>JBBBDQ010000303.1:595000-1150000 GCA_037127315.1 Ascarosepion bandense | reverse complement strand
GCGATGAACGCCGTTTCAAACGAGCTTGGTTTCAAGATGTTTTCACACGGCTATTTGTCTCTACCAAGGTTCTAGCTTGGGTCCTGTGCAATTAGAGACCTTTATCATGATCTTCCTGTCATCAATTCACAAGAATGATTTTATCTAGATGGCACTATCATTTACACCGCTCTTAATAGCAAATCCATCAGTGATGATGAAATAAATCAGGCTGCTGCTTTTGTAAAGAACATCTAATTTGTGTATAACTGGGGCAAGAAATAGATTGAAATGCCTGATGCTAGATAAAATCCAATGAAGTATTAACGCCTCCAGTAACAATTCCGCTCTCATTTAGCAACAAAAGATAAATTTATCTGTCTGCTATCATTCATTGTGGGTGATGCTAGATAAAATACAATGAAGGATATGAATTATAGCAAGTGCTGACTTGGCATCTCAGCGACGCACTGTGGCTTCTCTTTGACTTTCATACAAATATTTACTCGGCGACTGATCTTCGCTGGTTACCCCACTGCATATTTTATGCGTTGTACTAGATTGTATTCTAGAAATCACTATGTTAAAATTGACATAGTTAAATGTATCATGCACTTAATTTAACAGACTTTTTCTTGCACTTCTTTCCAGTGCAACTCACATCTAAAATATACAATGAATGTCAATCATGATATATCATATTTTTCGATTCTTACTATACACAGTTCTTTCTCTTCATTTCAACAATGTAACCGTCCTGCTTAATAGTGGCATTTATGCATTTCTTGGGTGTGAAATTATATATATTGGATATTAATCAGGTAAATTCCGATATAGACAAACTCAAAAGAACTCAAAGTTAAATTAATTAATTTAATTTAACAGAGTAATATAATTTAGAAAAAAAAATAGATATACTACAATTTCATGAGTAATACGTATTTCGCCGCTGGATGATCTTGCGGCTCTTCAGACCCAAATGATATAACAGTTAATCTTCAAAATATTCCTGAAAAAATCTTTACTCACAGACACCAACGACTCTCAAAACGGACACGTGAACGCCTGTGTATAATGATTTTCTCGGAAATATTTTGAAGATTAACTCTTGTATCGTTTGGTTTTGAAGAGCCGCAAGGTCATCCACTGGCGAAATACGTATTACCCATGAAATTGTAGTATATATATATATATATATATATATATATATATATATTGGTTAAGATTTGACTGTTTTCCAAGAGATGGCATTCCTGTGTGTGTACTTACTGATAGCGATGCCTCCCCTGAGAAGCAAACTTGAGTTTTCGGTATATGTCATTTCGCTGAAGTGTAAAAACTGTGTTTTTCATTAAGTCAAACGTGTCCAATTTCGTGTCATCTAATATGTATTTGAAAGGAATTTTAATTCACTACTTTATTCAATAGAAATCTGTAGCTTTATCACTTTATTTTTTGTTGAAAACAACATACAAAGAGAAGTTTAGTCACTTCAAAAATAATGATTTTGATTTGGAATTAAAAGACCAGCCTGGAACACCTAAAATGTTTGAAGTTTCAGGACGAAGAATTGGTAGCATTATATCATCAGGACACATGTCAGCCACACACTGAACTTACAGAATGATTAGAAATTGATCACACAACAGTTTCGAAACGTTAGTAAGTATTGAAAAGTGAGGCGAGCCAGACCATGCATCAACATCGTCGACATAGACGAATATACATGGTTTCGAACTTCTTCCTGTATTTCTCGGTATTATCTGGGTGTGGTTTATTAAGATCTTCTCAAACCGAGCGAATCCATCACGAAAGATCGCTATCGAATAAAATTGATGCGTCTGCGGCGAGCATTAAAGAGAAAGAACAACTGCTGTATGAACAGAGACACGACAAAGTGATTTTTCCACATGACAAAGCTACCTCACATTTTACAAAACTGGTGAAAGTTTAAATGCAACTGCTTAAAGGCAAGTCCTATCCCAGATACCGTATTCACTAGACATTGCTCCGTCCGATTATCACTTGTTCCGATCTATGGGACATTGTCCAGCTGAATAATACTTTCAATTCAAATGTGTCTGCTATTGGTTAGCCTCAAAAGACTTGTTTTTCTCACGTAGAAATCAAATGCTGCAAAAAAGATCAGATAAATTAATGACTAGCAATGAGCAATACTTCTAGGAACTAGTCTTTTACTAATTTTTGTAAATAAAGCATTACTTTTAGTAAAAGCTCGGTGAAACCTTATTTAACGTTCCTATATATGTCACGGAAAGTCCCAAACGTTATCGTACTGGGTTTAACAACCAACATATTTAATTTATTTGATTGGACATTGTTTTTATTCGATAATCGAATTTGAGTAGATATTCTGCTTTGAATCAAACACTGTGTTTATATATTTATTTTTCCCGGCTTCATGCTGCTGAATGACACACATTTTTATAAGATTTCTCGTAAATATTTAGGCCGGTGGCCAGAAATATATAAATATTCTGTTTGATTAAGAACATAATATCTACTCAAATAAATGTATCGTTTCAAAATAATGTTAAAAATAAATTTCAAAAATTCTATATATATGTATATAATGTAAAGGCCTCATGCATTATTTTAATTCATCTTAATTTATATATATATATATATATAGAGAGAGAGAGAGAGAGATAGATAGATAGATAGATAGATAGATAGATAGATAGATAGATAGATAGATAGATGTAATGTGCTTATATCAGACAGGGAAAGGAATATGCAGGATTTCCTACATAAGATAGCAATATAAAAAGTCAGAAGAAATGGCTAAACACAAACTTTCAAAAAACCGAATGCCTAGTCATCCACAAAAAAGAAACCCAAATTGCTAACTACATTTCGGAGATACAAAAACAGACGCAGAAATTTAAATACCTGTGAAATTTTATTTTAAAGAGGGAATGTGTGACATTGAGATTCTAAGGTTCTAAGGTGTATCGTCATGTCTGAATATGAATTTGGAAAGCTAAGCAAAGAAGCAGGACCATTTTTGGTAAACAAAGAAAGAGTTACTGAATTGCTATATGATATCTGTCTTTCTATAGGGCAAAAAATGCTGAACAATCTCATCAAAGGTGAAGCAGAGACTCAGAGATTCGACAGAAGAATGGTGTGGATAACATTGATCGTAACGACTAGGTTTTGGAGAGGGTCCAAACTAAACGGAATCATATTTTAGCATTGGGAAGAGACAGCTGAGATTCCTGTGGCACGTCATGAGGGAGTTGGTCGTGGAGAATCTAATACTAAGAGTACGGATAGAAGGAAAGAGAGACGGGAAAACAGTGCGAGATGTATTTCTTACATTGTGTATGAGGATTATGGAGCTAGATTCGGCAAAGATAACAAGAGGAATAATGTTATGTCCACAAGTGATAGAAGTGGAAGATTATAATCGCCTACTTTCTGAAAGGAAATGACATATGAAAAATGGTAATAACTAGTATGGATAATACTAATAAAATAGTTGCAGTAAAACATCCATTAATTATACATAATAAAAAACACATTGGCTTTGTGTCGGTAAGCAGATTTTCACACACGCTCACACGCTTGTGCGCACACATACGCACATATTTTTTTGCTTGTGTTGGTCTATATGTGTGTGTTTGTCATTGTTTGTGCAAATATACAAATGCTTGGAGCATTCGTACTTCTACTCATCTAGAATTTCTGGATGAATCTATAGAGATAGAAATCAATAAGGAAAAGGGAGATCGTAAATCTATTCTCTTGCTTTGAGCAATGAGTTGTTATCGTCTGCTAACTAATCCACTGCCTGTTTTGCCTTTAAACAACTAGGACGATACACTGGGTTTTCAATGCGCGAAAAAAATCAGAGAAATGAAACAAACAATCCAAAGAAGAAAGCGGAAAATAAAAGAAAAAAAAACGAAAGAAAGTAGAAATTGAAATGTGTTTGATTTGCAGTGTATTTATTTATGCACAATACCCCGTTTTCATTCGGTGTCAGTTGATAGCAATTTCTAAAATATCAGAGCGCAGAGCCTTTATTTGTTCGTTTCATTCAGGCAATCGTTTTAAATTTCAAAAGCAGTGCTTCGAGCTCCAACGAAGACTTTGATTTCAACTAATGATGCTAATGACTTAACATTTATAATTCCAATTTGGGAGACACACTCATCATGCGTACATAAATGCTAGATAGGAGTGTATAAAGCTGAGAAACATTAGACATATCATTTTATTTGAAGATTCTTTTGATTTGTGCTACTAAAAATTTGTGCTACACTTTATTTCTGTGCTCTTTGGAAGACAAGGTAGACTTTTTTTAATTCAAGTTTCAAACAAAAATAAATAAATAAAAGGAAATAAATAAATAATACTTAAATATGCTTGTTTCGCAGCATATGTGGATTATCGAAACATCCTTACGTGGATTATTGAAACATCCTCATGTAGATTATCGAAACATCCTTCGGTGGATTGTCGAAACATCCTTCGGTGGATTAGCGAAACATCCTTACGTGGATTATTAAAACAACCTCATGTAGATTATCGAAACATCCTTCGGTGGATTGTCGGAACATCCTTCGGTGGATTATCGAAACATCCTTAGCTATATTATCGAAATATATTTAGGTAGATTACCGAAACATCTTTTGGAGATTATCGAAACATACTTTAGTGTATTAACAAAACATACTTCGGTGGATCGTCAAAACAAACTTAGGTGAACTATTGAAGCATACTTAAGTTCATTAGTGAAAATACTTGCATTAACAAACAGGACTAGAAAGTTTCTAAACGTGGAATCATGTGTACAATGGAAAAATTAATTCACTGAAACTAAAATTATCAACGACAATGGCCGCATCAACAACCAGGAAAAGAGACATATGAGATGCTAAAATTAAAACCTGGAATAGTACCAGGAGGAGATGTTACTTTTAGCGGCTATTTGAATGATTCAGGATAAAATATCATATTATAAATGGTTACAACAGCTTCCTGACTAGTGCTTATTGAAGATAACGTCACTCCAATTTGTATGACAAATGATCCTATTTGAGTATAATCTATATATATAAAAGACAACCTCTGAGTCTGTGTGGAACTTTTCCCTATGCATACCTACATTTTTCAAGCTACGCCATTCAAACTTTCTAGGGACACATAACTATTGGAAAGCCAGGTCGACACATACATTTTGAGTTTATGTTCAGCAAATTTCTCTTTCGCACTTTTTGTTCAATGGAGTCAATTATTTACATTTGTTCTGTAAAACATCTCAGATCTAAAATGGTTGTTAAATTACATCACAGAAATCAAAACACACGTGTCAAACACGACTAAAATCATTTTATTAAAGTAAAGAAATAAGCCTTTATAATTAATTTTAATTTTGACGTTTTAAAAATTAATTTGACCAACAAAAAATGTAAATATTTTCCTCCGTAATTTTAAAACAAAAACACACACAATGTTGTTTACAATATCACACAAATCATCAAATCATGTTTACGCAAAACAAAATAAAATGAATACTTTTTATTTTTATGTTAAATTCATTTAGTTAACAAAAAATGTAAATATTTTTGCCCGTAATATTGAAACAAAAGTAAACGCAATGTTGTTTACAATGTCAGACAAAACATCAAATCACGTTTACGCAAAACAAAAGAAAATAGATTTATTTAATGGAACTTTTGAACAATATTTAACAAAAATGTTCATATGATTATTTTTATATAACCGAGTTTTATAGGAATCTATCGATTTAATATTGTAAACATTATTGCATCACGACATTTGAAGTTTGTGTTAGTATTGTAACTTTCCGTTCCAAATAATTTAGCAGCAATCTTCGATTAAAGTAAAAGGCACTCACACTAGGTGTACTCAGTTTTGGTAGATTTTTTCCCATGCCTCCTAATAAAACAGCTCAGTTAAGTTTCCATAGCTGAAGTCTATTTGTTGTCAGAACATAACCGGCTGTGCCGTACAACATGAAATCTCCTTTTGATGATACATTTTGTGTTAGAGCCAAGACCAGTTAAGCCTAGGAGAGTGGTGTCGAAAGGAACAGGATGCACAATATTGTAACCAAAACTCTACTGGCCAAACTCCTAATACATTCTTTACTGCCTTGGCACTGAGATTGGGAAATTGGGTTCAGTTTGACTATCTACATCTCATTTATTACTAACAAACTCATTTATTACTAACTCCACTCCATGCAAATGTTTTCTATTCATTTTCAGATCAAAGTAGCCCCACCGCTTAGGAGGAGACAAAAGTATGACCAGCACTAGAACTATACTTTATACTCCGTTCGAATACTATAGCACCATGCATTAAATGCTTTCTTCTTAATTCTGAAAATGGTTACTAACAGCCTCGGCTCTCTTATACAACTCAATAAATGATGTTTATCTACTTCTCCCATTGGCATCTTCTTCTACGACTAAAATTTTATGAGTTGCACGGCAATGCCGGGCTATGATGCTAGTACTCTATAGACCACATGTACATAAACATTTACTGACTCAAGGAAAACCTGAGGTGAAATAAAGCAAATCGAATTGGAAAATGTCAGGAGATCCAATTCAAATTATACGATTCCCCTACTCTGTGTCGTGTCACTTAATGAAGTAGGTGATCTCGACTTTCCATAACTTCATTTATTTCGTATCTTAATATTTTTTATCTTTCTTAAAGATTATTTGGCCATTAATATAATCCTCGTTAAGAAGCTGTAGACTGTTTTCATGTGTCCCTCTTGCATTTTATCTGTCTTGTCAGTATCAAATTTTCTAAGCCCTCCTTCCATACTATGTATAGTTCTATCTATTTCTCCTAGACGTTAAGTACAAGTTTCCTTTTTGATGACAAACTTTCCTCATTGCTGATATGGTAAGTCCATGCTAACCTGAATATTTATCTGTAGAATGAAATATCTGTTGATTGAATTTGCTTCTTAATTTGTAAAATTATTTTTCCGCCTTTTATACCATATAAGATTATTGGTATTACTTGATTGTTCAATAGTCTTTTCTTTTTTCTACCAAATATAAAAAATAATGTACATATTTTAAAAGTTTTGATTATGATAGGCCATTTGATTCACTAACACAGCCATTATTTGTTAACTCACTAATATGAGAGATTTTTAAAGAAAATTATCTAAAAGGTATCGAACATATGTTCAAGAGAGTATTATGTTAAATCGACGAGGAAAGACAAAGACAATGCGAATTGAGAAAAAAATGAGGCAATGACTACGATTCAAACTAATTTATTTAAAATGGTATTGAAATAATTATCAAAGTTATGAAGTAAGTATAACCGAACATAAAAAAATAAACACAACAGATAAAACTTCTACATTATGATGGCTACCATTCAACCTTACTTGGAATATTTATGCCGCATATGGACTGGTAGTTAAATATACACATTAGTAATTCACATACAAGCCTCTCTCGCTGTATCACAGCTCATCAGTGTGGCTAGACACATCCACTTGCTTCTGATCGGGATCGACACAAGACCGAATTATGAAACCGGATACATATATGGTAACGACAATATGCATAAATCTGGATACGGCATACAATCCATAATCTTTCTAATCCCTACCACCATATACCAATTATCTAAATTCCTAACTGCTATTATCATCCCATAAATACCTACCAAATACAATATCAAGTCAACCCACATATTCTTTCAAATTCGTAAATCCACAAAGGAGCCCTTTTTGGATTTACGAATCCCTTGACGTAGAAAACAAATTCATTAACATTCTGGTTGCTGAAACCATCGTCATAATTATTAACCTCATATAAAAACATACTTCAATATCACCACTAATTGTCAATCGCGAGACTCTAAAAAACACTCGCTTGTAATAGAGAAGCTCCATTTTATAAACATAAAGACATTTACACCCAAACTAACAACGTATGCAAGAAAAATCCTCTTTATCCTTGCTTTTCTAAATCTTTCATGTCCCACATTTAAAATAAACATTTTAAAATTTGCCAAACCTACAATATACGTCCCTATGTAGATGATATTTTATTTCTTGCTTCGAACAGAAACAAAATCGACAATCTAAAATTTGTATTCGAAAAAGAAAATCTGTCCTCTGATTCACACACGCTGTTAGTAAAAAAATAAACTCCCGATCATAGATGACCTCGGGGGTTCTCGTAATAATAATTTTTTTATAAAAACAAAAAGAATAGAAATTCCGGTCACCTTAAATTAATTAGCCAACGTCCTTTTAGATGTAAAATTGTCGTCGTTAAAAATTTCCTTACAGGACTCAACAAGAATTCATCCTCTCAAATACTGTTCTTCGAAGAACACTCTAACGCCAAACAAAAACTCGTCAACAACGGATTTCCACAATATTTGCTTAATTAACATAGTAGACGTTTTCTTTCAAACGTGAATAATCACAACAGTAAACACATTGATAATAGTAATAACATGAATATCTTTTACAAAATCAAATGCATACTAATTATAAACAGAACGAATCTTTATTCCGAAACACCATTTTAAAATAAGCAACTCCCGTCGATTAAAGAAAAAATTATTTTCTTTTGCCTAAATTTATATACGGCTAATATCCATATATATATATAACATCGATGTCGGCATGAATCGGTTCAGTTAAGGTGACAAACTCTTTCTAATTCTAATGATCTATCTCCTCTATATATAGATATTGATTCTTGATAAAGGTAATAAATTGCTTATAAACTGATATTTGCACTACAGTGACATTACCACCGCCATAATTTTGCGTCTATATGTGTTTTCTATGAACGCTTTCATAAGTATTGATTTTGTATTTATTTATTTTCGCTTAATTTTAAACGTTTCATGGTCATTTGAACGAGCTTTTTTTGTTTTTTTTTCTATGAAATTTCTTTGACTGGACACTAAGTCCTCTGCTAAATTCCTTTGTTCAAGTTTTTTCATTTTTGCCAATCCATTCTGGCTAGTTAGTTGAATTTCCGCCCCGCCTACTCTCACCCATTCCTACGGCTAATAAGATAAAATAACTTTTATTTATCTACTGGCATTGTAGCATGTGTGTTTGCGTTGAAAAACATTTATTTTAAATATTATTAAAAGTAAGTCATGATTTTGTATTTATTTATTTTCGCTTAATTTTAAACGTTTCATGGCCATTTGAACGAACGTTTTTTTCTGTATTTTTTTTTCAAAGAAATTTCTTTGACTGGACTTCAAGCTAAAAGTTCGTTAACTCACCACCCTTAGATTTTGTTTTAATTGGAGTAGATAGACCAAAATATCGCCTGGTTTACACTCCACCCACGTTTATTGAACAGGAGTAGAGACTTACCAATTGTTCCCTGTTTAGGATGTGGTTTCCAACTTTCTCTTTTCTCTCCTCAGTCCTTAGTATTGGTGCTTCCGTGATTTCTCTGCGATGTGTCTGGTTGGTGGCAACGTCTCATCATTGTGAGGGTACCGGGTTGGCAGTTTCCTGGTTGCTGCTTCCGACTGTTAGTAAGGAGCCCTTACTCTTGCGTAGCGTAAAGAGCGGTTGCTCTGATCAACAGTTGTATAATATCGGGGTTCTTGTAGTGCCATGTTGCGCATGGATAGGTGTCCCTGCAAGCGCTTTTGGTGGGAAACCCTGAGGCCACACTTTGTTGCAGCCCAAGCCAGTTTCCCTCCCAGCACTGATCGTGGATAATGACCGCCAGTATCCTCTACTCTAGGTCCCTCCCTATCAAAAAAACATAACATGACAAACAAAATCTGAAAATATCTTAAACCAGCCAAAATCAAACCGCCAAAATCCCTTAACATTTCTTTTACTAATATCCGGTGTATTTGTACTAACTTTCCCAGCGTAGAAATCTTCCTCCAC
This sequence comes from Ascarosepion bandense, assembly GCA_037127315.1. Lineage (NCBI taxonomy): Eukaryota > Metazoa > Mollusca > Cephalopoda > Sepiida > Sepiidae > Ascarosepion > Ascarosepion bandense. Next base: position 1,140,102 of record JBBBDQ010000303.1, on the reverse strand, counting down.
GAAAAGTCCCCGAACATCTTAGCGCTCTGTGAGACTAACCTCAACTCTTCAATTGGCTCCTCTGACGTCTCCATCCCTGGTTATCTACCCTTCTTAAGGAAGGATTTCACTGTCCACATGCATGGGCTGCAGGTTTACGTTAGTGAACACCTCCCCATAGCTAGGGTGACTTCACTCAAATCTACTGACCAACAATATGTATGTCTCCAACTGTCTCTCCTCATTTCGGTTAGTTACCTATTCTTTCTTTACCGTTCTCCCTCCCTCCTCTCCTGACTGTTCCCTTCCCGATAGCATTGCTGACAACATAGATAAGACTATTTCCTACCACCCATTCGCTCACATATTTGTATTCGGAGATCTTAACGCCCATCACTCTGAGTGGCTTAAAGACTCTATTACTGATCCAGCGGGCATCCACACCATGAACTTTGCTATTTCCCAATCCCTTACGCAAGTGGTGGACTTCCGCATTCGCTTTCCAAGCACTCCCTTTGGACACTTCTCGCTAACAGATATATGTTTTACCTCTGCACCTGACGCCTGTAAAGTGTCGCAGCTTTGCCCTCTCGGCATCTCCAACAATGCCGTTTTCTCTCTCAATATTTCCTTCCACTCTCACTCCCTCCAGGAGCCTACTAACTATAGGACCTCCTAATGCTACCAAAAAGCTGACTGGGACGCCTTTCACGATTTCCTCTGCGACGTCTCTTGGGAAAAAGTGTTCGATCTTCCAGTTGATGACTGTGCCTCTGAGGTTTCGTCATTTGGTAAATATTAGAAATTGCGTACTGAGTTTTATTTATGAATAGAAAGATGTAACGCAATGTCTAGTTGCATGTGGAACTTGAGAGATTGGAATGAATATTCCTCTTAAAAAAATAACAAATAAATTACTACGCAAATCACGTGAAAAATAACAATAGAAATATTTCTTACTTTTGAGTACTCGACTTTCAACTGGTCATGCCTAAATACACATTCCTAGAGCCATATTCAAATTTTTCAAAATGTCTAGCCATAGGATGTGTTTATTCTTCTTGCAAACACGGGGCGAAAGGAAACTGGATCATCGTATATTTAAATACTTAAAGCCAATTCATTCATAGAACATTATTGAATTTTTTAAAATGACTATTCTTTTATTTTAATCATTCAATTCTTTATAAAATGTTAGGATTAATTTGTATGTTAAATGATATATATTTTAATTTTTAAGCAATTTAATGATCATTTATTTTACGAAACAATGCTGTCCAGTAAAACCAACTGTACTTTCTTTACTTGTCGATTCATTTAGATATATCTCTTCGATTTCGATACTCAGAGTAGGTGCAATGAAGGCATAAGCAAAGCCGTTAATAGTATTTGTTGCATGAAATATTTGACACACGATATGATATAATAATGAAATGAGACATCCGGTTTAAATGGAATTAAACATATCCCGTTATTTGATTTAGCATATTTCAATACAAAGGGGAGTCATATATGCTCAATAAGTAAAATACATGACATAACAATTCTATCTACCAAAATATAAAGGAATTTTTTTTACAAGTTTGATTAACTGAACATATTAAAAAAAGTAACACACATATTCACAGAGACACACTCACATATATAAGTTATATTTTCTCTCCTTTCTGTATATATGTGTACTACAAAAGAAAAAATCTAAATTATTTAATGCGTCAGTTTTGTATTTTTAAAAAAAAATAAAATATTGCAAGGTGCATTTTAAACACTTGACGCTTTTTTATTACAGTAAATTCAGAAATTATTCGTAAGGAACAGAAAAGTTATGTGCTATGTACGCTTAATATGATTTAGCTGACAGAACTGTACGGAAGTGTTTCTTTAAGTTGATAATGTTTGCTTTATTAATGAATAACGGTAAGGCAGACTGCCCATTATAGAGTTAAAAAAAAACAACAACAACAAATCAAGACATAGACTGAGAATAAGCCGTATAGACAGTGCAGGAATTAGCAGAAAATATAAATTTATTAAAATCACTGTCCATGATCGTTTACTAAAATTTCCGTACTCTAAGCGCTACGATGTTTGTGTACCAGATGATATAACAAAAAAGAATAGTTTGTGATTAGCTGTATAAACGTAATGACGACGGACCCTTTTTTAAGCAAATTGTGGCCTGTGCTGAAATCGGATCGTTTACTGCAATGCTCAGCAATCCTGGAGTAAGCAACATGAACCAAGTTTAGCCAACCTAAAAACAAGATTTTCCTCAGAAAATTATAGTGTATTTCTGGTGGGTATTGAAAAGGAATCCTGTAATAAATGATTTTGCCAAGTAAGCAGGGACTTGATTCTGATAGGTATTGCTTGCAAACAGACGAATTAAATGCAATAATTTAAGAAAAATACCCAAATTAGAGAACAGGAAATGTATTTTTTCTTTACTTTTCTTTGGGGAACCGGTAAAAATTGTTGCAGCTTGGTTGGGATGTGTTATCCCACCTACCATATTTACCAGAAATTGCTTCTTCAGGTTTTCATTTGTTCAGGTCTTTGCAAAATAAACACAACGATAAAAAATGTATTTATTGAGTAACATAAAATAAAACTTAATAAGTTCTTTGCCGATAAACAACCAAAATTCTGGGAAGACGGAAACATTAAGTTGAACGAAAAATGTAGAAATGTTTCGGATTTAGTTGAAGTAAATATTTAACGGCATAGTATTGTTTCATGTTTTTAATTTTCATTAAAAATTGACCTGAACTGTCCTGGCAATCCTATACAAAACAAAAGTAACTTTGCTCATTGCTAAAGAGAAGCCAAAATAAAAAGCGTTACGGAACATTTATGAGGTACAAAAATCTAGAAATATCAAATATCTCTAATGCTAGGATAGGTGATTCACTGTGTCATTACAAAACATAGATCGCTTTTTGTTATTACGGTACATGCAGAATTTACTCGCAAGCAACAAGTTATGTGGTTTGTACGCTGGATATACTTTAGCTGACAGAACTGTACGGGCAAAGGTTTATTCCGTAGTAGGTTGCCATTACATTCTGCGGTAGGATGGTTACTAGCCAATGCTATAGAACCCAATCTGTCCTGTTATTTAAGCCGTAACTGGAATGAAGAGACGATTGGTACTATTTTTAAGGGTATTTGCGTGTAATTGAAGGCAAGGTATTTAACTGGAATTCGAATTCTGCTACCCACATTTCTCGTTCCGATTCGATATCCATTGCGCCACAACACCCATTGCATGGACGGTACTGAAATCCCTAGTCATCGCAGCAGAAATTTAGATCATGCTGGCAAACTTTATTTACTGATCAAGCCAATTATAAGCGTACGGTCAAAATTTAAATTCGTCTCATTATAAATGATAATAAATCTCTATTTCGTAGTCGGTATCTTAAAGAACCAGTTTTGCTGCAATAGCGATCAGACATACACATTGGCAGGCCTCATATAATGACAAACATGTACATATGACATTACGGAATACATATTGCATATTTATAAATCCCTGATTATTCAGTGCATATCTGATCCACTTTTGCTGCTGCTGCTGCTGCTGAAATCTCGTGATTATTAAGAATATTAGAATACGGATATATCGTATAGTCGATCATAACCTCGTATTTCAATTGCAATCATATTTTGACCAACAAACAATTTTTTCTCCCTGTCTTTTCTACACATAATTTCATGTCATCAGTTGTGATGAGCTTTTATTCCTGGTGTCCCAACCAAATTAATTTCAGCGTGATCCTAAATTAACAATTATATCGAAATGTTTTAGTGCTGAAATACAAGATGCAACATCCACGTCTACTTAACAGTTTCTTTTTTAATACTTTGCGTCTGTGGAAGTTTGTCAGGTTTCTTGCTTCTTCGTAACTTACAATCTTAAAACATTTTAATTCAACATCAGTCGCCCTCATCTGTCTTCGTGAATTCACTTCCTTTACTGTATTTTTACTTAGTTCTCCTCAATAATTCATCTCATACTATTTTAATCTCGGTAACTTTATATATCCTAGTAGCTTTGGCTGGAGTGAATTAATAACAACGATCAAATTGAACAAATTGAAAAAGAATACCGTTAGAGATTAAAATCTTACCTCTTTTTGAACACACTGCAAACCGCTTAAAACATGAACCAGAAGACGTAGATAATTCAAGGATTTCTTGAGATATATTTTTATTGTTTTTTTATTTTAGATATATTCCAAATATAGTATTCATCGTTGTATTTCTGTGTGTTTTTTTTTTTCAGTTTAATAATGATTTTGAACAGGAATGTTTAGCTCATTGATCTCACTGTGGAAATATCAATTTCATATGTAAAATATGATTTTGTACGGGCAGTTTACTATTTGTGTGTAGTGGAATCTTTTTGTTTTATAAATATATATATTAATATTTATATTTATATTATTTTAAAACAGCTTCTATTTTTTATTTAATTTCTTCAAGGATCATGCAGTTACTAATTTTAACAGCATTGATGCTGTATACGAATGTCTCTGCTTACTGCTTGCTGAGAAATGTCTATTTTCTAAAAACATTCCTCTCAACATCACTTTCTCTATTTAAATTCTTTTGTTTTGTTTTCTGAACAGTCTTTCATTTATTCTACAAAAGAATTTATATAAAAGTGTACAAAAATCGTCTCTATTTCCACACTTCCTTTTTTACTTTTGATGTATTCAATCTCGTATCAGGCGTTTGCAAGAATTTTCGCTTCTTTTATACACCGTGTTGCAAACGTTATCGTATATAAGTAATAGCTTTACACAAGTGTGTACGTTTCTGCTAGGTTCTGTTCGTGTTTTATTCAAATTCTAAAAGACATTTTTCCAATGAATACATTTGAGAGACGCATTTCTGTATATCCATAGCAGCCCTGAAATCTGTATCTAACAATCTGCTGTTTGTGACTGAATAATATGTGTAAATGCTAGTGCAAAATTTCTATTCAGAAGACATGTTTCCACAGAAAAAAAAGAATAATACCAGAACAAAGTAATGAAAAAATATTATATATATAAGTTCATTCGTTCTACGGAAGGGGATGTAAAATATTTCATCGTGAACCAGAAGCAGAAACAGACGACACAGCAAGCAATAACTGATTTTAATTCTTATGGTTTGCATCAGGCATATGCTATTCACAAGGAAGACGATACGTTCCGCAACTACTTCTAAAAACACCGAGTTTTAATTGAAAACAAAATGACAAGCAATATATTTTGAGAGCGTGCAAAAGTGCCCTCAAATATCTAAGCATGAATTCGCAATAGGTTCTTTCGTGTATACGCACACACACACACACACACACACACACGTATATATACATATATATATATATATATATATATATATATATATATATATATATATATATATATTAAGTATGTTTCGGCAAGCGAAGGGGCGCCTGAATGGTTAAAGCGATATCCGTTCTTCCATCAAAAGAACAGACATCGATTTTAGCTAGTTTCGTTAGGATAATATGGCTCTGGCCAGGTGATCCTAGCTGATATCCCTAATCTTAGCTTACTCGAATAATCAGTCAGTTGTGCCATACGTAATACACGCTTAGAAACATGAACGACTGGGCAGAAGTTTTATCCCGCAGTAGGTTGTCATTACTTTCTGCGGTAGAATGATTGCCAGCCAAGGCTTTAAAACCCAGTATGTCCTGTTATTTAACCCATAATTAAATTAATATCTTTCCTAATGGTATTTGCGCGTAAGTGAATGCAAGGTATTTAACTGGAATTCGAACTTGGCTACCCAAATTGCTCGTTCCGAGTCGATACCCATTGCACCACAACATCCATTGAATAAAAGGAACTGAAATCACAAGTCATCACATCGGAACTATGGATCCTACTAAATAACTTCATCTACTGATCACGCCAAATTATAAGCTTACGGTCAAAAATTAAAGTCTTCTCATTATAAAACCTGTAATAAATCGCTCTTTTGTAGTCGGTGACTTCAAGAACAAATTTTGCCGCAGTAACAATCAGATTTACATATTGGCAGGCCTCATATAAAGAGAGACATATATATATATTAGACTTTTGCAACGGTACTTCATTTAGACATTTATTTATTTTTAATTTAGTATACAAATACTGAAATATTGTATCATTAAATGGAAATCTTTCGCAAGTTGTCCGAAATTCCCGTTTACTTTTATTTTGTTTTAGTATTTTAGCAGTTATTGCCATTATCAAGTATGGCATGTTTTCATTATAGTTTGTTTTATTGCATTCTACTGTTTTGTTAATTAGTTAGAATCCATATAATGCTAAATATCCACATATTAGTGCGATCATATGTAAAATGATGTGAACTTAATATATATATATATATATATATATATATATATATATATGCTTAAATTACGATGAGTGGAGGCATCATACCGATGTTCTCACAGATCTTCAAATTTGACATATACCGGCTGAGTCAATGTGAAACTTTCTTTGCGTTAAACCTATGTAGATAAACTTTTCACCACAATTTAAAAATGTATCAATTTTTTTTATCTCCCATAAATTGTGCAATAGTTTGTTACTGTCTGGGTTCAATTCCTGGTAGTGGATGTGCACTGCTGAATAGTCCCAAATATAGGACGAAACAGCCGTCCATTGCTTTCTGCATTCAGTTGAGGTCGAATATAAAGCTCGATGATTTACTTGATATATATATAGAGAGAGAGAGAAGAGAGAGAATATATAGAAGTTGGCTAAAAGCAACAAATATGATTATTAAAAAAGCAACAAATATGATTATTAAATATCCACACTTACACTGTGTGCCAGAAATATATGCAAATTGATATTTTTGTTCTAACTCCGATAGTTCTTAACAAAAATTAGTGAAGCTTGGCACGTTATATGACAATACTAACACATGCGCAGATCTAAAATTCTAAGCTAATCTGCGCAATAGTAAACAAACGGCAGACATTTTGTTAACTTGCAGCCTGTTTCAGCCTGCCAACTTTATATGCCAATCATTGCTAAAGTGTCAAATATGGTGAAGTGGTGACGGAAAATTAAAACATTGATTATTTTAGGAATATGTAATTTGAGAACAACAATAATACAGAACAAACATCTTCAATATGTTTTCATAGTACAATCCACATTGTATATAATTGCCATTTTTATTAACAAGAGAAAAAAGCCTTTAGTCCATTGAAGATGTCAAACTTTCGATTTTATCTGATGACATTTCTTTGGCAGCAGTCAGAATGGCAATCCAGAGTTCATCCTTGAAGGTGTACTGCCTTCCTCCGGAGTAAATCTTCCTTTTAATGACGCTCCAAAGATTTTCGATGGGATTTAAATCTGGAGAACAGGTTAGCCATTGCATTATTTTCCCATGTCTGGCAAAATCACTGTCCAAATTGTCAGTGGTTATCCTTCAGCATAAGACGGTGCATTATCATGCGTGAATACCATCTTTTTCCGGAATGACAAATTCGTCTTTTTGTGTCAGGATTCAAGGTGTTCCTTAATGAAGTCAATGTAGAGTTTGGCGGTCATTTTCACTCGATCTGCGACTCTGAATGGTCCTACCAGCTCGTTAACAATGATTGCAGCCTAAAACATTACACAACCACCTCCTTATTGACGCCTGATCCGGTGGGGAATTGGACTCTCATTGGAGTACCATTCTTTCCTCCACCCATCGGGTCAATCTAGGGTCGCTCGACACTCATCGGTGAACAAAACAGTTTGAAAATTTACCTTCATGTGATTTCTTGCCTACTCCGTCCTATTTTTTATTGTGGATATCCTTTAATGGAGGGGGGGGCGAATCTCTGGCATTCCACATTTTGCAAGGGTCCTCAGGATACGGCATCGAGTTGATTTTGGAATATCAGGAACACCAGCATTTTCAAAAACTTTTTGCTAGTTTTAAGAGGGTTAAGGTGGACTTCTGTCTTGATCCTACTCATGGCTCGATGCGACGCAGATGCTTTCTTATGAAGTTTCCCTTTATCAGAACGTCTGTTGCAAAGTTCAGGGTTAGTAACAATTTTTTTTAATTATACGATGGTCACGGGCCAATTCTTGGGATATTTCTAAGGTAGATATCTTATTAGAAACCCTTTGGATAATTTTAGACTTCTCAGCTTGACTCAAAGTACATTTACGTCCCATCTTGCATATAAAGTTAGCACGCTGAAACAGGCTGCAAGTCACCAAAATGGCTGCCATTTGTTTCCTATTGCACAGATTAGCTTAGAATTTTACATCTGCACATGTGATAGTGTTGCCATATAGCGTCCCAAGTTTCACAAAACTTTCTTATAAACTATTGTAGTTAGAATAATAAAATCGATTTGCATATAATTCTGGCACAAGTGTAGAATGAAAATACATTAGTATATCTCTTATTTATAAGTAGGGGCAGTCAACTTCTAGCGTTATAGGAGCGAGCATGTAGTACCTACCCTAAAACAGGTTTCACAGTTGAATAATCTGTTTTTTTTTTGTTTGTTTTTTCAGAAATATAATTTAGTCAGTTTTCCTTTAGAATTTGATTATTAAAAATAATGACAACATTTATTGAGTCTAGGAGATTATGATATTTCAAATCGCTCATAACATAGTAGAATATTGAGTGTTTATTTCTAATACATATATTAAATAAAACAAGCAGGAATCGCATAAAATGCACATAGTTCTACAATTAAACATACTGCTTGTAGAACATAAAATCCGTTGGTGCTGATAAATCACACTCCACCCACGTCTATTGAACAGGTGAAGATGCTCATCCCTTGTTCCCTGTTTAGGATGTGTTTTCCTGCTTTTCTCTTTTCCGATCTTCTCACTTTGGTTTCTTTTTTTTTCAATTGGAGTAGATAGATCTATCTATCGCCCGGTTCACACTCTAACCACGTCTATTGAACAGTTAAACAGGCTCATCCCTTGTTCCCTGTTTAGGATGTGGTTTCCGGCTTTCTCTTTTCCAATCTTTTCACTATTACGTAGCCCCCTGCACATCAGTGGCGTTACCGCCTTTCTCGGGGTGATACGATTAAAAAAAAAATGAAATAAACATTGCCCAAGAATGGCCACTAGAAATAGTGTAATTCATATTAAAAATGTATTCCAAAAAGGAATCCTAGCATGAAGTTTGCCAGATTATATAAGAAATACCTTGTGAGCTATTTCTAACAGTTGATTTAAGTATTTATGATAAGTAGACACAATCGTAAAAAAAATGTTACTCAGTTGACGTTCATCTGTAGTTGGTAAAATAAAATTTCGACCACAGAATTTGATGGTTTAACAGTGTTGAAATAAGCCAAAATTACATAAGTTTCTGATTTTTAGAACATACATACCTGTGCTGAATCGTATCATATTGTAAATAAACGTAAAGAAAACAATATTACAAATTCTTACGAAAATTACAAAATGAAAAACCGTGGTATCATTCGTGATTGAATGGTAAGACATGTCAGAGCTAATGACGCATTTTTCCCTGGTAAATAGCAATCGGAGTTTCGAAATCATCCGGTAGATAAATATTTTTCTAAAAACATTTCAGCCTGGTGGATATATATATATATATATATATATATATATATATATATATATATATATGGTGTAATTGCAGAAAAAGTAACTATCGATTCGAATTCGTGTATCCATAAAAAGTTACGCTCAATCTTTTAAAATTAAATACATATGTTAATACCATTTCGTAACCTACCTTAACATTTTTAGTATATATATATATATATATATATATATATATATATATATATATATATATTCGCTGTTGAGTTACTAAGCTTAAAATTTACGTCATGCTACGTTAAAATATAATCCTCGATACACTTTAAATTACTTTCATAAACTTTGTGGTAACGGATATTTTCTCCGCAACGCAAAGATAAACATTATCAATTGTTTGATATATCGGTTAATTTCGGTCTGGAAATACAACATAATACAGTCGCGCACCCTCACAACCATTAACATCCGCACGGCCTTATGTCAAAATCATATTTTCCTTAAATCGAGATGAATATCCGGACATTTTTACACAGAATAATTCTCAGTTATCTTGCTACTATAGATGATAGATTTTAAAGGTAGATTAAACACAATTGTATATAAAAGACAAACGTACCCTGAACTATAGATGTTAGCACAAAAATATGCTTAAGAACTATATAAAATAAAGGGTGCAACATTCTTGAAAACTGATACAGCATAACAATTATTTTAACCAATGTAAGCAAATTATATCTGTCTGTAAATATCAAAAACTGTTTCAAACACACAATCATTCTCAAAAACATAATATTTTTGTTTGTATATAATATGAAACACATATTTCGTTGATGGCGGATCAAGTTGTTCTTATTATGCCTTATATATTTTTAAGGAAAGAAAAGCTTTGAGCATCCGATAAAAAGGTGAATAGGAACAGTTATTCTTATTTGGTTGAGTAATATATTCATTTTTTCTGTCCTAATTTTATTAATATTTTTAAAATTTACTAATTTATTGTTTTGTAAATTTCCCTAAGTTCATATTTATTTTCAATTTTATTTTTTCTCCTTTACATTCAAATGTTTATATATATGTTTTCAAGGAGTGTATTTTTGTTTATGTTTATATAACTCGTGAGTATTAGGTTCTTCATGCCCTCATTCTTCGTTACCTCTTTTGAGACACGTAATGGGATAGTTGAATCCATTGTATTCACTTACGCGCAAATACCCTTAGGAAAGGTATTAATCCGTCTCTTCCTTCCAGTTATGGGTCAAATAGCAGGACAGATTGGGTTCTATAGCCTTGGTCGGCAACCAGTCTACCGCAGAAAGCAATGGCAACCTACTGCGGGATAATCTTCTGCCCAGTCAGTCATGTCTCTTTCGAGACATGATTGCCCAAGCGTGTATCACGTATGGCACTTAACTGACTGAATGGGATAGGATGGCTTGGAGAACATGATATTTACTGGACATGGAAAAAAAAACAACAGACCAGGAAAAACAGCATGATGCCTCCTTGATAGACTTGTGCATATGGTTGGTTTTTTGGGAGAGATACCAAGAAGAAAAATAAAGCAGCAAGAAATAAGGGCAAGTATAAATCCCTGATCGCCTACGTCCTGAAGTGAGACGGCACATAAACATAAGAAATGAAATTGATCAAATCTGACGTTCTCTCACATTAGAAGCAATTTCAAGTGACTGAAAGTTAAGTGATCTAAAATTAGAAACTAGAAGTCTTATATGTATTCTTTTTATACAGACTTAATATCCGATCACCTATTGAGAAGGATGACTTATTTAAAAGGCAAACGTAATTACAAAACCTCTGGTTAATGTTTTATTTTTAATCCTTTTTTTGCTTATAATATGAAAAAGACGAGATTGCAAAAAATAAACTTAGCGTTGCAAATTTACAAACTAATCACGAATTTCCCTAGATTTAAAAAAAAATACACAAATTAGAAAACAAAACACACGAACTAACTATAAAAAAGGAAGCGAACATTTAATCAAATATTTTATAAACACATATATTTAACCCTATTTTCAAATGGCTGGTATTAGTTTTGGGTGGTTTTCTAGGTGAGAAAACATCTTCTAAATTGGGAAATACAATTAATTTTGTTGGTAAGAGTAGCCGAAATGTTAACGGGTAGAAAATACAGATGCAAAATTACTGATTACAATATAATTTTTAAGCGAATTCATAAATGTGATTCCAGACAAAATATTTGTCAATTGATTTTGATGATGGCTGACACTAGGTCGAAATAAGGCCTTGAAAATTTCCTGTGTATTAGGTTAACGGGACAATGAATGAAAGAGGCCAGACAATAAGAATGTGTGTCAAGATTAAAATGGATAAATATAAGTGTTTGCATTTGGAGATAGAAAGTATTATAGAGTTGAGGAAATGAAAACCCTACAACTCTCTTTCCCGTCCCGGTCTGACGGCTGTTTGACAAAATCAGAACACAAGACGAGATTTAGTGAGTCGTCACACGTGTCTTGAAGAGACAGATTGGGAAGAAGTTTGAATATTATCGGCCTGAGAAGCTCGCCTGCTGCTAGAAATAAAAGTAAGATAATCAGAAAGAGATATTAACAAGTTTAACTAACTGATTGTCTCCTAAAAATAATGTAACAGGAATATTTTACTGAATACCAGCCAACTGATATTTCTTTTCTGTTATTTATTTTGAGTTGCTTGAAATCAATTAATTATAATGTATGTATAAATATATATCAAAATCTACAGCGTGTTCTTGCGGCCTTGAATGTAGTTTCTCAACATACACGATTTTCTCGTATGTCTGGCCCAAATCCATCAAGTGGTAATAAACACGTCCTGATTTGGCGACTCTGAGATCAACAACAGAGACTGAGCAGAATCGGCCAAAGTTTAGGGAGCTTGCCTGGATGCAGCCCGGGTTCGTGTTATGTTTGTGCTGTTTGGACCAGGTTTCAACCGCTATGTGGCCACGGATAAAATCGACGTCAACCACTGACTTCAAGCCAATTCAACAAGAAGCTGACGAGAACTAAACACAAAGTCGATGACAACATATGAAGTCAAAGGGAAGAAATGCCAATAAATAAGGTTTACAAGAACGTGAGACGTATCCAATGAAAACGAACAACAAATCGACGACAATATGTAATATCGATGAGAACAAGTGACGAAGAAGTTGATAAAACGAGTGGTAAAAAAACGAGAACAAGCGACAACAAGTTGGCAGTATCAGGTAAGACACTTTTTAGTTATTTCCTTCATTCCCAATTTGTGGTTGCGTTCGCCTAGAAGAATTCTTGTTGCTTATTGAATATTCAGTGTTTTCTATATTGTCGGCAAACTAGCATGTCGGACTATAAGTCGGTGAAATCAGGTAGGTGTGAATTGAAGGGGAAGTGGGAGAGCAGCACATCATCACCAATCTGAGAGCGATGTCGGAGGGATCCAAGTTATCAACGTTTGGAGAGGACACCAAAAAATTGAAGGTTTGGTTGTTTGCAATCCATAAGTGCCATGTTGTTTTCGGGCTTACGGACCGTGAGGCAGTATACGTGTATTGGAATGTTGCAGCAGTAAAGGCCTCAGAGTTTCTAGGGCAGCTTTTGCAGTGTGATCTTCAGATTCGTTGAAAAAAGGTATAGGGGTTACTCACGAGAGATTTTATCGTTGAAGGTACGGCATTAGATGTGATGAGGTTTCTCCCCAGACTAACTCAGTTGAAGGATCAGACCCCGGAGAGTTAGGAGCACGAGCCAAGAAGCTATTAGGATAACCTTCTTCGAGGAGGTACGGGCAGATGCCGGTATGGAAGACCAGTTAGCCGATTTTGCGTAGAAGCACTCAGGAAGGAGAGTATTCGACACGATATATTAAAGGAAGGCATCCTGAATTCATCGGCTGCGATAGCCATAGCAAAAGATAGCACGGGAGTCTGGCGGGAGTCTAGGAATAATGATCCAGAGCAGAGTTCGAGTCGTAAAGGTCGTTTTCAACGATCTTCGATAGAAAGTGTAAGGTTTAGGAAAAAGGTTCTTCAAGAATGTATAGGTTTTGAACCAATGCTTGGTAGATACGGCTTGGTTTGATAGAGCTGTAGCGTTCGCGACTACAGGGGAATGAAGTGTCCAACGAAGCGTCGAAGGCCCTCCGATCTAATGATAACGACACGTGTAGAAGATGTGAGATAAAGGGACACAGACCTAGATATGGTGGATATGAAAGAGGGGCCCCGACATTTTGAATTAAGAAGGAACCTGAGGAATGGAAAGAATTAAGAATGGGTCCCTCAGTAGTAAGTGAGAGGGTGGACCTTATCAGAAAAACGAGAACGAGATGCTAGGTATGTACCGTGAGAATCATTTTGCCGCAAATTGCCGCAAGAGTAGGTGTGGCATTGTGAAAAACCATGACACGTGCAGTGACGCTATCATCGACGTAGGACCGAAGAGTGAAATGAGCAGGATCCGCTTTCGCTCAACCAGATGGAAGGAGTCAAAATTAGATTCCTTTGTCGATAAATATCGTGATGTGCTTCTACTTGGGCCCATGCACGCTTAGCGTGAGAGCCAATGTATTGGGAGAGGAAAGAAGACAAGTAGGGTGTCCCATGTCCCATCATTGCTATCGACAATATGTAGGTCAATACCGAAGAAAGAAGTTACACTTCTAAATGTGAATAAGGCAAGAAAAATGGGGTGAAAACTTAATAATAAGATAACAGATATTGCCGAGGACAGTGAAAAACAAGGAACGAGAGATGCGAACGACTAAGAGAACAGAATACGTCAGAATTTGAACCAAGAGTAACCCTTGAGGAAAAGGAAAAAAGAGGCAAACAAAAATAGAATAGTTTACAGGTTGAACCAAACTTATCTCTACCAGAAGCAAAGAAGAGCTTGAATGACGAAGACAAGTGTTTTAGTTTGAAATTCAATAAGTCTGAAGAGGAATTTAGTGAGTCCAAGAAAGATGAAGTGTCCGACGAAGCGGGGTAGGAGCCCCGACTTCGACATTATCGACACCTGTGGAAATTGTGGTGAAAAGGGGCATATAACTAGATGGCGAGAGCATGACAAGGGCTCCCTACCATGCAGAATCAAGAATAATTCACGAGTAACACCCGAAGATAAGTTAGAAGGTGCGGACAAAAGGAAATGACTAGGTCAGAAGTGGAACCAGAAATAAACTCCGAGAAAATGTTAGACAGAGCAGACAACAAGGAAAAGAAGTCAGAGATTGAACCCGAAAAACGTTTAAAACTGAGACTAAGAAGGGCCCAAGTCACTGTAAGGTAATGAAAACTGAGGAGTATTGGTTCGATGTTGGTGCGCAACAAAGCTGAGCTCTTCGTTATCCACCTTTCCATTCACGTAATAAGGTGGTTGTCCGAGATTGGGTGGTGTGGTTAACAGGTCACATGGGGCGTAGAAGTTTATTTGTCCATTCTGTTGTCGTGCGGCATACTGGCCGGATGCGGGCCAGGCACAAACATTAATGATGTCATCCGACCTTCGGGGCAAGGAGACCATGCATCTGTCTAAAATGCATTTAGACTCCTAGAAGAGGGAAATCGAATCTAAGGAATTATGGAAATATTAAAATGTCTTGGGTTGTATAATTTGTTGGAGGATAAATATTACTGACTATAGTGTCCATACCGTTACTGGACAGGTACAGTTTATTTGAGATTTATCATCTTTTATATTTCCCTATTCCGTATCCCCGACCAGAGGCCATTAGCTAAATACCAGGTTGAAACGGGGCATAGAGCTATTAATGCGGCACGTACGTATTTTTTTCATGTTAACAGCAGAAGAAGTTAGAATGTGTGAGAAACGATGCCTTGGGAAGTACAATTTATGTGACTTTTGATCACCGACTGTGTACATTAAATTATTTAAACATAATAGAAAGGAGGATCAGGAATATTGTCAGGTCGAGATATTAACAAATAGAATACTACCGCAAGCAATCCGTATAACTGAGGAAGTTTGGGTCAGTCAGTTGAGTGCCATACGTGATACACGTTTGGGCGATCATGTCTCGAAAGAGACATGACTGAATGGGCAGAAGATTATCCCGCAGTAGGTTACCATTGCTTTCTGCGGTATACTGGTTGCCGACCAAGGCTGTAGAACACAATCTTTCCTGATATTTAACCCATAACCTGAAGGAATAGGGAGATTAATACCTTTCCCAAGGGTATTTGCGCGTAAGTGAATGCAATGAATTCAGCTGGAATTCGAACTCGGCTCCCCGATTTCTCGTTCCGAGCCGACATCCAATGCACCACAAGTGATCGCTAATAAACCCATTGATCTCTCCAAGGTGTATGAAGGAGAACCCATGAGGGAGAAACCATCGTTAGCCCTAATAAAAGTACCTCTGGTGTGTTGTACGATCGGTATGTCAATAACCCTGCGTCATATTACCAAGTTGAATAAAACTTTGAAGAAAAAGGACACAATAATAAAGTCGGTTGAAAAATATCTTAATTAACTGCACAGAGTTATGGGAGCCGTTAACGAATAAATACTCTAACGTTATGATATTGCAAATACCATGATTATTAAAGCATATAGATAAAATTAATTTGGTGCAGTTTAATGACAAATTAAATACTTTAGAAAAAGAGGATATGAATGGGAAAAATAACAAAAGAATTTTGGTAAACTAGACAATAACTCCCCTATGTATACCTGATCTATCATAAATTAATAAAACATCGTTTACTAGGTTACGTAATGTATTCTGATTTTCCGTTTTAATGTGAGCACTAAAATGTAGCCTCCTTACGGCATAATTTTACCTAGAAGATTAATCATTATCTTTTCTATCTGAGATAAGATTTTTCTAGTTTTTCATTTATGCGCCGTGTTCAATCAGGTCGTTAGTGATCGTAATTCTCAAGAATATTCTTTCCTTTGTTGTGCGTTGTAAATGTTATTTTAATGTGATTCCTTCCAAAACTTTTCACTTTATTCTGTTACTAAATTTGCTAGGTAGGATAAGCATTATTTTCGTCCGCAATTCTGGCCTTCAAAATTTATTTCGATCAATATGATATATTATTCTCTTTCTATGTGCGATGTCATTTATGGTAATTATATAGTTATCTGTTTCAACTCAAATCTGTGTGCTAATTGTTCAACAATATTGTACGCTGGTATTGAACTCAAGACACATCGAATCACACACTCAAGAAACACTTGAAAAACTCATCGCTTATATCCACTGAACCATGTGTACGGAAGTAGCATCGCACATAGAATTAGAATGATATATTGAAATAAGTGGTTATTTGCACCTGAAGAAGGTTACAGCGTATACAGACCGAAAATTTTAATGCCAATAAAAATGATGAAAACAATCTGAACAACATAAATTATATATATCCTGAAAGTTTCATTAAAATTCGACAATTATATGATTTTTCAAGAATTCAAAATCAGAGATTTTCCGAAAAACAAAGGTGCTAAACACCAATAAAAACGTGCTACAATGGATAAATTTTTAAAATAATAATAAAAAAATACTTTGTATTTCTCTTAATAATAATAATAAAAAATAAGTTTTATTTTCCGTAGTTGGAGGCCTTATCATCATGTTTTATTTTTTATTCAACAAATTCGTTTATTGCGTAAAAAGAAATAACTGCAAATAAGATAACCAAAAAAGACATGGGACTAGGCACATGAGCAAAGGTTTCGTTTCAAAATTCAAAGATATATTACCTGAACAAGGACAGAGCGTACAACGGGCAAAACTTCATCAATACAACAATAAAGATGAGGACAGCAGTCTAATCATTGTAAATAGTGCGCACAATTTTTTAAAAAATTGTCTGATATTTAGAGGTTAATATTTGCTCTGCATGTATAGTATAAAACTATGTTGGATGCATTTTCTCCCGGCTAAGCGATCCTTCAATTTCTTTATTCAAAAATGTAAAATTTATGCTATCATTGACATGAAATAGCGTCCCATTATTTCATCACCTTTGAATCCGAACAAAAAGAAGAAGCCGGCGGTGGAAGATGATACACCTGCTTTATCTAACTGAAGAGATATTTCGTTTCACCAGGTTCCGACTTAAAAGCCCCAATTTTCTGTGCATAGAAAAATGATTTGATTATTCAATGATTTTTACTTGTTGAACTCTTCGGGGTACTCTCCAGTACAAAGAATTTGTCAAACGTTTTTTTCCCTAACACGATTGAAATGGAAAAAAAATCTTTATTTTATTTTTATTTTTGAAGTTATTGTATGTGAAAAATGTTACATGAATGTTACATGAAATAGATGCATCAAAAGAAAATCCACTTCCACTGAACAGACAGAAAAAAAGTTATATAAATAGAGAGAGAAACAACCGTACATATTGGTTCACAAGTAATATATTCATATATATATATATATATATATATAAGGATATGCATCTTATATGAGGAAACATTTAAAAAAAAATTTAACTTGTCTATACAAGTAAAGGAAATATGTTCTCATTTATATTGAGTAAAATTTAAATAATTTTATACACAGAAACACACTCATATATATATATATATATATTCCTATGCACATATTAATATATATAAAAAAAATATATGAGAAATATGCAAATGCATATATATATATATATATATATATATATATATATATATGAACGACTACAAATGGAATATCCATATGGATATGGTTGTATGTATGTTTTAACAGTTTCTTTGTATATATATATATATATATATGTTGGAAGCTTATACTTTATTCATGGAAAAATACCTCCTTGAACATCTTATGTATATTTCAAATAAGGCTGTAAATCTATCACTCTCACAATTAAGTGATTTAAAAAAAAACTGTTGAACAAATTTTGAACAGAATTTTACAATCGTTTTAGACTAGAAATTTCAACACCCCTTCGCAATGTTTCTAACATCTATGTAAGCTTACACCATTAGATACACACTCATGCACATATATTCCTAACCACAATATATATATATATATATATATATATATATATATATATATATATATTACATGAATATACACGATATTTCTCGCGGATATAAAGTTGTCATTATAAGATTTTAAGATTTTCGACTTCTCTCTTTTCTTTTATATTTGAATCCATTTCTGTATTTCTTTGTCAGAAGAAAATTAATGAAATATACTGAATGTGATCTGAAAAAAAATTAAAGTAATATTTTAAAATATATTTTAAAGTTAAAAATAAAATATATTGAATGAAAATAAAATTCAACTGAATTGCTTTACAAAGAATTAGATATGTTCTTTCAAAATACTGTCTGCACAATATATATATATATAGTAGCGAAGTGGAAAATTCTGCAGCCAAAATTGCTGATAGCCTAGAAAATACTGATAGAAACACATTTAAGCAAGCATATCTTTATGAGATATATCGATCGATATCAAAGGCAGAGTATTAACAGAATTATTAAAATTACAAATTTTTCTGTCTGATGTTATCACCCGGATCCGGATTCCAGAGTTTTTGTAGTCTTCTCAGTCCATTCTGAAGGGTTATTTGGAAATCTACTGTAATTAATTGTATTTAATTAATATCAGTTTTATGACAATATCAAAGGAAATATCTGAAATTTAATTCATAGTGTTTTCTGTAATTTGTGCCTTTGTCTGAAACATCGAAAGGTAAATCAGTTATGATGTCTCATTTGAATTATCAGAGGTTTTTTTTTCAAACCTTTAAAACGCTCATATTTCCTCTGTATTAAATTAATGTTGAGGTGATAGCTGCAGTTTAATTTTTATTTGTTTTGCTAAACTAAGTCAGTTTATATTTAAAAAACATAAATTTAGCTATATTTTATGCGCCTATTTCTATGAATAAAGATTTTTGATAATTCTAATCTAATTCTACAAGATTGTCTGTACTCATTTCTTTTTCATCCATCGCATAAACGTATGGAAAGTTGAAAAAACTGACTTGTTTTACTGTGTCATCCTGAAGGAGATGTACTCAACGAAAATTATAGAGGCAACACACCTAATACAAACTTAGAAAGAGTGAATATGCTAAAATTGACGTCAATATCAAGTTACTGAACCGAGTGCACATGAATCTTGCAAGGCGCATCAAGCTTTGCATCACCAATGATGGAAATCATATTGAAGTTGTTATTTTTTTATACTGTAATTGATTAAAATGAAATGCCTTTTGCATATGTATCCAGACATTACTAGCACCTTTTATAATTCATTGATCAATTTAAAGCGAGTATATATTAATGATTATCAGTTTTATATGTCTGCAGAAATCTCAGTACAAGTTACATGGGAAAAACTAAAAATCTTTCGTTGTGACCCTTGTCTAAATGACAAAGAATTAATGATCAAAGTTGAATGTGTTGCGGGCCTATCGACAAAGCAGGTGCCGTTAACCCCGCTAGGACTTAAAGTAATACGATCGGATGAAGGACAACGAAAACGAGGATGTATAAATTCAAGCCAAATTTTATTTAGAAAATCTGGCAAACGTATATACAGAATGTTTAAGCCGGGTAGTGTCAGCAGAAAGGATCACTTGGTTTCAGGGCGGTAGATCAGCGGCTGGCAGGACAGTGCAGAGGTGATGCTGGTTACTAGAGATTCTGCTTGTTAGTTCCAGGAAGGACTGAATGCTGGTGGCTGCTGCTGGAGTCGGTTAGCCCTTAGAAGGACTGCATCATATGTAAACGGTTAATTCTTAGAACTGTAGCATACGTAACTGGCTAGTCCTAAAAAGAACTGTTGAACATATAATCAGTTAGCCCTTAGAAGGGCTGTTGTGTATGTAGCCGAGACTGCAGCTTCTGCCTGCTGCATGGTTTGCCTGCTGCTTCTGCCTGGTTCTTCGTGCGTCTGCTGCTTGATGCGCCCACTGGTCTTGGTGACTGCTGCTGCAAAGATCGGTTAACCCATAAAAGGACTTGTGCATATCTGAAAGGAAATCCGTGAAATGGACTATATCAATGTAATCAGAAAGTACTAAAAAGGACTGTTGCATATGTAGTGAGAGAGCCCTGAAAAGGGCTGTTGCTGGTAGCTGCTGCTGCTGCTGCTGCTGGAGTTGCAAGCAGGGTTGGGTGTGGCTACTGCTGCTTGCATCTACTGCTGGCTGTTGGCGGCTGCTGCTTTGGTCGGCCAGTGGCAGGTGGTAGGGGGAGCACGTCGCTCGACCCCCTAGTTATATTTACTCTACTCCCCCACTTGAGAGAGATGTAACACAAGGTCTTTTTTAATGTGGGGAACCTGAGCGCGTACGCCCAGGTACTGGTCAAATATTACCTATCCACCGCAGTGTATAGGTTCATAACCGGTCTAAACTGGTCGTTTTTTGGTCATTTCGGTCCCCAGCCGGAAGGCCGGAGCCCAAGGGTATTTAATCTTCTCCCCCACTTGAGAGATGTGACACAATGTCTTTTTTAATGTGTGGAACCTGAGCGCGTACGCCCAGGTACTGGTCAAATATTACCTATCCACCGCAGTGGATAGGTTCATAACCGGTCTAAACTGGTCATAACAGGTCGTTTTTTGGTCATTTCGGTCCCCAGCCGGAAGGCCAGAGCCCAAGGGTATTTAATCTTCTCCCCCACTTGAGAGAGATGTGACACAATGTCTTTTTTAATGTGTGGAACCTGAGCGCGTACGCCCAGGTACTGGTCAAATATTACCTATCCACCGCAGTGGATAGGTACAAAACTGGTCTTAAACTGGTCTTATTTTTGTCATTTCGGTCCCCAGCCGGAAGGCCGGTGGTCCGAGTTATATTTACTCTTCTCCCCCACTTGAGAGAGATGTGACACAAGGTCTTTTTTAATGTGGGGATCCTGAGCGCGTACGCCCAGGTACTGGTCAAAATATTACCTATCCACCGGTCATAACTGGTCTTTTTTTTTTTTTTTGGTCATTTCGGTCCCCAGCCGGAAAGCCGGGGCCGGAGTTATTTGGTTGAAACAAAATCCGCCATGTTTCTGTCAGCGGTGGTCGGCAACATTGCCCAACTAATAATGTCTTTTGTTTGACTATTAAAATTCTCCTTCCACTTTTGAATGTACACATGCGTCTTATTTGAAAACCATGTGTACATAGATTACATTCAGGTCATTGTTTTTAGGTACGAATGTTTCTGTGTCTTTATATTTCGTTTTGTTGTTGTTTTTCTGTATTTCGACTTTTGGAAACACTGAGTCACCGGAAATTAATGGCTTCGCACTGTTTTCTGTAGTGACGCTTTTAGACGTTTGAGTAGCCGGCAGTAACTCCCGGCCGGGTTCGATAAAGGTATTTTTGGAAGGCCTTTGATATTGCGTAGATAATTTACTAATGTCTATGAATATGATATTACGTTGTTCAGTTATAATTTTTGTTAAATCAACTATAAGTGTAACCATGGGATCTGAAATTGGAAGTTTATCATAACATTGCATTTATGACATTTTCGAAATTATTAATTTATGTATGATACTGAAATTCAGTCCTATGTATCTCAAACATCTTTAAGCAATCGAAAACATTATGATAACAATCTCAAATTGAAACGTAATATTTTGGAAAAGCAGATAAATGTTATGGAAGGATTTCAAAGAAACTAGCAAGAATAATATGTACGAATATATATTAAAAATGATTAGTCTTAAAAAAATTATTTTTTCTAAAGATACGGATTAAATGAAAACTAAACCTTCAGCAATTTAAGAGGTATCAAATTTCGTTTGTGATAATAAATTTTCTTTTGATAAATACTTCAGTCAGAAATATTCTTCAGTTGCCAGAGTTTTATCCGTTATTCTTCATTTATTCTACGTTTTTAGGCGCAAGGTAATA
This sequence comes from Ascarosepion bandense, assembly GCA_037127315.1. NCBI lineage: Eukaryota > Metazoa > Mollusca > Cephalopoda > Sepiida > Sepiidae > Ascarosepion > Ascarosepion bandense. The sequence goes on along the minus strand of JBBBDQ010000303.1, from coordinate 1,117,696 downwards.
TTCAGCACATATATAATCACTGGTATTTAAAAAAAAAAAAATATATATATATATATCCATATATATATATATATATATATATATATTATTTATTTATTTATTAACGAAGATGTGTTTAAATCCAAACACTGAAACAACAATATGATTGTAGGGAAGAGGACATATATAGAAGAATTTATGTACATGTTCTAAAACATAATTTATAATAAATATTCACTGCTCTATATATCATATATAGGCAATGTTTTAAATTAATTTTCGGGGCGGAAAATTTTTTTTTCTTTTTTTCTCTCCTCATTCTATACTCACTCGGATATATATATATATTCATTCGCACACAATCTTGTTTCACTGTATCACAGCACATCAGTGCGGTTAGACATCCGGTTTCTTTCAGCCAGGAGTGAAGCCATACCGATTTGGTATTAGTTACAGATTCTATCTCTAAGCTATTGGCGAATATTAGAATCAGATTTTACCGTGTTATATACACAGCTTACAAAAGCACTAGTAGCCACGAATGTACATTTTGTCGCTGAACAGCCATGAATAAGAAACGATGTTATATATATATATATATATATATATATATATATAAGAAAGAATGTGCAGTGGTGTCTATAAATACGTATTGTGTTTTAATGTAAATAATGATAGTAAAACACATTTAACACAGGTAGTGGCATATGCTATAATAAACAATTGTGAAATACTTATTCTTCATTATTACCTTTAAATAAATTTGATAGTTCCTTACATGATAACTATGCTCATTTGTAGGCTTCTTAATCTGTTTCTCTTTAGCTATAGCTTTTGGGTCTTCTAAATTTGAAAGAATGTTTCTCTTAATGTTTATCTTCAAATATGCTCAGAAAATTAACAATGCTACCAATGATATTCAGTTCAGGTCTTTGTGCGCAGAATGCAAATAATTAATTTATTGTCATCTGTTTACTTTTTAAAAAATATTGTGACCTGTGTTTCGGGTCATTTTGTTTTAAGGTGCCCTTCTACAAGGAATGAATTCTTCCTCTTCTTACATATAAATCACGTGCGTGACATCCAGAGAGCATTTAGTTAAAAGGATCAATTAACGAAGGTTGTTAACAGCAGTTACCAGCCAGGCAATAAGCAGCGTATTAATATCCTCGGACTTAGTTTTTTCTAGTTACTTACTTCCGGCACAAACCTGTCACTACAAATTTGCAGCAAATTTCGACACAATTCCACAACAAATTGGCTACGAAGATTTGCAAAAAGTATTTTCGACAAACATTTGTGGCAAATATATGCGACAAATATTTGTGAGAACAACTAGTATTAACAGAAACTCACTGAAAACACGAGTTTTCGTAAAGTACGACGTGAAAAGAGAAAAAGACATAAATTAGAGGATTTCAAAAGCTGCTAAAATTTCAGATTGAAAAACAACAACAACAACAAAACAACAATAACAAAAAATGAAAAATTGATCCCTCAAGCGCAGAAGAAAAATTAAGAAAAACTGTTTGAATTTCAGAAAAAAATTGTTGGAACTAGTAATTCGAACGAAAATTCAGTGAAAATTAATCTTCTTTCATAAAACAAAATTTTGAGTGCTAGAGAAATTTTTACGTACTTTCCCGAGGAAGACATAACATGTGCGTTTTACTTTAAAATATATGCTGATATTTTTATACAGATTGTTAAGGTTTGATCAACGCTAAAAAAATATTTTTCTAAGAAAACTTGACACAATTAAGCATACTAAGTTTCTTAATAATGTTCTGCCGAGGAAGACTAGTGAACCAACATTCACCGAAGCAGTGAAACTACTCACTGAGCTTTTCAGTCAAAAGACATCTCTTTTTCATAAAAGGTGGAAATGTTTTTATCTAAATAAGAATAAATTGTACGACTATCCAACTTTCGCGTCCAAAGTTAACAAACACTGTGATGATTTTAGGCTTGCGGGTCTGAGTTCAAGCAACTTCAAAAGTTTGATATTCGGAAAATGACTAGCTTCAGTAAAAGATGCAGAAATTATACTAAGAATACTTAGCAAATTGGAAAATATACCAAATATAACTCTTCAGTAACTCGCCGAAAAAAGGCCAAATGTACTTTTGTATGAAGCAGGATTCTAAACATAATGTAGAATCGGGTACTGCCGAGGGGAAAATTATTACGCTGTAAACAGAAACAAAGTCTCTGAATACTTACTAAATAAAGAAAAAGCAAAACATATTGACTCCTAAACCATGTTACAGACGTGGGGTCATACACTGGTACAATGATTGTTTTTTCAGAAACAAAAATACCGAGTAACTGAGTCGGACACAAAAGTTGGCATTGCCGATCTAAAAACAAAACCAAAACAAAGAGTTACATCAAAAATACAAGGTTGGACGAATTAGATGTTAATAATACCAACAAAATTCGGGCACGTAAAAATATTCAACAAAAGTATGAATTTCAATTAAACTTGGGGTCTGACTTGACTATAAATAAATTGCCAACATGGCAAAAATTGCGTAAACTATGATAAAATATCACAAGATAGCAAGTTCTGTCACTGGAGAAAAATTAAATTCCAGGGAGTATGTATTGTCAATGCAAATATCAACGGTCAGAGGCTTAAAATAAAATTGTTTTCATGGAAAATAAGGATAAACTTATGTATTTGGTGTCATTTGGATGATACAAACTCAGCTTTTGAACTTCTCTATAATTTCGTACTGCCAAAAATTGAGAGTTGTAATACGGAATCTGATAAAATAAAAAGATGGATTAAGGGAACTTATCCAGGAATGTTTTCTGGAGGTTTAAGCAGATGTACCAAAATAAAGGTTAAGACTGAATTAAAAGTCGACGTTCAGTACATATTTAAAAAGAATAGAAATGTGTTTGTCTCGTTGGAGCAAATTAACGAGCAGCTTTAGAGATTGGGAAAAATTGGTGTTATATCAAGAGTAGATTTGAATGAATGGGATGCACATGCAGTCTATTTAAAAAAGAAATCCAAGGACTTACGCATTTTCGCTGACTTTTCCTTAGGACTGGATGTTGTTCTGAAGGATTATCATTACTTTCTTCATATGCTCGAAAAAATTTTTCCAAAGGTAAATGTGAGGAAATCTTTCTCCAACAGTAACTTTAGCGACAATTATTTATTAATTCCGTTTACAAATTTATCGTTGATTATATAATTTCAAATGCATTCAAGGTAGCGTCAGCAATATTTCAACAAGTTATGGATACCATGCTAGGCGGATATGACTTCGCTGACGCTTACTTAGACAATATTCTAATGAAAACAATCCTGCACATATACAAGTCTACCATCCGCCCGTGCATTGAGTATTGCTGCCATATCGAGTCCGGTGCTCCTGCTTTGCACTTAGGTGTCCTCCACCGAATCCAACGGAGACTCTCTAATGTGATCGATCCAGACTTGGCAGCTAGGATACAGCCACTTTCTCACCGACGCAGTGTGTGCTTTCTTGTGTCTCTTCTACAAATACCTTCACGGCTTCTGCTACGATGAGCTTAGCTCACGGTACCCCCTATATACGAATTTCTTCGAGCCACAAGATTAGAAACTAGGTCCTACCCTTTTACTGTGAAACCAATAATTTGCAAACGCAAATTCCACTCAGCTTCTTTTCTCGAACCTTCCGCCTGTGGAATTCTCTTCTGCATACTTGCTTTCTGACAGTTACAATCTCCAAGGATTTAAATACAAAGTCAATAGTCATCTCCTGTCTCACTAAATTACATCCTCTCTCTCATGCTTTTCTACATTCACTCCTACTCTCTTCCTGACACCCCCTGCAATCTCACACTCTTCGTAACATTCCTCTTCGTCCACCCCACTCTCATCAGTAATCTCTTCTCTCTCCTACTCTCTTCCTGATACGCGCTGAAACCTCTCACTCTTCATAACATTCCTCCTATGTAAGCCCCTGCACAATAGTTGCAGCAAAATGCCTTGCTTGGGGCGACACGATAAAAAAAGAAGCCAAATCGTAGGCGAACATAAGGATCATGCCCGAAAAGTTTTTGCTAGAATATAAGAATACGTTTTCAAAATTAAAGAGACCAACTTTGATTTCTTTATGAAAATAATCAAATACGTACGACACATAATAAACAAAGATGGCGGAAGACTGAATCTTGAACGGCCTACGGCAGAGACATGCCGGTACACAATAACATCGTTTCGTTACAGAGCTTCCTAGGTCAAGTAAAACTATTACCAGGCATTCATAACAAATATACATAATTTGTTTGCTCCCCTTAATGAATTATTAAAAAAAGACAAGACCTGGATTTGGACAGCAGAATGCCAGCAAGCATCTGAAAAAATAAAAGAAAATTTTTATTTCAGATTGTTTCTGACGCATTATCACTCGAATTTGGAAATCATTGTGACTAGCGATGCAAGTTCATATGGGGTATGCATTCTTCACAAAATGACTCATGGAACGTTAAAAACGATAGTACACGCTTCAAGAGCTTTGCTTGCTGCGGAAAAATATTCGCAAATTGAAAAAAAAGCACTGAGGATTATAATTGCAGTCGCAAATTCCACCACGAAATCTATGGTCGACAATTCACTTTATAGGCAGACCACAAGGCATTACTCACTATTTTTGGTTCAAAGAAAAGTTTGCCTACGCACAAAGCCAACAGAATTCAGAGATTGGAATTATAATTTTAATATTAAGTATGTGTCAACGAAAAAACTCGGCTATGCGGATGGATTATCATGTCTAATTCACAAGTACAAATAACCACTGGAAGTTACAGTGCTCGCCACGCTTCAATCTCAAGAATTAAAACTACACTTTGTAATACGATAACGTGACTTTCAGTGACACTGGAACAAATAAAACAAGATTCTCGTCAAGATGAGTATATTAAATAAATAAAAACGAAAATTATTGTAAAGCACCTCCGAACTACGGACGTTTTTTTCAATATGCGATGAGAACTCGTTGTGATTCGGTTGACACTACACAAACGCATTTTGAAAGATTTTACGTTGACCATCCAGTGATTGCTAATTTGTAAATTTTAATTAATATGTATGTCTATTTGAAAAGTATGGACTGTAATATAGAAAATGCGGTGAAATCATGTAAAGAAATGTGCTTGAGCAGACAAGACACCTCCTATTAAATTCATTCCTTGGCCAAAAATTGACCTACATTGGTCCAGAATTCACGTTGATTTCACGTGACCTGTAGAAGGATATTAGAACGTGAATGTAGTCGATAGTTTCTGAAAGTGTCCCGAAGTAAACGAGTGTAGATACCGAACTAAAGAAATTGTTATAAACTTTCTTCACGAACTGTTCGCTAGATTCCGTATAGTGGACACCTTATTAACTGATAAAGGAGTGTAGTTTACGTCTGCAGAATTTAGAGAATTCTGCGACATTTATCAGATTAATCATGTCACCACAGTTCCGTATCATCCTAGGTCAAATGTACTAGCTCGGTGATTTGTAGATGTTTACAGATCTATAATTACAAGCATCTAAAATTCCTGATGTAGAGTTGGTATTATATATTATGTGTCAATAGTTACGAAAAGTGTGGATTGTCCTGCACAAGACTTTACCACTTTAATCCAATCACTTATGTGAGTCTTCTGGCGGTTTACCTTGGTTTCAAGAATTGAAAGAATTAAGCTGTCAAATTCTTATACGTCGAACCCGACGGGAGAGTATCTAAACTTATTTATAAGTGGAACTTTGTATGTGTGTGCGTGTGTGTGTGTGTGTGTATCCGTTATCTATAGACTCCGAAACGGCTGAACCGATTTTATTGAAAATTTACACAGTTGTACTATAAGCGTCTGTGAGTGTTCTTAGCTGGGTTTTGTGTCGAGCTACCCTCGATAAATATCGAAAATCTATAATCGAAAAAATCGGTTTATAGAAGGAATGGTCCAATTTTAATCAAAGTTGATACACTCATAGACAAAGACACAAGAAACGATATTCAGAAGTTTCAAAGTTGCAGTTCTTAAAATAGTGCAGAAAATCAATAAAATATCTATATAAAAGGGAAGATGTTTGTATGTGTGTCTGTTTATGTCTTTATGTCCTTTAAACAAATCCACAATTTTTATCCGATTCTCACCAACCTTCACACAAATATTCTTTAGACAGAGTCTGAGCTCCAAGACCATGGATTAGTTTTAAAGCTTTCATTACACCCGAGCAACGCCGGGCTATAATGCTAGTACTATATATATATATATATATATATATATATATATATATATGTATAAAAAAATCAAAAGTGTGAGAGGCCGTGAACGTTTTCTTTAAAGTGTATATTTATTGGAATCTCTTCAGGCGAATAAATTTCTAGCTTTACGTATCGAATTCTTTTTGTTTCTGATGGTTAAATTATTGTTTTATAGAAAAGTAAGTAGAAAAAATAAGAAAATAAATAAAATCAGGAAAATAAAATAAAATAAGATAAAATAGATCAAATGTTGGTATGTTGAATAGTGTGTGGTTTCTCCCATCAGCATGTGTATAAATTGATAAACAGATGAATAAACAGATGCATGAATCAAGTGCTTACCCCAATTTAAAATGGTTTTCGTCTGGGGTTACCATTTTTGCACGATAAAATTATCTTCTAGTCGCCTTTGATTATCTACAATCTTTTTCATCGGTCAGTTGGTTGTTTTTATTGCTTTGAAGGTGTTTTGAATTTGGTGTATATGTGTATGTGTGTGTCTCTCTCTGTGTGTCTCTCTGTTTCTCTGTGTGTGTGACCGTTTGTTTTATTTTGTCTTTATGTTTTAGTATTGTTTTTTATGGGTCATCTGGTTATTTTTTTATTTTGGGGTTAGCTTTTGAATTTTGTGTTTGTATGTATGTGTGTGTTTGCATGCTTGTGTATGTATGTGTGTGTATGTATGTGAATATAATGCTGATATATATACACACACATATATATATATAAACACACATGCATACTTATATACAATCATATATGCACACCTGCACAGAAGCTCACGTAAAATTTACTTGTGCTTTCATCGAAAACTGCTATTATATAAAATGTATTCCCTGTTTTCAGTGACACGGATTGAAGCGGTTGTATTTTCCAGTGCTCCCGCTCTTACAGATGGTGATAAATTTCGTGTTGACAGTGACATACCACGCCTATGAGGTTGTCTTATGCTATTACTTGTTTATCTTATCTACGTTCTATGTGTGGTTTTATTTCACCTATTGTTACCGTTGATTGTATCTCATCGCTCATTATAATTACAAAGTATTTGACGGTTTTAAGTAACAGATGGAAAGGACCAATATAAGAGGCTTTCAGAGATTTGTTAACTTTTACTATTCTTAACCATGCACATTTATATGGTTTAAACTTTTCAGAAACCTTTAGATTTGATTTATATGCAGAACTATTTATAATATTTATAAATGTAAGTAGTGTAAAGTGGGTTGTGACTTCATTGAAAACATTTAGTTATATATGTTACTGTTTTTATCATCTGCTAGCAACTGAGTAATCATTATATGTCTTCTTTTAACATTTAGAAGAGATAAGAAATGGAAGCAATTAAATGCGGTACGGATCAGTCAGCAAGTTAGTTGTTATAGCTGATATACGATTGGGCGATCATATCTCGAAAGAGACATGACTGACTGTGCAGAAAATTTTTCCCGCAGTAGGTTGCAATTACTTATTTCCGTAGACTGCTTCTCATTCAAAGCTCTAGAATCCAGGCTGCTCTTATATTTAACCCATAGCTAGAGGGAGAAAAACGGATTCATACCTTTGCCAAGTGTATTTGTGCGTATTTGTATGCAACAAATACAACTGAATTTCGAAAGATTCACCGATTACTCGTTCCGAGCCGACATACAGTGCACCACATCCTACAACATGCAGTTAACCAATATTATTTGAAGGGCATCCAGCCATTATTTCTGACTAGCCTTTAATGTCGCCTTAATTTATCTATATTCACATCCGATCCTTCGTGTGTTGGAGGATATTAATTAGTTGTGATCATCTATAGAGAGCGACAATGGAGGATATCTCTGAAAAAATTCCTATAACAAAATGTGTAGTATGATCGGTTATCATGTAAACATGTGATCCACACACTGGAATGAATGTATTGGCCACAGATCCAGCAGATATTTCCTTCTGGCTATTAATGATGTCAATTGTTCTATATGCTTGTTTGATCATTCTGTTCGTTTGTGGACGATAACTTGTCGCGCGCAATCAATAGTTGAAGCAAACTTAGTAGTCATGTTGCTATCAAACTATGAAAAGGTGAACATGATAAGGAAAATACACAAGAATGTTATCTAGGCGTGGATGCGTTAACTGACCACCCATCGTGCTGATATTTTTGGCAACGATTGTGTTTCGACCCACTTAATTATGTGGTCAATACAAGTAAACATCGTGTATGTAAGAAGTATTTTATGTTTCATATCTTCTCGTAACAGGAGTAGAACACTTACATCTAAATGAAAGGTATTACAGTGAAAATTAGGAACTTCATTAAGGAAAGGTTCAATACAAGATTTACTATGCCTGATAATTGTGTTTTTCTGGCAAGTTTGATATTAATTGCAAAATTTCTTATTGTCTTATCCATATGAGGCCACAATATGAAGCTTAAGAATTTGTGGGTGTTATTTTGTGAATAATAGCGAAAAGTAAATTTTCTTAAGTAACCAGTCTGAGAGAACCGGTAGTATTATCACAGCATACAGAATTATTATTATCAGTAATAAATTGTATTTTCGTAAAGTATGGAAATGTTCCTTACTCAGGGATTTTAAATTGCGTAGCAGCTATAACTAACAAATTACACAGACCTACCATAACTGATAGGGTAGCTCTATAAAAGTAATCAGCTATAATGTTTGATCTCCCTTTATTTGAAAGGTGTCTGATATATATTCTTTGAGAATTTTTAATTGCTGCTGTTGACTGTCTGATTAACAGACTACAGAAAGCGCCACACAAAATCTTATGGTCAGTTAATAAATAAATATGATTTCCTTTTATTATATATAAAAAATATAACGTAGCTGAATATGCCGTGAAAGGTTCATTAAAGTACGTCAAGTATCTACTTTGACTTTCAGATAATTATTTGAAGAAATCGAATGAACGCTACATTTAATATTTCATTATGGCCTGCACCAATTAAATACTTACTGCTACAGATAATCAATGAATTTCAGTGTAGTCAGACAGTTGGTGAATAAATTCACTAATTCTACTTTTTATATCTTTAAATGGCTGAAATTTCAAGTCCCTCAAGTTAAATGTATTATCACTGCATGTACATATTTTTTTGTTAATGACATGAATCTTTATTCAAAGTTTGGGAGTAATATTCTTTTATAATTTACCATGCCTAAGAAAAGCCGAGGATTGTTACTGTCCTTAAGAAGAGAAATATGAAAAGTACTGAGATTATTTTTGTAGGTTTATTATCTTCTTAGCTAATATGACCCAACATTTTGACTGAAATTAGATCAACTGACTTCATATTAAACGTTTTAGATTATTATCATTTATTTCGATGTATTTCCTTGCGCTGAAGAAACATATCTAAAAATAAGAATATCGTCAATGTATGTAAATATTCAATAAACACTTTGAATGGTCGTGTCCATGTATCTTAGAAAAGTTGATGCTGCATTCTTAGGACCAAATGATATGTTTTGCGTCCATGTATTTCAATAAAATGAATAATTACTGCTTTTTATATCACCCGGGTGCATTTTGATTTGGTGGTATGCTGATACGAGGTCGATCTTTGCTAAATTTGTTTACCTGGCTAGTTTATCAGCAATAGAATTAATGTTAATATTTGGTTAATTATCTCAACTGTGTAAGGAAATTTAATGCCCGTTAATCCCCGAAACATAAGAAATTGATATCTGGCGTTTTGCAACTTGTAGGGCGATAGCTCATTTACTATGGGAAAATTTAATGACGCCATTGTTTTGTAAATTGTAAAAATTTATCTTTTCTGCCTGAGTTTTCTCTTCTGATTTCAGGAGCCTGACTGCCTTTATCACTTTTAAGGTAAGCTTCTGGGTTGGTATATAAAATTAGGATATTTAATAGAAATATTTTAATGAAATTCGGCATATTATTATTAACGACTAAGTTGATAGAATCGTTGAATATTGGTAGTTTATTTGAACGAAATGTTGAAAAGATAGATTATCTTTCTCTGTTGGCAAATTATCAATAAACTAAAATTGTTTAGGAATTTGAATCATGTAGGGGTGTTAATGTCCGCTACTGCTTTCACAGAAAATAATATCGATGGTTCGGTTTGATTATCTCGGGGTTAATCTGCCCGTAGAAGTATAGGTCTGTGGCCTTAGCTGTAGTTATATAAATTGGTGTTGGCCCCATTGATAAAATGTTGGCGTAGCTATGTGGAATTATAGATAAGCTGGCACCGAAATCTATTATGAATAAAAAACAATTCTTGTACTTTGTGGGGATGTCTTCGTCTACCCAATTAGATTGCCGCTTCTTTTGACGATGGGGAAGAGTAACACTACATTATATGCTGTAACAAGTCTCTTTCTTTTTGTTTTACTATTCGAATTTCAGTTTATATGAATGTGCCACGTTTGCGTATTAAATGTGTGCTTTACAGTAAGTTATTGCACTTTTCTCTTCTTAATTTGTTTACACGTGTATTTACTAGTAGCTTTACTCCGTCCACCAAATATCCTAGGCTCGTCTTTTTGTGTTAATATTACAAGGGCGATAGAAGATAGTAATGGTTGTAATATTTTGGATACAATTATGTCGTTGCGTAACCGTCTCCAATCATTATTGCAGTCGACAATATTTTATAAAGGTAAATTGATGGTCATCCTGTAATAATGTAGGTGGATAATAATTTCTGTAGCAGTTCTGGCTTTGTTTGTTCGTGCGTTTTAAATAAAGCCATTCTGGGTCTCATCTCAATAGTGAGTATTTGAAACGTTGCTCGTTATTTACGTCTCAATATACGGAGGTAGTCATACAATAACATAAATACATGTCTCTTTCCACTCTTGCTAAATAGGCAGAATCTTATTCCCAGGACGTTGACATTTCTTTCTACCTGTAGACTTGATGCAACAATGGTTACAGAACCAAATCTGTCCTGCTATTTAACCCATAACTTAAAGGATTAAATTCTTTCCATCGGATATTTGCGCGTAAGTGACTGCAATATATTCAACAATAATTCGAACTCAGTTCTACAGGTTCCCGTTCCTGTGCCGGTATACAGTGCACCACAACGAACCTCGAAGATTATATTCAATGATTGATAAGTTTCATTAAATCATTTGTTATCATATTCGTTCTTAAATGTACTCTTTGTTTTAACAATTTACCAAAATTTTCAGAATGTTCTTCAAGTAAAAATATGTACTGATTCTTCACATAAGCATTATAAATTCAAATAACAATATTCTTAATGGCTAATAAATGAGAATATCTGATGTTTTCACTGAACACATGAACAGGAAGAGTTTGGGGAATTTTGTATTGATTTTATCTGAACAAAGATGAATGCATAATTTTTTGGTAAATAAGAAAAACTCATGGACAGAGAACAAGGAAGAATTTGGAATTATGAAAGTAAGGGTCCATAACGTGCTACTTCAATAGCAGCTGTAATTTACATAAGGCAAAATAGCCTGTGCGATAACAATCTTTTATTCTTTTGTCCGGTTTGGTATTTATAATGTTATTTACTATTTAACTCATAGTTATATGAAAATTAACTTATATATTTTCCAAGGGCGTCTACTGAATAAAACAAAAATGACCTGAAATTGAAATAAAATACATTAAGAACAAAAATGATATTGACAAAATTTTAAGAAACAGAAGGTTTGTTCAATAAAATTGCCTAAATGAAATGATACACAGTGAAACCCTATGTTGGTCAAAATACATAGAGGCATATAAAGATAATGTCCTTGTTTGTTGAACTGTTGGTTGTAATGATTTTTCGTTGATTTACTGTATTTGTGAAGTCGCTGAAAGTTTGAATGTTGTTTTTTTAAGTGAGGCCGCCAACTGTGCAATCCATTCATCGTTTGCTTTACAGATGGAGTCGCAACTGAGAGCATGATTATTTCTTTAGAAAGAGAATGTTCACAAGACAGCAGGATGGTGAAGAACTTAAGGCCAAGAACTATTTGCATTATTCTCGAATAGGTTTAGAGGCGGCCAGTTGGCATGTGTTATATTCGCAAAGAGTCACACGCTCCCCGCTTATCTTTGTCACTCTAACACACCCACCGACATACCTGCCTGTGCACACACACACACACACACACACACACATATATATGTGTGTGTGTGTGTGTGTGTGTGTGTGTGTGCGTGTGCGTGTGTATAAGGGTAGATGTGTATGAAATCTATTTCAATGCAAACAGAGACATGCATGTTTAAATCTCATTGTCTTTTTATCGATCTATCCTTCTATCTCTATCTATCTTTCTGAATACATACATAAATATCCACACATACACACGCATAAACATACACACACACATATATATAGATATAGATACATACTTGACATGTTTCGTTAAAAATGACTGACAAGAAGGAGTTTTTTATTCTTTACTTAATTTTTCCTGTCTTCTTTCATATCTTTTCTGCAAATAACGAGTGGAAAATTTTGTTTTATTTTCCTAGCCCTTGTAACCAATTCACAGGTCATTTTTAAGGAATCTATGTTATTTTATTCCTATGTTTTGGCTGTTACATTGTTTTTGTGTTTTTATAAAGGAGAGTTCTTTTCAGTTATATTGGTTTTACTACCACTTCTTTGAAGAGGCGCCTTACATGCCACCTATCTAATAAAGCAATAAAATATATTTATTAATACAAAATTTACAAAAACCGTTAAGAAAAATATTAGTTGAAAATACAAAAATACTACTTAAATCCTAATGCCAAAGGCATGTCGCTATAAGAGAGACACTCTATATTAAACAATTTCATTTACATTATTTTGCAGTAGAAATAGAGTTCTTATTTTTTTTCTTTAATCGCCTTATACTTAGGCTATGTCTAGCCGCGCGCGTCACGTGATAGCTTTTAATATAACATCATTGAAAATGTCCTGTGAAGTGACAGAAAGTGCTTGGAAAATAAAAAAATTATATAACAGTTTTAGACTCATTTTCGCCATCAGATAAGAAAATATGTAAGAATACGAGAAAAATTTTTAAAAATTCAATCTTTCTTTCCGGTCCTTTTTAACGAAATACACACACACACACACACACACACACACACACACACACACACACACATATATATATATATATATATGTGTGTATAAGTTCATATTTTTAGGTACATAAAGATATTAATTAATGTGAATATTTTTCTGATTATATGTATATGTGTTAAGTATACGTGTAAATATATTTACTATGTAAATTTGTACTTAATTTAAAGAGTCTAATATGAGCATAAATATGTAAATAGGCGTGTAATTACCATGCGTTAAATACTTATGCATGTGCGAACATACAAACACACTTTAGCACACTCACACACAGGCACGCATCTATGCACCAGGTCGTTTACTTTTAACAGCCGAAATTAATATTAGACAATTTTCGCCGAATGAAGACAAAATTCTATGTATTAACATTAGAGCATTCCTTATAAATTTGCGATTTGAAAGTCACACTGTTCTCATAGACACAGAAATATTTTGGAATATGGCTAGGTACTTCGTAGTCAAGCCAGGAGACTCAGTCCGGTTGACCTTCTTTGTGTTTAAGGAAATGCAACATTTTAAACGTTCAGATATCGAATTACCGTTTGAAATTATCTGAAATTGTAAATAAAGTCAATGCAATTCATTTGACGTGGCAAGGTCTATTATCAAAACTCGATAAGAAATTCCAAAGTCATGTGAAAAGAGAAGTTAAAGTCAGAAAACACCGGAGAATCTCTGTAACCGTTTGATTTTCGAAGAAATGTCTGAAGCAACTCGATGTTAACAGTATAGTCTGATGAAAAATAAAAGCATCCACTAGTAAATGTTATCAAAATAAATGACCTGTACAAATTCATCCTCACTCTGACGAAATCTATTATTACAGGGCACGTTAAAATGAATCATATTTAAATACCTGCACAAAATCTAGCCATACTCTATGAATGAAACCTCGAAGGAGGATTTACAGTCAAATAAATGATCAAATATATACTTATATATTCAAGTTTTAGGATATTCGTTTGAAATTAATTTTACAAATTTGAGTATTTCAGCATTAAACATGGCTCTCTTTATTTAAAGGAATTCTACCTATTAAAATATATGCTACCGCTAAACTTAAAACATATGTAGAATATATATGTTTCCGATTCAAGAATATCGATATATGTTTTCAAAATTGTAATGAATAGAGAATACGGAATAAATATAATGAATAGAGAATACGGAATAATTGTTTAATATGTACGAGGTAAGATTATTGAAAACCACAACCTTGGATATCTATATATGCAATCACTAGGTTAATTGAATTTAAACTTTATTGACACTGTACGTAATCCAGAAAGGTATAGAATTAAGTGTATTATAGAATAGACAAAAAATGTATGCATATAATCAACACAGGTTTATCAAATGACTGCATTAAAACGTTTTTTCTAATTAACCAAAATAAACGCTATCAGGATTCAAGGACAAGTTAACATTGCCGTTTACATTTCAAATACTTAGATGCACGCAATATAGGCTTATATTTTAAAATGTTAAGAATTGATATTTACTTTAACAAAGTTCTGTGTTTTAAATAGTAGTGCGGTATATATCAATAAACATTTTAGTAAAATCCTTGATATTCAATCCTATCATCAGCAAGACGATGGAAAACGGAGAGACATAAGAAATACAAAATATCTCCCAAAATCTTTACTTTTGTTAGAGAAATTTTTCTCATTGTCAGTCAGTCGGTGAAATGGGATACGTGATACTCGTTTGAGCGATCATGTCTCCAAAATTACATGACTGACGGAGCAGAATTTTTCCCGCAGTTGGTTGCCATTACTTTTTGAGGTAGACTGGTTTCCAGGTGTAATTGCGGTATATTGAATGGAATGAATTCAAGTGGGTTTTGAACTCGGCTCTCTGATTTCTGGTCTCGAGCCGATATCTACACTTATACCAAGCCAGAAAAAACAACAGACAAAAATGGCTTCGCTGCATCTTCTTTTTCTCAAAGTTTTATTTCAATATACAAATTTGCGGAACAACTATTGCATTAAAATATTTTTGAAATTATCAAATTAACATCATAGCCTACAAATTAATCCATATAATAATGTCATCTCTCTAAATTGTGGTGTCATTTCCTGTGGAAATGGTGCTTTTCAATTCAAACCTCTCATCAGCTCCTAACGTATTCTTTGTTGTAAGGGTTATATAGATGTTTGTAATAGGTTTAGGGAATTATTGAATAGTTTTAGCCAATATGTATTTACAGCCAGTGGCTGCCATGTTATGGTCAGACAATCGCATCTTCTTCCCTCTGTCCTCCATACACAAAAAGAAAACTTGATTTAGCTATTTCCTGGGAAGCATTATTATCAGGAGCAGACTCTCGTGAGGGTACTTTACAAATCTCCATAAGGTTAACCTCACAAAGTTTTGGGTCTATGATTAACAATCCTTAAATCTACAATTACCTCCAATTATTACGACATATAATGACATGGTTTTGTGTAAACTGAGAATAGATTTACTATTGTATTAAGTGAGTATTTAGAAAAACTAATGTTACGAAGAATTTCGATATTTAAGTTCACTGTTAATTAGAACAGTTTAAGGAGAGATACAAATTCAGTATATTTTGCAATGACAAGAAGCTACTATAGAGTCGCACTAATGCAGAAACGTACTGATAGTTAGTAGACTTGGGGTTATAAAGTTATGATAAACTGGAAGAATTTGTAAGATTCAAACCCCCAGTTTGAATTTTAGTCAATACCTAAAATTTAGCTAATTGATTTTTCTAGAGCAAACTTTGCTTCATTATAGTGTCTTTTAATCATTTCACGAATCATTCAAGTAACTGAAACAGAACTGATTACTGAATGTGTGTAAATATTTTAAAACATCACAATTAATGAAAGTTAATAAAAGAACAGGAATTAAGACAGATGCTGATGATTGAATTTGTATTTCAGTTATTGAAGATCAATATTGAGTGGGTAAAATAGCACGAAGCGAGTTCCACAACCGGGAAGAGAGAGAGATGTTAGCATTGAAGTTACGGTTACATCTAGACATTTCATCTCTAAAGCGACGAGACCTCGTCGCCAATCTAGTGCGATTAAATTCATAAACTTTAATAAACTAGAAGGACATTTCTACAGAAAATATATATATATACATATATATATGTGTGTGTGCGTGTGTGTGGGGGGGTGTTGGGTAGCAAGAAGCAGGAAAAAATTTCCGCAATTCTTCTTCTTCTTCTATGTGCCCTGTCCCATCAGGACGTAGGCGATCATGGCTCTCCACGTCTCCCTATCCCTTGTGGCTCTTAGTATGTTCGCGCCTGTTGCGCCTGTCAACCCTCGTTCCGTCATACACCTGATCAGGCCCTGCAAATATGTTATCCGCTGCCTTCCTCTGTCTCTCCTTCCTTCTATCTGTCCAGTCAGTATCAGGTTCTCCAGGCTCTCCTTCCTCATTGCATGTCCCAGGAATTTCAGTTGTCTCTTCCTGATGCTCAGTATCAATTTCCTTTTTGTTGCCATTCTTTGTAACACCTCGTCGTTGCTTGTATGCTCAGTCCACGATATCCGTAGCATCCTTCTGTAGAACCACATTTCGGCCGCTTCCAGTTTTATCCTCATTTTCGATGATAGTGTGCAGCATTCACAGTTCACAGCCGTATTGAAGAATTCCGCAATTAGTAGTGTGATAGAAGAAGGTGTTAGCATGGAACTTACGTTTAGATATAGTCATTTAAACTGTTAATCAATGAGACACCGTTACCAAACTAGTTATGCGATTAAATTAAGCAAATCTATGTACAGTAGAAGAAAATTCATTCGATCAATTACAAGGAAATTACTTAGAGAAAAGCCACGTTCCGACTGTGAGCAATAGAAGCAAATAACACGCAGATTATTCTTCTTGTTTATCAAGAATATTTAAATACATACAGAAGTACCAGACGAGATGCGGCTTCAATATTAAAAGTATAAACGAACGTTATACATAAATAATTCAGATAGATTCTAATCACGACATTTATCTTGTACGACAGTGTAAAACCATCTTTCTTAGCAGCAGATATTGCAGGTGATTCAATATCATCATTTTCTTTCATGTCAGTGGAAAACAGTTACCCCACGTAGGTGCAATGAGCCATTATCGTGGTGGGGTAGCATCAGCCATGCTAAATTCCTTATCTTGTGATAATAAGTGGCATATTTTTTAGTAAAATAAAGAAGTGATATAAATGTGTTGTAAATCAATTCGTGAGTGTATAAGACAACCTCTAAATGTGTACTTGTCTCAAACGTGCATTTCAGATTTTATTTACACGTTGACAGCATTACAATAATACCTATTGCGTCCTCTGACTAACATGCACAGTCATCAATGCTACCCGAAATATTTTGCTGTGTATTGCATTGGTTGATTAGGATGTATCTCTATCCACCGTTTGTGACTGAAAAGGCTTTCCCACGAAAAGCAGATAGGGTGACATTAATTACACAAGAAAAATCTTTATAATTTTATTTCTCTCTATAGAAATGTTGACATCTACTGGCTTGTTGCAACTCAGCGGGACTATGAATTGTCAACTTCTTCAACACCAACAACATACAGGTTTGTCCACGACACCTTGTCTGCTCATTTATTATTCCAGGCATGCCTTTATAATTAAGGCTATCCTTGAATCCTTTCCGCCTTCTGCATACATAAATACATAAATGCATATCTAAAAATATACATACATATATGTTTACTGCAAATACGTCCCTCCTTACAAGGAAATATATTGAATTCACATTTGTCTTTCATTCAACTAAGTTAAGAAAAATGCAGACTGTTTAATATCTAGATGAGTAACTTCTCGTGAAAGCCAGATGATAGAAGCTTAGCTGTATAGATAATATTTTTGGAGTAGTTTTCGCACTAAATGTTATAATAGTTCTCTGTCGGTTGATAATCGACTCGAAGAACCCAAAGTGTTAGGAACTTGTTAATCTTCCACTGAAAGCTGACTCCTTATCAGTCGGCTAACTGTCGACTAATATCAACTGCCTAGTAGTTATACTGAACTCATTTAGAACTCTAAAGAACGCCCAAGAAATTCTTAAGAATTTCTTAAAACCTTCTTGTTAACGTCATTCTCTGAGGAATAGGTGTATTTCCTCATAACAATACTGTACTGGAGAACAGCTTTGAATGAGAATTCGGAGAATTAAGTCTCATTTCCAGTCGGATTCTTTGTTTAAACTTTCACTGAGATGACCTTGGCCATGATATGAATTTACCCTTCTTCTTTCAGCCACGTGTTAAATATTAAACATTCTATTTGAAACTCATTATTTACCTCCAACAGATACTAAAGACTATATTTATTCACAAACATATGTTATTACGATATGCTATTTTTTAATAATATACGAAGGGTTAAAAAAAGAATAAATAGCTACTCAATCAATCAAAGATTGAAAAATGATCGGTTTCTTTTGCTACACAAGAAAGTATCACAAAATTCCTCCATAGTTTACCTTTCCAAGAGTTAAATCAGAGCAAATATTTAATATTCTTGCAATTTGTGGCCCTTATCTTCCCAGCCATCTTATCCCAAAAGTGTCTAAAAGTGTTTTCATTTTCTTTTAGTAGGTAACTTGTTCTCTATTATGCCACTCATCTGCTAAGGACGAAATGTTACTAACGTCTCTATAGTCTGTTGTCATTTTCTGACAAAAATTAAAACAAGATATATTCCTTGCTTCCGTCAGTTCAGACATACACGGGTAGATCTTAACATGATACGCACGCAGGTTCGATCCATTCGCATTCTATTAATTTCCAGTCAAAGCGCTCCTCCCAAGGAATTCGTTTTTCAGAGATGAAACTCCAGAAAACTGCTTTTCCGACGTCTGTTCAATTTGCCCTATAATATACACTTCTTTCTTCTAAATATTTTTGCCTGAAGAAACTATTATATGTAGAGATATTCTAAAGACAATTCCTTGTATCCAGTGCGTTGGTGTATTAGATAGTTTCTCAGAATGCGAATTCCATTTGTAATTCTTACATTCACAAATGCGCCTATACACTTGGGAAATATACACTCTATCTCATTTATATATAAATAGCCGGACAAACACTAATATGAGAAAATGAGTCAAACCAGTTCAGAGATGTTTGCGCTCGTCATGATATCTTGCCTAACGCATACTGTTGCTTTTAAGAATGTTGTATATGGAATGCTCCAAGTACCTAAAATGTTAAAAGAATCCTTATTGGCTTAGGTCGAAAGTCCTATTCACGTACGATCCCCGACATTAAGCAATGTTGATCTTGGTCGAAGACTGTATTATGGAATTGAAAATACTAAGCTTGCAGGTGATGTAATGGATAAAGACCCGTGTTCGAATTCATGCTTTGATTAATATATTCACTTACGAATAAATTTCCTGGTAAAATTAGGAATCCACTTTTCACTTCAGCTAAGGTGAGGTTAGTAAAATAATTATCGCTAAAGTATTATTATCGAAAAAATAAATTGTAATCTTCTAAAACAATGTTCTCATTTTAAATAGGTTATTTAAAGACAAAAAATAGATTTTCATAAGGTTTGAAATGACATAGAAAAGAAAACAATCAAACATTCTTTGGTATGTGCAGTTGTAATTTCTCAATATATATATAATATCGCCTTATATTAAACAACAAATTGATGACTCGGTACCATACGTTATACACACTTGGGCAATTAGGTCACTTAATTTTTATGACTGACAAGGTACTAGGCTATTGGTTTTTCCTGAGGTCGAGTGGTTGCCAACCAAGGCTATATGATAATGTCTGTCCTGTTATTCAAACAATTACTGATGCTAGGTGATGGATACATACATTTACTAATGGTAATTTCGCGTAAGTTAATAAAGCATTCTGTTAAGTGCTATAGGTGATACAAGCTGTTGAGATCATTCTTTTCCAATCCATGAATGACTAAGCTGAAAATTTCCTTGAACTAGGATACCGTTTATTTCTGCAGTAGACTAGTTCCCAACCAAGGTTATTAAACCCAATGTTTACTGCAATTCAATCCATAGCTGGAGGGAAAAATGTTAGATTAATATCTATTGCAAGATTATTTCTCGGTAATTAAATATAAAGAATTCACCTGGAATTCGAACTCGGATCACCAATATTTCATTCCAAGACGGTATATATTGCACAACAACACATGTATCCAAACACGACGAACAACGAGCAGTTTCATCGCATTGATATGAGTCTTAAACTTCAGTAGAAAATAATATGTAAAGCTAGTCACGTCCATCATAAGTTTAATAAATTATAATATTAAAATAGCAGTTTTAAAACAATGGTGAAAAATATAATGTCACATATATTACAATAAAGTCTATTTCGAAAGATGAATTCCAAAATAAGCAAAACGGTGAACATTCCATTCATATATTAATGATTAATATTAAAAATATGAATAAATAAATGAATAGTTTATCGTTGATTCAATATTTTTCTATTACAGAACAAAATGCGATCTCTCAAATGAAAATGTTAGCTATTATGGGCCTGACAAATTCTATATCGTTTATTGGCATTAATATATCGTCAGAAACAATTATGTATATTGGATTTCTGGAAAAGAAATGTAGTCAGTATTTCCCAAATGCGACTTTGAGTAAAATAAAATGAATGTATATTACCGAAGTTTTAGTTATTAAAAAACAAAATAGGTATTCAAATTGACAAAGTATGTGCATCTCTCTCTCTCTCTCTCTCTCTCTCTCTCTCTCTCTATCTATCTATCTATCTATCTATCTATAAATATATGAATATATATGGAAGTATATAAAGGAATATATATGGATGTATATATATATATATATATATATATATATATATAGTATCACTGATAAGACTCTCTACATATATATGTATATATATATATATATATATATATATATATATATGTAAGAGACTCTTATCAGTGATACTATTTTGAGTTCCAATCTGCAGCTATGTCTATACAATTTACTATCTTTGTCATAACGTTTGGGAACAACTATTCTAAAATGTTGAAATTTATGTTTTGTTTAAGATTTTTGTTTTACAGTGAATACCGACTTTCCATTTATAACTTTTTTAAAAATTTATAGCTAATGCTGGGTATATATTAGACTGATTGCCAGGCAAGGATAGAGAGACTAATTTGTATTGCTAGTTATCACATATCTATGGCGTGAGAAAAGATGACATTTGTGCAAAAATTCAAGAATAAAAGTCTTAGAACTTTGACTTCTCGTTACGATCAGCTAGCCATTTTACTAGCCCCATTTCAATTATAAACATAGACGTTTAATTTTCGTTTTTATTTATGCATATATTTAACATTATGATATGAATATTGCATAATATTTACTTTTATATAATCCGCTATCTTTACGTTCGAAATAAAATATATGCATTTGTAAAAAAAATAATATATATTATATTAAATTATATTATATTGTATATATTATAATTATATTATATTAAATATTATACTATTATTATATTTATGATATTATTATAATATTATAATTATTATATTTATATTATATATATTAGTATTAAATTATAATATATTAAATTATATATATTATATTATATATTATTTTGAAAAAGAATCACTAAATTCTTTTACTAGGCTAATCGAGATGAAATGTATTGAAGTGTAAAAGTGATGTTTCGGTATGTTTAGTAATGGATCAAACGATAGAATAGGTGAACAATTTAAGATATTCGTGCACATTTACAGGGTGAAACAACTTAAATAACATCCATTAACTATACTAGTATTTTCAATTTTTAATTTTGAACAATTATGACTCACGTAAGTGAGTTTAGTTTAACGACACATCAACCATTGTGGGTTATTTAATGCCAAAAATATAAACTTCAAAATATGTTTTTAATGTTCGGTTATAGTTAAAAGGTTGATTTAGTCAGATTTTGATGATTTTTTTTAAATATTTATTTTATTTTAGAAAACTGTAGTTGTTTTCAAAAATGAATTGCTGGCAATAATTTTTTCCTTCAAAAATGTATAACAATTTTTTCTTCAAATATGTGTAATGGTAATAATTCTTTTTCTTCAAAAAATATATTTTGGTAATATTTTTGATTCAAAATGTATAATTTTTTATAAAAGTCTATTTTATATATTTTTTTTCTATAAAATGTATTTTTATATTTTCATAGTGTTTTGACACCAGTTTGGGGGTTAAATATTTACCCATAGATGGCACTCTCACAGGTGCTACCACTCTGGGTCAGGATGGACCTGGGAACAACAGCAATGAAGAGGTGCTTGTATGCTCCTCACAACCTCTCAATCAGA
The DNA here is from genome assembly GCA_037127315.1 of Ascarosepion bandense. Classification (NCBI taxonomy): domain Eukaryota; kingdom Metazoa; phylum Mollusca; class Cephalopoda; order Sepiida; family Sepiidae; genus Ascarosepion; species Ascarosepion bandense. The sequence continues at coordinate 1,095,021 of JBBBDQ010000303.1, read as the reverse complement.
GGGCTTGCTGCTAGATACAGTTTACAGTCATGCCCAGGACCAAAAATGACACTTATGCAGAAAGCAGTTTAATTCCTTTTCTTGTTTTTCTTTTCTAAATTCCATACTCTATCCTTTTAATCCTGATGGATGGCGTAAGTCTGTGTGTGAAAGATGTGTAATACGCACAGGATCAGATTTGGAAATTGAATAAATGAAAATAAAAGTTAATTTTACTCAGAATCAAAAGGTGAAAATTGGTATTTCTAGATTGTATAATGAATAATCATGGACTGTGCAATTTTATATTGAAAGAAAAATTTAAGACAAGTTAAATACGCAGGGAAAATCTAATAAATTCTCAAACTAATTAATGAAAAAGCAGGAACTGGTATAGTAATAAAAGCTAAAAGGTTTAATTAAAAAGCTACAAAAACTAGTTTAATTTTTAAATCATGTAAAATATGAAGAGGAAACCTCGGCCTGATAAGCAAGCTCGTCTCCCTAGAACCATTATAACTGAGTACTGAGTTGAATTCTCACTGAGTAACCCTTACTTTCTGCCGTGTGTTACGTCTACGCTACACTTAAAAAAATCACCTTCCTCTAGGTTTGAGGGTTGAGCGCTGAGCTAACAATCTTGCCCCATAAAAAAACAGTTTGTTACGGAAACAGCAAAAACGCTGCCCTACACACAATTAGGTGTAAGGGAAAGTTTATTATTTTATTATTTAAAATATGAAGAATGTCGGTAACCGAAAGCATAAATGTTCCAACTGTTGGTTTCAAGAAATTCGTAGTCCAGGAATAAAATGAAGTCATAAGTAATTTATAAATATACAAAATGAATTATCGTAAAACGTCTTTCCGAAACAATTGCTGAGTTATATTAGTTGATTCGGAAATTCAAACAACCGGCTTATTTCAAGACTAAAGATCTCATAATGTACACCTAATAAATGTTACAAAACTTCCATAAAACGAAACTGCTGACACCTTGTTTAATTCTTTATTTTAGTGGGAATAATTTTACATATTGTTGCGTAATAATCCTCCTTTTATGTACTAAGATACTACCATAAATGTTAGATGAATTTATCTGCTACACTTTCTTAAATGTATATTTTATAAATTACAGCATCTTTTTTTATATATATTCTATATCTAAATCCACGTCCAGAAAATATCATAAAAACAATTAACTACATCAGAAAATGAAGAAATAATACTTACCCCGTCTGTGGAAAAATTCGCTGACACCATGCCTGTAGAAATTGTCTCTGTGAATTCTCATAGAAAAAGTCATCTCTACGGATAACTCAAAGTTTCTAGGAAATGATTAAATTTGTAGAGTCATCATCTCCAGAATATTAGTCAGCAAGCTCGACAGATATATCTATCCTGCAATTTGAAAAATAAGCTGAAGCAGAAGATATGGATTAATACATTACTAAGCTAATCCAGTTAATCTTTAATGAAGTGATTATGATGATTTCGATTTCAATGCAAAATTGGTTTGATGAGTCTTTTTTCCGATCCACAATGTATTACAAAGCCATACATCAACTTATGTAGAAGAAAGTAATGTAAATATACACATATTTACATATATTCATTTTAAGACATTCGCTTTCTGATTTCAATCACAATATATTTATTCACAACTTTAGAATAATAATAATAATAATAATAATAATAATAATGTTCCATAATGTTATTATTATTATTAATAATAATAATAATGTTATTATTATTAATAATAATAATAATAATAATAATAATAATAACATTATGGAAAATCTGTAAACAAAAACATTATGGAAAATCTGTTAACAAACACTGGTATGAACATCACCCAGCACCTGTTACAGAAATAGAAGATGTAACCATTCTATGGGATTACACTATCTACATAGATAGGAAAATTAAAGCAAACGGGCCAGACATTATTGTTAAAAACCGGAGAGAGAAAACTTGTCTATTAATTGATATGGCTTGTCCAGCGGATTGTAACATAGCAACCAATGAATTTGAAAAACTGTCAAAATATAAAAACCTGGAAATTGGAATAGAAAAAATGTGGAAATTGAAAACAAGTATCGTGCCATTGATAATAGGTGCACTTGGAATGATAAAAAATGGAACAAAACAACACATTGAAAGAATCCCTGGAAACCCCAGCTTAAGAGATATAAAAAATTGTCTTATTAAGTACAGCCCACACAGTAAGGAAAACTTTATCTATGTAACGCTAGGTATGATAGGGAAGATAGAAAAAACATGAAATGGAGCCATAACAACACGCCACGACCTGCCTTAGGTCTCCCCGCAGACTTGGTTGGTGGTGAGACCAAAGCAGAAATCGAAATATGATGAAAAACGACATAATAATAATAATAATAATAATGCAAGCAGACCAGATATAATTGATAGAAATCAACAAAATAATAGTTTTTTTACTAACAATCGATTTAAATATAAATTGCAATCACAATATTTCTTTCAGCGAATTCTGGAAGATGAATAGAAAAACACTTTTATAGAAAATTAAAAGGATATAATATCCACTACTATATCTAAATAATACATGCACTTAATTCAAACTTGAATTGTGTTACACACTTTGTGAAAATGAATTGAAACAAAACAAATTTATATATTCCTAGAATCCCTCACGCTCTCCCTGATCACGTATATGGGTTAATTATAAGATTTGATGTGTTAGATACTTTAAATTTATTTTTATGTCGACACTTGAAAATTATTTCATTTCTCTGATTTAATAATTGGCTAGATTCTCTGAATTTCATAATTTTAATCTTTTCATCGAAGGATAAATTGCATCTCCTTCTAAAGCTTTTGTGGGTTTGAGATTTTCCTATAATCTTCCAATCAATCTGAGGAGAAAGCCGGATAAAATTAGATGAACAAGTGTAAACATACGGACATTGTCTTTATGGATTGGTGTGTATAAAAGTTGCTTGTACATGTATATACTTATATTTATATTTATATATGTACCAATGAATATACATGGGTGCATGGATTCTCACCTCATAAATTTGCGAGTGTGTGAACAAAATAATTATATGTGGATACAAATAGATAAAAGTATGTATGAGTTATACTTTTATATGTGTACACGCATGCATGTGGGAGTGCGAGTGAATCTGTGTATATATATATACGTATGAAGGTGAGGATATATGTAAGTCTGAAAATATATCCGTAATTTGGGAGTATGTGTGAGAATTGTTAGCATACTTTCATAGTTATAACACTATTTATTAATAAATCCCGTCTTTCTAAAATATATATATGTGAGTATACGAACACAAGATTCGTACGTGGACGTGGATAAGTGTATGTCGATAGATATGTATAAGCATAAACACAGTCACATTTGTATGTATATGTGAGGATGTGTGCGCATATGTTTATATAGATATAAGTTAGGGTGCATGGCTGGATTAATTTGTGGGGTTACACATACAAAAGTATCCATGTAATTAAAAGTACACGGTTAAAGATTTAGTGGTCACCATCTTCCAGAATTACCTCCAAACTGATTTCACGTCAATGCTTCTGTCCTGATTCTTTTTATTTTTGTTTACTTTTTCCTTTTTCTCTATTTTTATTTTTTATATATCTCTTCAGTTAAAGAAAATGATTATTCCGGCAAAATATTTTATACCAAATGGAATGAATATTGTGTGCTCTGATGAAATGAGCTAATTAAGATCATTGAAATGAATTATAATTTATAACCAATTTAAATGACATGTTCAGTTTTCCTTTATAAATAGCATATTGCTCTAGATAACATCCACTGAGCTCTGTACATAAATATAACACTTAATATTTTATATCAAGTTGATCTTGTTTGATTATCCTCGACGTTTACGGCCTGGACATATATATATATATATATATATATATATATATATATATATATATATATATATATATATATATATATATATATACAACGGATGAATGGAAATAAGTATACATATGTATATACACGCATGTACTTACCGATGTATAAATATTTATCAGGTGTAAATAAAACATTGTTTAATGGAATTTTACAAGGCTACTTAGTACTTATTAAGAGATATACATATTATCTTATGTCTAAAATATAAGTCTGAGATTTATGCACTATGCAATCATCAGGTGCATATTAGGAACTCATAATAAGCACCTGATGATTAAATATTGCATGACACTCCGAATCGTGATATAGGTGTATGATAATATATATATATATATATATATATATATATATATATATATATGCGGATGACTATAGTATTTACCTGGCTAAGCACCCTGGAAGAGTGGGAAGCTTTGTAAACAATAGCTACCCCGGCATATACGCATCGCTCATTCGATAATGAATTGGATCCATCAAGCTATTGAGCGAGTTTATATATATGCGAGATCGCCTCTTACAAATATATATATGACAGTAATCGACAAATACATTTATAAATAAATCTATGATAAAAAAAGAAGTTTAATTTTCATCTTCAATAAATCACGCTCTGAATTCAACTGAAAAGGTGAATTGATTAAAAGATGCGGAAAAATAATTTATGGCTCTAAACATGAAGCTGCCAAAATATTCCTGCGTTTGCTTAATTCAGGAAAAATGTTATCCAGTGTGAGTGGGAAATTATATTCTTAAGTATCAGGTCCAACTCTGTGTCTACAACTGAATATTTCAGCATTATGCTTTTGTTCTATGTCAAATGATAAAAAATTTGGTTTGTATATATGTAATTTTACTGATATCTTCTTTATGTTATTGTTGTTTATGATCATAAAAGTATATATCAAATTATGTCGATAAATTCATGCAGCGGTGTCGTCAATCTGAATCGAGGGACAGGTACGTAGATAAGTATGAACAGTCACATCCAAAAGTCAAGCCAATAACCGATATATAAAACAGTCATAATGACTCTCTCTCTCTCTTTCTCTCTCTCTCACACCCACACCCACACCCAGCCACACACACACACACACAACATACATATATATATATATATATATATATATATATATATATATATATAGATATATATATATAAAGAGAGTGAGAGGGGATAAGCAGACTGTCACACACGCTTATATACAGATAGATAGATAGATAGATATATGAACTAATATTTTTATTGTAAGAATTTTTTATTTAACATTTTTTCGCCGCTACACAAGATCTGCTGTGTTTCGCTACTATCTGTAGTACCTAATGAAGAGATATACGGTTGGACCTGTCAGGAAATTATATATATGTTGGAGGTGGAGAAGATGGAGGTCTAGTGGGTGTAGCTCGATACACCAATAGAAAGTTAAGTTATTGATGAATATAGACATTTTGTTAGAGGATGGAGGTCGGTGAGAGAAATTATGAGGTCACTACAAATTGTAGAACTGAATTGTTTTTTATCATTTCCAATAATAAACATACTATTATAAATATTGCTCTACTACTTACTGAACACATTTTAAAGGTAAATTCTACGAACTGTGGATTGTTATTCCATCGGTTCTTACTACTACTATTACTACGAATATATATATATATATATATATATATATATATATATATATAGAGAGAGAGAGAGAGAGAGAGAGAGAGATAATACGATACATTACAATACAATACACTATAGTATACAGATCAAATCACGTAAACATAAAAACAGATAGATAGATACATACATAGATAGATAGATAGATAGATAGATAGATAGAAAGATAGATAGATCTATTTGTTGATAGATTGATATGTAATTGTAGACGTAACTCTATTTGAAGTCACTTCTCTCTACAATAAAATACGTCACTGCGTTCTTAAAAATAAGTGAACAACATAGAAACCTCATATCACCCGAATGTTTTGTGGCATGTTGATATTCTTGGACAATATGTCTGCCAATATGCTGTTGGAAGCATATCCCAGTGGAAATTAAAATATATGTTGGCGCTCAAAGATTCCCGGTGGAAATTAAAGAAGTGAGCCTTTTCCGTACGTTATCCGCCTCCTCCATATTTCTGGCAACCTCCATGAGAGTTTTGCGCATGTTCTTCGGCTAGATGGAAACAGCTGGGGAGAAAGGAAGGAAATGGTGATTCCTGTATGGCGAGCAAAGTGAATGAATCGTCGTGCATGCATTGGTGATCAATCAAGATATTAACTATGAAAAACGTAAAATAAGTGGATAGAAAATTTGATCGGCTATGGCAGATCACTCATTTTTTCCCGACATATAATAATAAAAAAGAATGTTTTTTCATCAAGGTTCAGGTTGTTTATTTACGAAGATGTATGAAGTGATTTCTAAAGTCGATTGTTCTTTGGAAAAATCTCTTCTCAGAATTGATATAGGCGTTAATTGCACAATGGAAAAGATATTAAAAATCTCATAAATGTTTTATATCACTTATATTAAATATTGATAAATAACTGTTTAAATAACGTTATATTTTATAGTTTTAGGTTCCATTGTTATTATATTATCTAAAATCTGAATTTATACCCTTAATCAGTCAAACAAGTACCGGTTCGAAATAATAGCATCTTCCGTAATTATCATAAGTTTGAATTATACGCAATATTAGTAAAGGTATATATCCCAATATATATATATATATATATATATATATATATATATATATATATCGGCATCAGTCTGACAGTCTAAGCAGTCAGCAGACTTCTGAGAGAGAAGGTATACATACGCGGTGTAAACACAAGCCAGCAACCGGGAAATCTCAATTCCAGATTGAAGAATAATGCGTAAATCGCAGGTGTGGTTACTGTTATTTAAGTTTTGTCCTTAGCTCAATTGGATTACGAGAAATAGAAATATGAAATTACGTTTTTTTAAGTATTTTAATAAAACCTTTCAGACAATGAGCAAAGAGAGCTTTGAAAATACGAAACTCATATGGGCAGAATTATACAGCGTATAACCTAAGTATCTTGTGTTAATTGATGGCATAATAAGGATTGTTAGAGATGAAGAAATGTAGAATATTATTTGAAGATATTTTGATTTTTCTAAATAGAATGGGTTTAACGGTAATAATTTTCTTCGTTAGCTATACACAATGCGAAGGAAAAATTATCGATATTTTATATTTATCAATTTTTGCATGCAAGCTGTTTGTTTTTTATTTTTATTTCCTTGATGCTCATTATAGTAAGATCAGTTAGACACCTTCTTTTGGGAAACGGACATCATGTCCCATTTAACCACGCAAGAATTATGGCAAAAAATTCGTACTGTTTGCCCCGGAATATCCCATGCGAACTTTCAAAGTGATTAGTTGTAAAATCGAGGACAGTTCAGAAAATTCAAAAATAGTTAGACGACTCTAATCGGGATTATGAAAGTACAGCAGCTGAAAAAACTCACGGTGTCTGATCTGAACTACCGAGATTGTTTGTGAGGACCTCAAACTCAATGCAAAGGCATGCATCAAGTGCCTTGAAAGTTAGTGCCGCCCTGGTCTAGAGAATAAGTGCATGGAAATACTATGACTTTTCACAGGACTCTTTAGGATATTACACAAGTCGGAGAACATAGTCATGGATGCCAGAGTATTTCTTCGACCACATCCCCGATTATATCTGGCTACATGAACGTAAGACAAGGATTATGGCAGCATTCACTAAATTAATCAAGAACACCCAGAAGAGATGCAGGATATTACGGAGACGTCCAGCGGCCGTGCCTGAAGAAATATCAATTTTATTGAATAAATTTAGTCGTTGGTATTTCAATTTTTTTTTCCTTTAATTCTTATATTTAAATTGAAATGAGTTGTCAGCGATATATTCCTTTTTGCCTAACTTAGAAAAATTAATCCTTCACACCGTGCAAATTTTGTTCACACAATCCCTGAGAAATATCTACATATATTTCGGATTCATAAGCCCTGTCATTTCTGGACGTTGTACGATCATCGTTTGGCACAATTTCGTGTTTATTATAGATAATAGTAAATGTTGTTCCATATTTTGGATTATCTATACTAAACACTGATATGGCATTTGGTTCCAAAACGTTTGAGGTATGTCAGGCACAGTATTTTATTTTCCATTTTTTATTCAATATTTTGGGAGCATCGAATATTCTTATCTCTTTTCCTCATTGTGTGTCCTAGGAATTTCAACAGTCTAATTTTGATGTGAATTGTAAGAGTTCTTTTATTTCAATGTCCCTACAACTTCAGGTGGAGCATATCAGTCAATTTTATCCCTAGGAACACTCGGAAAAACATGCCAGTTTCAATGGCCCGAAATGTACTTTTCATCTGTGGGGTGATTGTTCAATATTCACTGTCATATAGCCAGGCCGATGATATATAACAGCCTGGTAGTTTTTTTAATAAATTGATCAACTTTTGGAAGGCATACTTTGAACTCCCAAAGCTCTATCAGACATCGATTTCGAGCGTTCCGACATCTGTTAAATTTCACAGATATTTACAAATAATTGATTTTTGTATTTGTACATCATATGTTAGGTTGATAGTTTCGCTTACAACGCTACATTCTCTATTCTTGCCAGTGATATCCATGAAATTATTCTTTTTAATGTCAAAATTATCTTATATTTTTATCAATTACACGAAAGATTTACAGTTTATAATATATTTTTCTTTGAAAGAAAAACATGATCATGGCTTAAGATGGGGCATAACTTAAGTTGTAAATTTTAGTATTTTGTGTATTTACTCTAGTGACAATTAACCGTTTCTTTAACTGTTAAGGATGCAGAGGGCGCTTGTCTCTTTTTAGTGGAGATAATTCCCGTGAGTCACAATCCAAACGCTTCGTGACGTCATGTAGTCATTCAAACGCAAGTAATTTTCAGTTACTCAACAGCAACCAAACAAAAAGATTACTTTCTTCTAGCCTAGGCAATTTCACCCAATCTGAGACTAACTTTCCGTACACTACAGCTTCTAGGGACATGGTACCGTATTCCTTTGAAACAAGCAGCTTATACAAGTGGGTACCGTATCACTTTGGGACAAAAATAAATTTGACTCGTTTAATTCGTGGGTTATAAAAATGGCTTTTATCGATCAAAAGTATCTTCAAACTATATGTAAGGACACTTCCTTCCGTTTTATATTTTGTTGTGCGCTATATTTTGCACAAAAGCCAACTTTACAAAGAAATATAGTTATATGTATTTTTCCACGTTTTATATATATATATATATATATATATATATATATATATATAAGCATGCTGTGTAGTTAGAGAAGAATCCAAAAGAGTATCCTGTACATACAGTGGTAGTATAACTCTCTAAGAGAGAGCTCTCTCTCTCTCTCTCTCTATATATATATATATATAGAGAGAGAGAGAGAGCAAATATAAGAAAAAATTTAGGCAGACACGTTATTTCATGGTAAATAAGGATTGTAGGCCTATTTCAGGCGAACCATCGTCAGTTTCCATCTTTATTGTACAGAAGATATTACACGAATCGTTTAAATTCTTCTGTGCAATAAAGACGGAAGCTGGTGATGGTTTGCCTGAAATAGTCTTATACTTCAGATTTACCATGAAATAACTTGTCTGTCTAATTTTTTCTTATATATATATATATATATATATATATATATATATATATGAAATAGCTGAGCACTGGTATTCTTGGATACCCCTCTAACAGGGTGACTAGCTAATGCCCATTGTTTTAGTGGAAGACTAAACTAGACACTTTAAGACATGTATTTAATATGTAAAAGCACTAAATTTGTATGAACTTAAATCAAAACTAACCAACATGATTTTCTCTAAATCCATGTATCACCAGTAACACTATCATCAGTACTATGTACATTGTGGCCGTGTAGTGAATGCGAAGCTGAATAACTAAATTTATCATTCTTAATTTTCGTAAGTAATTATTCAAAATGTAGCATGTATTGGACAAAATAGAACTGGTGAAGCCAGGTCAAATCGCAGCCAATATCTTTCGATTTAAAAGCTGCCCTTAGATATAGATGTGCATGTTCAATCCATCAGGGGAACACGCCGCTCTGTCCATTGGCTTTAGTTCATCAAGCCTTCCCACCAGCGATAACAAGTTATCATCACCCTCGTTTGGATGCGGGCAGTTCATAATATCGTGCATATTTGTCATTGTTCCGTCGAAGCTTAATATCTGTACCTTGAAATACTCCTTACTGTTTGCTCCAAACGAATTCATCACTTCTGGAATAAATTCAACTAAAAAATCAGAGTTAATCTTATGTTTTTATTCTTGATTCTTAGAATTATATTCAAGCTATAATCTTTAACAATAAATAATAACTATATCACTACACGGCATATATTACTAAAAACACCAAACGTTTGTTAAATATGCCATGAAATGTAATGTGACTGCATAAAACAATAAAAACATTCATTAAATGTCAATAATGTCTTTGAATTGCAAGATTTATTTCTCCTTTCGGCAACTTAAGCAAATGTATTTCCTGTTTCTTTTTAATATTTTTTTCATAGTTATTCATCTTTGTTAAACTTATGTTTGCCTACAAGAGAATATAAATATTTGCAGACAGAATACTGTTCTCTGAAAAATAAAATAGATTAATGTTTATTATTATAAATAAAATGCAACGATTTTACAGTAATGATATATTTCCATAATTGTTATTTTACGGATATATTAAATATATTTTATAAAACTACGACATATTTAAAATGTATTATTTTCTTTATTTAAAAAATGGGATTTATAAAAATTTGTACTAGAAAATTTAATATCATTTCTAGTTAATAATTAGTCCTGGGTATGACGATAAACTACATTCGGCAGCAGAGACTGTGTTCAGGAAATTACTAATTGTTAGGGGTACGAAATTACATCTTAATGAATTCAATAAAATAAGTCAAATTGGGCATAAAACATGTATGTTTCTTCTCATTACATTGTTTAATATATTGTAACGAGGTGATCTTGATAAATCTCACTATTAATTATTATCGGCGCACACAATCTTAACAGTTTTGTATATTTAGTTGACACAGTGTTGATAACAGACCCAGAGATAAAATTGATATCATTCACATTAAAAAAAGTAGGCATTACGACGTGGCGTTTAATAATCTTTTATCATGTGATCTAATGACTGAGTATTAATTTCGAATCAACTTGGTGTTTCATACGTTTTGACCTGTGTTACATCTTAGCTACAATTATAAAATCACTATAGTAAAGACAAGTAAGAAAAAAGCTTAGCCTTAATTGTAATAAAAATTACTCTTATATTGCAACTAGGAAATATCTTAACAGAAGACACCAAAATCTTTAGATTTTTTAAAAAAAAGGCATTCTAAATGTTAAACATTTCATTTATGGGTATAGCGCAGCAAAATTATGAATGACCCGGTAATACTACTACATTTTTCTTTATTTTCTGCTGTTCTTTATGGCGTAGGCGGTCATGGGGTTCTACTTGCTCCTATCCCTTGAGGCTCTTAAAAATATTTTTCATGTTACTGCTATTCACTTTAGCAGCGTGTTAATAGCTCTACAAGCCATCATGGAAGACAGTCTCTATTTCAACGAATGTGTAAACGCTGTGACCTGATGTCCCTATGCTGTTTCATTTTCAGTGAGCACTCTTCTATTAGTCATCTTCTTGCTTCAGCCATGTTTGTAATCATGGCTCCGAGCTGAGAGTTCGTTTTGCGATGTCTTCCCACCTGTAGATTCCTATGTCCATCGATCTCATGTCTTTTCTTCTTATGTCCTTAAGGTGAAGATGTCGTTAGCCGTGCGCCTTTTTGCTGGTGGCCAGTGCTCCTTAACGAAGAATATTCGACTCCCCTCCAACATCTGGTATACAGTGTAGATGTCCAAGCCAGCCGAACAATATATGTTGAAGAAATCCGTAGAGGCTGTATAATTGAACTAATCTTGATTTATGATGGGTAGACAATTTCTTCCTATGATTATCCGTAGAGGTGAGGCGAGGCTGCAGTATCACTCAACGTCATCCTGGACAGGGCTTTTGAGATTTCGACAATTGATCATGCGGCACTTACCAACTATCTACGCCATCGGTGTTTTCTAATGGAAAAGAGAAGGTCATTGGACCTTTGTACAATCGTCGTCAAAGGAGTTGCCAGAATAATGTTGAACATAACACTGGAGTGAATAATGACTCCGGCTCCAGAATTATCCTCAGCGTTGAATCTCAAAATTTTTCCCATGTATGGATTTTTATTTTCACTCTGTGTAATATCAATCACTTTATATGGTAGTGACCTTTACGCAATCTCCTCCCAGATACTGAGGAGACATGATGCAACAGGAATGTGGTTCTTTAGAAGGATCCTAAAAAAGACATTAATTAAATAAGTTATTAGGAAGTTTTAACAAGTAAAGTATCATAAAGAGTACTTATTACTTAATTAGAATTAGAAGGGGATATTTAACATTTCTTATAAAAACAAGATTAAAGTATTTAAATGTTATGCATTGATAAACAAAAAGAGAGAAAAAACGAATAACATACGAGTTTGAGCAAAATAGTGGAAGAAGAGAAACTGGAACGAATAATTCAAGCACAGAACACATTAAGTGTTCAAATGATAGGAAGTTATGGGCAGCTATTTATCAACCACATCACGAAAGAAAAAATCACATTGAATAACTTGTATGCATTTAAGATTAATTCTTCTTCTACTTCTTCTGACGTGTCCCTTCAAGACGTAGGATATCATATATTTCTCTTTGTCTCTGTCTCTTGTCGCTCTCAACATTCTTCCTCTTGTTATCTCTCCCAAACACAGCTCGGTCATTCATTTGCTCAGGCATATCAAGTAGGTCACGCGCTGATTTTCCTTGTTTCTCTTTCCCTCTGTCCGTTCTAAGTGTATCAAATTTTCTAGACCTTTCTTTCCCATTGCATATCACAGAAAGCTCATCTTTCTTTTCCTTAAATTAAGTATGAGATTTATTCTCTTTTCCATCCTCTCCAATACCTTGTTTTTAGTCACATGCTCATTCCATGATATCTTCACCATCCTTCTTTAAAACTACATTTCTGCTATCTGAATCCTCTGTTTCATCCTTGATGAGACCGTCCAGCATTTACTGCCATACAGAAAAACAGATAACACATATCAATCCAGCCCTCTTTCCTTTGTTTCCAATGATAATTTCTTATCTTTCAGTACTCTGTTTACCCCGTAATGATGAATCCTTCGTATGTGCTTTCCTTTCTTTCAGAATCGTTTCGCTGAATAATTTGAAAACATAAGATGAGAAAACACATCAGTTTTCTACGCTCCTTTCTATTTTTCTATACCAGCTGGTGGCCAGTGCTCCTTAGCGTACGCAAGCGGCTTACTGCTAATAGATATACTGGATTATTCTAACGTTTTTCTGAAGATGTTAGGGTTGTCGATCAACTATATCAAGTCTTTGTAACTTACTTTGTTAAAATCCTTTGCATAGTCTATAAAACACTGTTATAGTTCCATCTGCATTTCTATTGATATTTAAGATACCATTCTGAGACTCAATTTCGTATTTCTTGTTCCCCTATCTTTAACATGCCATACTATTACTTGTTCTATCTCTGGGCCAATTCTGCTGCGCGCTCGATTCATTAGTATCTGGATGATGAACTTTGTTGTGTGTCTCATTAAGCTGATTGTTTGGTGGAGTTCACAAATAATTTGCATCTGGCTTCTTTAGTATTGCGATGAAAATTGATCTGCTTAAGTTCTCGGGTATATTGACGCTGTTGTAGGTTCAGTTTATTTCTTCGGTTAGCCTTCCTATGGCAAAATCTATAAGGGCATGAACATCTCTATTAGAATCCCATCATGTCCTGCTGCTTTAATTCTTTTTCATTTTGGTATTTGCAATCATGTATTTCAAGTTTCTTCCGGGATTTGTAGAGGGTGAATATCCTTTTAAATTCAATATTACAATATAATACTAATAGTTGTATATATGAAGGACTTTATAAAAACAGTAGCTAGTCACGCATTTATGCATCGTTTATTCAGTAATGAATATGAATACTCTCGGCTACAGGCGTGTGTTTACATTTTATATAACAGGCTACGGAGCGCCCATAGCTCAGAGCTAGAATTGCTGACTGATGTCAGTTCGGTCGTGATTCGATCCTGGCTGTCTAACTGAACTGAAGAGCAGTGATACAGCGAAATAAATTGTTTGCAGATGACTATATATATATATATATATATATATATATATATATATATATATATATATATAGGAAAGAGAATATATATATTTATATGTGTGTATATATATATATATACATACATAAAGGAAAGAGAATATATATATATATATAAAGGAAAGAGAATATATATATTTATATGTCTGTATATATATATATATACATACATAAAGGAAAGATATATATATATATATATATATATATATATATATATATATATATATATATACATTCATTAGATATTATATATAAGTAATAAATCCCGGAGAAGATATGGTAAATAATGCAATGGATATTAGGTTAAATATTAAAATTGATGTCGCAGTGAACTCAATCTAAAGTTAACTTCCAGAAAAGAATTTACTTATGTAAATTTAATACTTTACATTTGGCGAATAGCTATTTCTACATCTTCTTAGTACTGTTATATAGCAATATACAACAAATTCGCATATATATAAAAATATGAAGTTATATTTTTATTAATGACGATGAACCGTGTAGCCTAGGGAACAGAGAGTGAGAGAGCGCGCCTCTAAGGGGTTGACGGGGGAGTGTCGTCGTATCTGTTGCTCCTCTGGTCTGGTCTGGCTCTCTCGTCTGTCTGGTCTGCTCTCGTCTCTCTGTCTCTCGTCTCTCTCTCTGAAATCCGTGCGCTGAGGTCTTTTTATAATCTCCAAACCGGGACTTCCGGATTTTGCCTCGCCCACGCACGCCCACGTAATTCTCAGAGACACCTGTTCTGTCTGCCTCTTGTAGCCATTTCCGCTACTGCCGGAAATAAGGTCAAACAAACATCCGTTCCTTTCAACGACCGGAAAACACCCCCGCTTGCATCAGCCTTTCCTCGGGTGGGACCAGATTGTTATATTACAGTACCAGTTATTTAAACACCAGCGGGTCGTATAATAAAGAAATTCCAAAGTGAGCATTTATAAAATAGAGTTTAGAAAAAGAAAAACGCAATGATAGCGGAGAAAGGAAGACATAGTTGCACTAGCTTAGTACAGAAGTGAAAATTAGACAGCTTGTCAAAAAGGGTCAAGGGTTACCGGTAGGAATAAACTCAAATGTTATATGGGGTTGATAAAGTGAGTTCTGAGAACTTTTAGAAATGGCTATTTCTAAAATATTAAATTTACTTATGATTCCTTTTCTTTTGCTCAGTTTATTCGGAATATGATTCAACTGATGGATTTATATTTTATTTTGACATATGCAGCCTTTTCACGTGTTTCTTTGTCGGAGAGTATCGATATTTGTTGTGATTTTCGATATCGTAATTATTTGACTCCACCGGACATACCCGAAGATGCTTTCCTTGAACTTTTGAAATTTGTCACCATGTCTGTCGATTTCAATTTTGAAAATATCATGTATCGTCAGATTGATAGTTTAGAAACGGGTTCCTCTTTAGGTCCTATTTTGGCTAATATATTTGTGGACCTTTTAGGAAAGACTATTATTAAATTTTTACATGTCCTAAGTCTACTTCCGTTAGGTTGATGACACATTTTGAGTTTTCAGCAATGAATTAGAGATCGACCAGTTTTTCTTCCTACTCACTGGTGGTCATCCTACTTTAAATATACATTAGATGATTAGTCAATTGATTTTTGCTAGTTTTAGATGTTCTTGTTCATAGAACATCTTCCTCTTTTATTATTTTTATGTATAAGAAGTCTACCTTTAGGGGTCTATATACACGATGCAATTACTTTTGTTATAAACGACTGAAGATTACTTTCATTAAAACATTGACACATAGGGGTGTCCATTATTTTTTCAAATGACACCTTAAAAGATGAAATTAGTTGTATAACTAGTATCTTTGTAAGTACTAGTTTTCCGTCGGACATTGTTCAATCAGCTATTCGTGAGAAAATTGCTGAATTTAACAAACTTAAACCAATAAGAGTTGAAAAATGCCTAGCTGGGGAGTGTTAGAGATACTTAAGCCAAGCTAATTTCATTAAGTTCACGTGAGTGTTTTTATGCATTAAATGTACGTGTTTTATTTAAAATTTATCGTAGCTACGCGTTGGACCAAAACAGACGCCTTTTCGCTTCAGCTCGTAATAAGTGTAAAAAGATACTTAACGAAGGTAAGATGTTATTTGCTGCCAAAATGAAGCAACGCATAGCATCCTCTAAGTACTTAACAAGAGCAAGTCTACAATACCTTCACTAATAAACAAATTTGAGGTCTTCACCTCCCCAGCGGACAACGCTGAATGCTTTGCCCCCAGATTCTTAAAGAATTCGAGACTGGACTCGTCTGGAGTTTCTACACCCGACTTCCCACCTAGAACTGAGGCTCAACTGAATGACGTCCATATTACACCCTCGCTTGTCTCTAACATTGACCCTCACAAAGCGAGCGGAGGAGACGGAATCCCAATCATAATCTTAAAGAAATGTGCCCCCGAACTTTCCTCTGTACTTTCTAAGCTCTACAACTCTTGCCTATCTGCTTCCTGCTTTCCTGCCTGTTGGAAATCTTCCTCTGTAGTTCCTATATTTAACAACACTGGAGAACGCTCGGACCCCGCAAATTACCGACTTATCAGCCTTCTTCCGATCTTCGGCAAAGTGTTCGTAGCCATTATCAACGCCGAGGTCGTTCAGTATCTCACGGCCCACGGGCTCCTCTCAGACAAACAGTATGGCCTCCGCTTCACCAGGTCTACTGCTGATATGCTAACGACCATCACCGAGTAAATGTATCAGGCACTCAATAGGAATGGTGAAGCCAGAACCGTTGCCTTGGATATCTCTAAAGCGTTCGACAGAGTTTGGCATGCTGGCCTTCTATGTAATCTGCGGAGCTATGGTATAGCTGGACAATTGTTTGAACTAATCCAGTCATTCCTATCTAACCGCACATTGAAAGTGGTATTAAACGGACATGCGTCCCAGAACTACCATACGAACGCGGGTGTCCCTCAAGGCTCTATCCTAGGTCCTACGCTCTTTCTGATCTACATTAATGATTTCCCTGATACCATAAGATCCCAAGTACGTATGTACGCCGATGACACCACAGTTTTTCTCGCCTGGACCAAAAATCTGGTGCGGGCGACAAAGCTAACCTTGCAGTCGAGCTTGGAAAGGACCGCCAATCTGTAGTGGACTGGGGTAAGAAATGGCTCGTAAATTTTGATGCTTCTAAAACGAAGCTACTATTAATTAATAATCATAGACAATCGCACCTACCTCCTATTAGCATGGACCAGGCTTGCCTCCCAGAGAGTAAAAGACTACTCCTCCTTGGTCTCACACTCTCAGCGGACCTCAAGTGGAATGACTATATCGAATCCGTTGCTAAATCCGCTGCTATGAAAGTCGGTTCTCTGTGAAGGCTTGGAGGTTTTTTTCCGGTTGAATCTATCCTGCACATTTTTAAATCTACCATCCGCCCATGCATTGAATATTGTTGCCATATCTGGTCGGGTGCCCCTGCTATTCTCCTTGGGCTTCTAGACAAGGTACAACGGAGGGTCTGTAATGTGATAGATACCGACTTAGCAGACCGCCTGCAGTCTCTCTCTCACCGGCGCGATGTGGCTTCCCTGTGTCTCTTCTATAAATACTTTCACGGCTTCTGCTCCGATGAGCTTAGATCACTGGTGCCCCCTAGGTTCGAATTTGAACGAGATACTAGATTAGCAACTAGATCTCACGCTTTTACAGTGAAACCGATAAAATGCAACTGCAACTTCTACTCCAACAGTTTCTTTTCTCGCACTTCCCGACTGTGGAATTCTCTTCCACATGACTGCTTCCCCGACGGCTACAATCTCCAGGAGTTTAAATGTAAGGTCAATAGACACCTCCTAACAAACTAGCTTCCATTCTTTCAAGCACACTCACTTCCATTCTTCCAAACACTCTTCCCACCCACCCAACTATCTATCACCCCCTTCTGACATTTCCTATATCTAACCACTCTTCCTATTTACCTCCCCCTATGTAGCCCCAAGCGCAATAGTGGCAGTAGAATGCCTTGCTTGGGGTGAAATGATTAAAAAAAAAAAGATCTGCCCTTCCATCTATTCTTAAAGATTTTCTACCCCTCAACCATATTAACTCTGTTGTTTATCATTGTAAATGTAGTGGTAGATTCGACTGTATAGGTAGAAGAACGACGCAACTTTTACATGTTAGGATTAAACAACATGTTCCTGCAAAAATAGTCAAGAAGAATGTTTTTGTCTGGTGATACCATTCGACATACTTACGTGTCTTCTATAGCGGAACATCTGATAAATAATCTGAGTAGTATTTTGGATGTTATTGTAAACTGGTTCTCATTTTTCACCAGATCAAACTCGTTATTCCATCTGATTGTGTTGGAGACGTTGTTTATCAGATCAAGGCAGTTCTCACTTTGTAAACAAAGAGAGTGATCACTTGGGCTTGCACTGCAGTGACTCTAGCCTCTTTAGATGTATGAACTTCATTAGAAATCAATTTTTCCCCACTTCCATTCATTTATTACACCCGCAATATATATTCTTTTTCATAATTTATCCCCGTTTACACTTCTGAAGAAAGGGAAACAAAACGGTCGACTGGTGTTTTGTGCGAAATTTGGTATGGCCTACTTTATAAAAATATATATCTTTAAAACCATAATAAGATTCTGTATCGTTAAAAATATGTTTAACTACATATATATATATATGTGTGTGTGTGTGTGTGTGTGTGTGTGTGTGTGTGTGTGTGTGTGTGCAAGATTGCAACTCTGAAATTGCAACTCTATTGCGCTGTAGTAATCAGCAAAGACATCAAAAGAATATATAAATATAGTTCACATTTTAAGCTTGTTAAATTAGTTGTAGGTTATTTAATACTACTTATTTACTGTTTACACGTTTCTAATCAGTGAAATTACGCATTGTTCTTCATTTATTGTAAACACAACCACTCTTTAGTAATTTTTGGGTGGTTGCGTGTCCCATTCCAGCGTCGAGCAGTGTGTGTTACACTCAATAGAAATGCAGTAAATTAACAGTTTTAAATAAAATTAAAAAAATAGACAGTATCTCTATATATGAGCAGAGGGACGAGAATAATCTATTGCTGGATATTAAAGAAAGTGTACTGTTCAGCATTCTAGTACGTTATAAAGTTCGATATCCATATGTGAGTGGCCGAAAAGCAAACTGGCGATAACTTTGTGATAGTAAAAAAAAAAAAAAAAGATGTGGATAATTGTCCTGCTATTCATAATCTAAGTACTGATAAATCTTTATTTTGAAATTAAAAAAAGAATAACGACAAGCGTATTTATTTAATTTGCTAGCATCTAACATTTTTATTTCTCGCTTAACTAATTAATTGAAGAAAATCTTATTCGACGCCATTTTTCCTTTTTTTCCTTTCAAACTGAAATACAACATTCGCCAAATTTTCGCACTTCAGATGATATAAGAAATAACAAAAACGAAAACAGACAATAAATATTGAGAAATAATATTTAAAAAAATATCGAACAAAGATTCATGTCAAAATAATCAAATACGCTAATAAACAAACGAGGAAGGGAAAAAAATGAAAGAAAAAAAATTGCGAGAAGAAAACTGTAACAATGACGCCATTATTCATAGAGATGTCAATAGTGATTTCACAATTACCATCGCAAGACGACAAAAACATTGCCACTCATTGAATATGCTTTGTCTATTATTGAGGAGACTGCGAATAGAATTAAATAAATAAAGAGAAAAAAGTCAGAGATTGTGAAATACAATCCCTCTTGTTGTTTAGAGTTGACTCTAATGATTAATCTGTTCGCACGTCAAACACACGCACACACAGATGCGAGAGTAATAAAAGCTTTTACACAAGAAGACGACCACAATGGCTGATTCTAATCTATGATGATTGGGTCACGAAGGTGTTCGTTGTGCGCATGCGTGTAAGCTTAGCGCGTGATTTGTAACTATTGTCGATAATTCAGTCTCCTATTTGCTGAAAGTTTCGTTTTTTTTTTATACAGGGAATTTTCTTAATCCTGCCTTCTAGATTTTTTGTTGTCAAAGACTAAAATAAAGCCCGTTTTCATATCTTGTCTTTCTTTCTTTTTTTTTAATTTCCTGTCTATTCTACTTTTGCATTATTCTATGAGCAATTTTACTTACAATGACGTAGGTCCACAAATCAATGAAGCCTACTTTGAAATCGAAGATCCTGAGATAGGAATAGGTCTTTTTCATTTATCTTATAATTTATTTATTTATTTATTTATTTATTTTATTTTTGGCTCTTATTATTTTTTTCTTACGCGTATTTGCTTCTTTTTCATTAAAGCGGTTTTGCGATTCAAAGTACCACAGTCTAATAGATGATCCGATTTGATGAAAAGGTAATGAAACATGGTTTACTACAACTAAATATGGAAATGATTGTGAGTTAAAAGAGACAATGTTGTAAGTATATTTGATTTTTACATACACTTGTATTTTTTTAAGAAATAGGAGATAGAGGTTTATTTTTAAACATCATCAAATATACAGTGTTTCTTGGTCGCCGTTAACTTTTAATTTTCTTGGCAAAGCAAAACAGAGATATGTTGTTAATCTGAAAGTTAAAGACGTAAACTCATCATCTTATCTAAAAGAATTTAATTTGTTTAATTTGTAGAAGGTCGTTAATTCGTAATTATTTACTTCCCGAAAACAAAATTTTCTTAAAACAGGGAATAATGCAGAACTATCTTAAAATTGTGCTTTTTTAGTAAAATTATATACAGAGAGCTATATTAACGATATAAACTTTTTTATTGAAAATATTTACTACAGTTTAGCTAATACAGTCTGTTACTTTGTAATGTATTTGCAATAAATGGGAACTTCAGATGCAGGAGCTGAATACTATGAGGATTAGGGGGATAGAGAAATTGGGAACTTCATTTTTATGCATTGAATACATATCGATAGGAGTGATTCAAAATAGTGATAGGACGTAGTAAGACGGATCTTAGATGTTGATTATAATTCGTCCATTCCTTGAATATTGCTGCCATATTTGATCTGGTGCTCTTGCAGTATCTAGAGATCCTTCCTAAATGTCAAATAATCAGAAATATTATTAATCTTAACCTGGCATCTCAGCTTTATTCAATTTCCTAACTTAGCTTCCCAGTATCTTTTCTACAAATATATTCTTGGTAATTGTTCAGATTAAATCAGCCCAATGTTTTCTAGAATTTGGGACTCTATGCACACTACTAGATTGTCGAAACCGTCTCATCAATTGACAGTTGAATTGATTAAAGTTACTTGCATATTATATGTTCAATAGTATGTATCTTTTCTTTCACTCATATCTAGTGGAACACTTTTCTCATTGCATACTTTCAGGCCAACATTGATTTTAGCAATACACACTTGGGCGGTCATGTTTCAAAGGAGACATAACTGACTTGGCAGAAATTATCCGGCAGTAGTTTGCCATTGCTTTCTGCGGTAGACTGGTTGCCATTCAAGGCAAGCAGAACCCAACCTGTCCTGTTATTTAACCCATAACTGGAGAGAAGAAATGGATAAACACCTTTCCTATGGGTATTAGTGCGTACGTGAATGCAAGGATTTCTACTGGAATTCGAATTTGGAAACCCTGATCTCTCGTTCCGAGTCGATATCCCCTGCACCACAACGCATCTCCTGGACTATATGGATTACTCCTCTAAAATTCTCTCCGTTTAATATATTTTAATATATTTCCTTATGATTTTATGACACTGCCACTCGGCTCACTCGCTGCCTCTTGGTCCGGAACCTGTTGTGATGATGGTGACCAGAACATGAGTGAGTTGATGCTGTCGAGACGGCACCATTTGTGACGACGTTCTTGGGCCGCTAGTTGTAATTAACTCGTCACAGTAGGTGGTCTTCAAGACGTCTCTTACAACGGTAAACTTTCCTGCCCACGTTGTGTTCTTTGGTCTCAGGAAAGACACGTTGAAACCTGGTAGCCGTTTCTCTACCACCTCAAACCAGACTGGACACACGTGTACACTTGTGTTGAAAAAGAATGAAAAACACGGCACCAAAAAAAAATAAATAAATAAATAAATAAAAGAATATGTTCGAAGACCACTGGATGTATTACGTAAAAAGACTGTATACATTAACAAAAATAAATAGATAAAAATAGAATATACAATCATCGGATACAATATTCACAACGGAGCGAAATTTTCATTAAGAATATAAGAGCTTTCAATTTTCCACATAAAAAAGTTTTTCACAGCTTTTTAACGCAGTTTTACGGAAACGACCGAAATGGGATGTTTGGCGACAGCGGTAAAAAATTCGTCTGGTCTCTTCCGCTCGGCAGCTCCTACTTTCCTTGGCTCTATAACGAAGCCTTACGGAATCAGTCAAAATGGGGCGTTCTGGTGAAGATAGTAGATTCGTTTTGTCTCCTTCCCTCGGCAATAAAAATATCCTTTCAGCTATTTTAACTCTTTCTCGGCTAATTTAATTTCTATACATCTTTAGATAGGACTCTATTAGAAGTAAACTATTCGATTTTAATTTTTTAAGTCGATCGGCGGCAGGATTTTCTACGTTTCTTTACATCTTCAGCCCTGAGCTATATTGAAGGCAACCAGTGGCTCCCAATTGGGAAGACTTTTTCCTCAGTTTTTACAACTCGAATGCAACTCCAACCCAACTGATTTTTCTCACCAGGGTCTCGATTTTTATAGTTGTCATAAATTTTCTTGGGAGATGGATGAGGGACACCGGGTATCTATGCAAATCAAAACTTTGACTAATGAGATTATTTAATTTCAACAAAAAGTCTTTTACACCCACACATTTCAAGGTGGAGTTATGATTTAACGACTGAGGCTAAAACACATCACATAACATAATTTTCTCCAATCGTCCTTTTGTTCTTAATTACAGCATTTTCGGTTTTCAAAAATTTTTAAATCATTTCCCATTAAAATGTAGGAATTAAGCATCTGACTTTACCCAAACACCATGAAAATTTCTGACAACTTGTTGTGACTGGCGTCATCTTCCATTCTTACCGGGTAAATAAATATTCGCATCTAAATAAAATGGGAAAAATATATTTTTTTCCTTTTTCTCCAATCTTCAGCCAATTTCTCCATTTTTTGGAATTTACAAGTACATAGTATCAAATGTTTCTAAGCAAAGCTCATATCGCGATTTACAATAAACTGCACGACCAAAAATACCAATAATAATTTCATTCACTCCGTTGTATTAAACAAAGAAATATATATTTTTTTATGTTGAAATAGGGTTGAATTTAACACATAGTGTTATATACTGCCGCATGATTTGGACAAAAAACGAGGAACACGTATATATAAAAATATAATCTTATATTTTTATTTTTTTTTCGGTGATGCTTGTGTAAAGTAGAAAAGATATCACGCATGAAAGGAGAGGTTTGGAATCGTTTGTATGTCTCTGTCTTTCTGCTTTTTCAGACAAATATTCTAGACTTTATATAGTCTTAAAACATTTTTGCCTTTTCGAGTTGTCGCTTTTTTGACATTATCTACAACCGGATGTATCTGTCTCTCATACCAAGCGATCTATTTATTTTCAAGCCGGATGTCGGACGTTTCCTTTTCTTATTCGTTGTTGTTATTATTTGCGGCCGGATATATCTGTTAACATCTCGTGTCCTTTCCTGAACTTAGCTACGGCCAAATGTACCTCTCAATTATCTCTGCCGTTCAAGTTAATATATAACGTCAGTATCAGCTCGTGTCTCACTGACTCTATCGACATGATTAAAATTGATTAAATTTTTGGCTCTGAAGGATGGGTCTCATTGGAGCATTTGCTGCGAAAGTCTATATCGCGTATTTAAATACAACATTGCGTATATTGAAAAAAGAATGTAAGCTAGAAAATACGTCAGCTACCACAATGCAGTGTAAAGATTTTTGAACTCTCTCAAATATGGAAAGTGATCATTAGGCGGTTCTTACCGAGATAAGATAACCATTACACATTTTTTGTCAGACCTTGATATTGTAAAAATAAAGAGTGGCACAAAGAAGAATATTAAATTGTTCCAGTATCTTTTGCGATAGATTTTACATAGAGTGTGAAACAGAATAATCTCCCCAATATACCATTCAGAAATATCCGCCACATAATGTTAAGATAGTCTTTTTTTTTCTTTTCTTTTGTGAACTTTGTTCCTTCAGAACGTATGCGATCATGGACCTTCATTAGCTTTATCTTTTGCAGTTCTCAAAACTTTTCCTTGGTCAGTCAGTTAAGTGCCATACGTGATACACGCTTGGGTGATCATGTCTCGAAAGAGACATGACTGACTGCCATTGATAGAACCCAATCTGTCCTGCTATTTAACCCATAACTGGAAGGAAGAGACGGATTAATACCTTTCCTAAGGGTATTTGCGCGTAAGTGAATACAATGGATTCAACTTGAATCGAACTCGGCTCCTCGGTTTCTCGTTCCGAGCCGATATCCACTGTACCACAACGCACATCCTTGGTATTTCCTTGGTATATTTTTTTAAAACCAGCTCCACCATACACTTCCTCAAGCTTTTCAAGCATGTTTTGAGTTCCTTTCCTCTGTCTTTCTTTTTCTTTGTCCGTTCCGTGAATATTAGATTATTTAAGCACTCTTTCCTCATTCAGTCAAAGTACATACGTGATACACGCTTAGGCGATCATGTCTCGAAAGATACATGACTGATTGGGCAGAAGGTTATCTTGCAGGAGGTTACCATTGCTTTCCTCGATAGACTTGTTACAAGCCAACGCTATAGCACCCAACCTGTCCTATTATTTAACCCATAACTGGAGGTAAGAGACGAATTATTACCTTTCTCAAGAGTATTTTTTGCATAAGTGAATGCAAGGAATTCAACTGAGATTACAGCAGGGCTCTCCGATTTGCTGTTCAGAGTGGATGTCCTTTGCATCACAACGCACATCCAACGCTTCCTCATTACGTATAAAAATAAAATTCAGCTGGCTCTTCCAGATGTTAAGTATAACGTTATAATTGGCTAGTTAAAAAGACAATTCTCCCTAATATATTAATTTATATTGGAAACATGTTAGGAGTTGTATGTAGTGCGTATATCTGCCACAAACCGTATGAGTTCTACTTGATGGCTAGGGATAGATGATGTCTAAAAAAGTTTTTGAAGCAAGAAATGGCAATCGTTATCCCTAACCTCAATAAATTCATTGGTTTTCTTAGTGAAAATTGAACGTTATATTAAATGTCAAAATATCGTTAACAGTTCTCACTCATGAAGCTACATAACAGAATAAACCATAAAACATATGATATCATGTAAACACAATAAGCGAGGAGAGTCAGAGATTATATATTACATAAATAAATTCAAGGTGTCCTCTGTAAAGATAGAACGTTAACGTCAATGACTCAGATAGCTTCAACAAACCACAGTAACGAAGCTACATAGTTAATTAAGTGCCATACGAGATACGCGCTGGGGCATTCATGTTTTTTTTAGACATGACTGACTAAGTAGAATATTATCATGCAGTAGGTTGCTATTAATTTCTACGGTAGACTGGTTGTCAGCTAAGGCTAAAGAACCCAATCTGCCGTCTTATTTAACGCATAACTGGAGGAAAGAGACGGATTGCTCCCTTTTCCAAAAGTAACCTAAAGACTTCAGAGGCATGTTCCTGGTGTTAAGAACTAGTTTCATTTTCTTTTCCAGCCTCTCCAAAACCTTGTTGTTTAACGCATATTTAGTCCATCAACCCTCATCAACCTTTTTATAGACCATATTTCCTTTACTCTTCTATATATACTCTGTACAAAACCAGATCTTATTGCGAGAAGATCTTAAGTAATTTGATATTCAGCACGCTTCATTACCTGTAAGTCTAAAATATGGCAAAACAAGATATATCACAGAGAGTAATTAGTGTGTCATTTTATTCATGTCAAACGCAACACCTTATGTGTTTAATTATTTTTCAAATCAAATAAATTTGTATAAATGAGATTTATATTCAAAAACATATTTTTACTATTTTACATACAATGTTTTATAGAATCAGTAAATAGAAAGAAAGACACAAGTAAATAAAATAAAAGTAAAAACAAAGTATTACAGAGAAAAACGTCCAAATAAAAAGAAACAAAGGATTTTTGAAGTTTTCAACATAGCAAGACCAGAAGCACGAACGATGAGAAATTTCAAACTTTGACGTGTAAATCATGGAAATATCGAATATTTTTCCTTTGGAAATTATTATCATGTATAAATACAGTTGGAAATCCCACTTAACATAAACAAGTCTCATTTATATTTCAAACATTCTTTTTAATATAAGGAAATCAATCTTCACATTCAAAGTACACTTTTTTAATATTTTTCTTAATAAGTTTATTCATCTATATAATTTATTCTTAGTATAAACGGTAAGAAGCCTTTGTGAATACATTTGTTCAGTAAAGATATAAAATACTTATTTAAAATTCTGAACAGATATACAGTAATTCACGATATGCATGATTGTGTTTACATCGGTTTTTATTTATATGTATACGAAAGTATAGTTTATGACTGGTAATATTTATCAGGGTCATGTTCAAGCATTGTGTATTAACATATTTTGTTCCTAGCTCCTTGTCAAACTGCACTAATTTAGCTTCAAATATCCTGTTGTAACCACAATGATTTAATGATACCTTCTTTCAGTACAGAAAGCATCTTTTGTCGCCTGGAGATTATTCTAGCTTGAATAATCTATGAACAAAAGATGGTAGATATTTTCTATTTTTAATTGTTGTTTCTTGAATTTGTTTAACGTTCTGAACGAAGAGGAATGTCATGACGATTTGAAGCAAAACCTAAATTGACAAATTGCTTGGAAGTACGTGAAAGCGAAAAGCAAAAGCCATATAGTGTCTCGAGTCACTTAATACTTAACCATTTAACGCTCTTCTCTTGCAAAATCGAAGAAAAGCATTTATTTCGATAGGGGATTTTTCAAATTTTATATTTTACTGCATTGAGAATATTATAGTAGATTTTTCTATGTTACTTTCAGCTCATTCCAGGAAGAACTACCAAATTTCTGCTAAAATTAATCATTGGCTTTAGTCTCTACACAAGTACTGTCTAGTATTCCTTCATCGAATGATTCGTTTATTATGTTTTATCAACCTTTGCAGTTTACTTACATCCAGAATATCTTTTCGAGATAACACACACACACACACACACACACACACACACACACACACACATATATATATATATATATATATATAGATAGATAGATAGATAGATAGATAGATAAATAAATAGATATGTATGTATGTATGTATGTATCTTTCAAATACCATAGACAATCATTCCTGCCCTTCATCAGCATGGCCATAGGTAGTCTCTACAAGACCAATACACTGCGTTTCCTCTGCCTCATACTTTCTTCTGATCTCAAGTCGAATGATTACATTGAATCAATAGATAAATCTACTGCAACGAAGCTTGGGTCTCTTGACCATGATGATTTTATCGCCTTAGTACATCGGGCACATGTACAAATAAATCATCTGCCCATGCTTTCAATACTGTTGTCATATCTATTCGGGCGTCCGTGCTATTCATCTAGAGCTTCTCGAAAGGGTCCAGGGAATAATCTGTAATGTGATCAGTCTCGACCTGGAGGCTCGACTACACCCACATTCTCAAGGATGAGATATGGCTTCCCTCTGTCTTTTCAACAAATAAATTCATGGCTTTTGCTCTGAAGAGGTACCCCAACACAAGCATTTATTCGAGCAAAAAGACTGGCAAGTATGTCTTACCGTTTTACAGTTAAAAGAAACAAATTCAGCCGCCGACTTCTACTCTATTAGCATTTTTCTCGTATTTCCCGACCTTCGAAATAATTGCTTCATTGATAACAGAGTTTAAATGCAATGTCACTTTCTATCTGTTATCTTTCGAAACCAGTCTTTCTTTTGTGCTTCTCTTATCATTTCTCCCAGTACCAATTGTATCTTGTTAAAATCTCTTTTCATTCTACTCTCACAATTCTCTTCACTTCATAATTTCTTCCCTCCTCTTGATTTTTTTCTGACACCACTTGTAACCGGTTCTTCTTTCTTTTCACTCTCCTCCTTTGTAAACTTTTATTTTCCTGTTAGGTAGCTTCCGGCAAACCAGTGATGCTACTGCCATGCATAGGCTAAGACGATAAAAACAATATATATATATATATATATATATATATATATATATATATATATATATAATAAATTATGTTTTAGAACATGTACATAATTTCTTCTATATATAAATTCTTCCCTACAATGTTATGGTTGTTTGAGTGTTTGGATTTAAACACTTCCTCAGGGGAAATAAAGGGTTGGAATCATTCTCTGTTTATATTTGGTTTGTTGTTATCGTGGGGGTTGGTTGGAGTTATTGGTAATTAAGTGAATGTCTCGTTTTGATCAATTCTCAAAAAAGCAAGTACAGCAAAATCTATAAAAGAACCATGCTTTCTTAGCCTTCAAGAAAAAATAGACATCCTTAAATATATAAATAGTAACATACTCTTAAATCAGAGACACGAAACCACAGTAAACTGCAAGCACATTAGGGACTTAACCCTACAATCATGCTAAGGAATACAAAGAGTACGATTGATATCCTCATTATAAAAGATAAAAAATGCTATAGAAAATAATCGATCCAATAAATCCTTAAAGGAGAATCTATCACTAAAGCCTACACCAGTAACCTTACTTAACACAATAACCTTACTTAACTACCAAAATATTGCGTATTAGAAAAATCAAAATTAAATAAATGGCTCCCAAACGTGAAAAAGAATCAAAATTAATACATTCAAAATCAAGATTAAATATACTACTTCAGAATAATTATATCATACACAAAATTAAACTGTAAGCACACGTAAGATCTAACCCTACAATCACCCACAAAATATTGGAATTTGAATAAATATTTTTATTATTATAAAAGATAAAAAATGCTACAGAAAAATCGGTGTAATAAATCCTTAAAATAAGGTCTAATGCCCGCAAAAATATCTAAATAAATAAAATGTATAAAAAATTAAAAGAAAGAAATAAGATTGCAAGCGATAATTTATAGAAAAAAAATTAAAAGAAAAAACCGACCCTCTAAACTTAAAATTAAGATTAAACATACAACTTTATATAAAATACTGATAAAACGCTAATTCGCATTTACTCCCAAAAAAATACAAATTTAGATTTCTTGAAATAACTTCGCCTAAATACAATTATACTCCAAACTTGAATAAAAGGAAAAAGAAGACAATAAAAAAAGAGAAAGGGAAAAAAAGAAGAGAAAGAAAAAGAAGGAAGAAAGAGGAGAAGAGGGGTATATATATATATATATATATATATATATATATATATATATATACCGAAAAAATCTAAATTGGAAAGAAAAAACAGCCCACCCCTATCACGTTTATGAAAACCTAGACACAGGATCAAAGTAAATACATGAATTAGGTCTAATAACAGCAGACATCAACCAATTAAATGATAGCCGACCATAAAAATGACCACTCAACAGCGCCCCCTTAGAAATCCTAACCATAAGATATACACAATCGATAAAAAAATAAAACATACATTCCAACAGATAATACTATTAATCAACAAATTCACACTTGCACACCAAATTCCTCAAAAGTCTAACAACATTCACTTAATTACCAATAACTGCAACCTACCCCCACGAAAATAACGAACCAAATATAAACAGAGAATGATTCTAAACCTTTATTTCTCCTGAGGAAGTGTTTAAATGCAAACACTGAATCAAACATATTGTAGGGAAGAGGACATATATAGAAGAAATTATGTACATGTTCTAAAACATAATTTATAATAAATATTCACTGCTCTATCCACCATATATCGAGCACTGTTTTAAATTAATGTTTTGGACGGAAATTTTTCTTTCTTTTTTCTCTCCTCATTCTATACTTACTCGGATATATATATATTACAGAAAATCCCGAAAATTAACGAATTTTTGTAACTGACATATTGAATTAATGTTTGAATGTTATTTTTATTCAATACTCGTATTTGAGAAGTTATTCTGTTTTTAATCAAACATATAACTGCAAACCGATAAAATGCAACCGCAACTTCTACTCCGAATAGTTTCTTTTCTCGCACTTCCCGACTGTGGAATTCCCTTCCACATGAATATTTCCCAGACGGCTACAATCTCCAGGAGTTTAAATGTAAGTTCAATAGACAATAAGGAATTCACACAACAGTAGAAGATACACAGAAAATTCAGTGCTGTTAGCTGACACGCAAAGGAAAATGCAGGAATTCCCACGAATTGTAGCAAGAAAAACGGGAAGAGAGGATAAAAATGAAGCTAGAGAAAATTGAATGCATGGTCATCAGCAAAAGGAGAATAAAACTCGGGGATACTCAAATCAAATAAGCGTAGAAATTGAAATACTTTGGATGTTGTTTTGACAGAGAATTTCAAACACTACACAAATCTAAATGGGCACCGGCATGTAAAAAGGCTTATTGCAAAAGCTGAGTAAATTATTGAGAGACAAAAAATTGTCATTAAAAACAAAATGTTCTGGAATGTTGTGTGAATTCCTTTCCTCTATATGGTAGACGATGCTTAGACACTCCTAAGCTCCTTGGTCTCACACATTCAGGGAATGTCGAAGTAATTATAGAAGAACGATTATACCCAAGCACTACGCCTCCTTGGTCTCACACTTTCAGCGGACCTCAAGTGGAATGACTGTATCGAATCCATTGCTAAATCCGCTGCTATGAAAGTCGGTTCTCTGTGCAGGGCCCGGAAGTTTTTTCCGTTTAAATCTATCCTGCACATTTATAAATCTACCATCCGCCCGTGCATTGAATACTGTTGCCATGTCTGGTCGAGTGCCCCTGCTACTCTCCTTGGGCTTCTAGACAAGGTACAACGGAGGGTCTGTAATGTGATCGATACCGACTTAGCAGACCGCCTGCAGTCTCTCTCTCTCTCACCGGCGTGACGTAGCTTCCCTGTGTCTCTTTCACGTATTCCGCTCCGATTAACTTAGATCACTGGTGCACCCTAGGTACGAATTTGCACGAGATACTAGATTAGCAACTAGATCCCACCCTTTTACAGTGAAACCGATAAAATGCAACCGCAACTTCTACTCCAACAGTTTCTTTTCTCGCACTTCCCGGCTGTGGAATTCTCTTCCACATGACTGCTTCCCCGACGGCTACAATCTCCAGGAGTTTAAATGTAAGTTCAATAGACACCTCCTAACAAACTAACTTCCATTCTTTCAAACACTCTTCCCACCCACCCATCTATCTATCACCCCCTTCTGGCATTTCCTATATCTAACCACTATTTATATTTATCTTCTCATATGTCGCCCCAAGCGCAATAGTGGGAGTGGACAGCCTTGCTTGGGGGGGGGGGGATGATTTAAAAAAATGAATGAAATAATTCAACCTACCGAAATGCAGTTCTACATAATGATGCAAAGGATACGTTGGACCGAGCATGTAACCCATGTCGAGGTGCTGGAAAGAACGAAAACGCAAAGGAAACAAATATTTAATATCAGGAAAATACAGCTGAGGTTTATGGGACAGTTAATGAGGAAAGATGGTTTAGAGAATCTAATACTCACAAGACGGATAAAGTGAAAGTGAGACAGTGGAGACCATTGCAATATATTCTTGATGGGCTTGAACTGTTTGGTGTTGGAGAGGGGTTTGAGCGATACAAAGAGTAAAATTGTTAAACGTGACAATGTATAGGGCAAAGGAAATTCAATGATTAAATACGTCCTGACTTTACTATGCAGAAAGATTTTAAAATTTTAGCAAATCAAAAAAGTGTCATCTTCCAAAACAAGACGACATATTAGAAAATAGCACTTGATAATGCTTAAAGAGTAGAAATTGGAAACAACCCAGCACCTACCGTATTTCCCTGACAAGTCACCTTCGAAGCTTCAAATATTGTCTCTTCAGTATTGTTTGAATGACAAAAATTGACTTTGTACGGTAATTTTAAATCTTCCTCATTATCTTTTTTAAAGAGAATCACCAATTTTCTAAGAAAATGACATTAACAACCTTGTAAAAGATGGTTACTATGTATTTGACTAAGAAATGTATTTTTGATTATCTGAATTGTTCTTAATTTTCTAATCTCGCACGAACCTTTTCACCTTTACTGTAAGTAAATATGAAGTGAATATTTCATGTGATATCTTTTCTTCCAATGAAACTTGTCTGTCATGAAACTAACAAATCAATTGTCATAATTCTATCTAAGTTAGAATAAAAAAGAAGAAAGAAAAATAATCAAGCTATTTTTCTGGCGTCACATGATGACAGTCTAGCACGCATTAGTAAAATTTTAAGGAATTCAAATAAGATTTTTTTTAAAAAGTTTAAGGGAAACAGTATTATTTTGGACAGACAAATAACACCTCGAAGATAATATAACCAATTGTTGATAGCGTCCCACAATTCTAACGCTATCACTATGGTCTGTATTCTAAAGAGTTATATTCCTTAGACTCTCATTCAGATAGATCAAACATTTGAAGCTAGACCCAGCATGACAAATAAAAAATCATGTCCGCTCCCTTCGAGATTTATTTAAAATGAAATACATTTTTATGGTACAAGGCCAAAAAAGGGAGGGGGAACAAAACTTTGGTTGGTCTGCCACTAACAATCTTATACCTAGCTAATCCGACTCACGACCCAGGCATGCGTTACAATTTTTCTCTTTCACCATAACCATTTATCCATCAACGCTCACACTGCCACATACCAAAATGCCACACTACAATCCAGGGACCTAAAACACCCCAATATGAACGTACCACTCCCTTTGAGATATTTGTGTAAATTATAAATTATATTTAAACAGATTTATCTCCAGAACTCTTTCTTTGTAGGACATTACTGAGTGGATGCCTCGCTAACGACTATAATTTCAACTTCCACTAGTCGGAATTAAACAGTTACCTCTTTTACACATACTTACAGTATGCATTAAATTTTTCTTCTTCCCAATCATTTAGAACAACTTCATTCAATAACACTCTAGATTGAGTGGCTGCTGGGACTTGTATTAAGTGAACAAAATTAAAACAAAATTAAAACTGAAATGTGTCCCAATATTTTTTCCCAACATTGAATTTATTTCTTCCGTTACACCAAGACTGTAAACTAAAAATGACTTCCATTATTCCAGCAGATAAATTAAGTGTTAAGGAAAGCAAGTCTGCCTATGTATCCTTTCATCACAGAGTTGTGTCAAATGGTGGTGATTCTGTGATAGGTTCGATTGTACTTGGTTGGATTTTTCATGTCGCACTTTCGAAAATTGTTTTATCTAATCTAAAAACAAATATTATATTTTCTTCTGCTGATGGTTTGTTTAAACAAGATAACGCGAAATTTAATCATGTGAAATATAGGTAAGTAGTACGACTGGCGGTGGAAACTAGTCTAGGGGAAGGACAACTATCAATTCAAAAGCTGAACGGAATAATTTGGAGATTATCATTCTCCCTTCCCAGCTATGGGTTAGTCGCAGAAGAAACTGGCTACTATACTATTGTTTAGCAATCAATCTAGGAGAAGGAAGATTATGAATGGCTGTTTCCCGTCAGGTTATCTTACGTAGAAAACAACTACTGCGGTTTCAGTGCACGTAGTGGCTTTAGAACCCTGATGGCAGACGAGAATCGTTATTGTGATCGTGGAATAAAACGGGCTTCATTATTTATCATCTATTACCTACTACGAAGTCAGGTTTTCCAGATGGAAACAACATTGTGCATGTATAGAATACGCTCAACTCTTTATTAAATCCCAGTATCCTGACTATGAAAACATAGTGCATCATGATGGAATATGCCTATATATATATATATATATATATATATATATATATATATATATATATATATATATATATACGTGTACAAACACCATTTTTAATAAAAATATGACATGTTGCTTTGCAGCAGTTATTCGGCCGAATGTATATGCTATTTCTTATTAAGCAGTTGTCTTCAACGTTTTCAATATCTTTGTAATGATACAATGCAATTATTTACACTTTTTAAACTGTTTAGATCTGCTGTTCTCATTTTCGCTGCCACTTTTGTGGTTCTACGACCTTTGTACGCCCCTGACTTCTTCAGATAGTATAAGTTGGAATTTCGAACCAAAGTTTTTATTTCGTCTATTTGTTCTAGTTACATGTGATATACCTCTTCTGGAAGTATAAGTTCTTTATCTTTAACGCAACTCTAAATTTTTGTTATCCACTGCTGGAAGAAGAACTCAAATTTTTTGTAATCAGGTTTTGAATTCACAGCAACTCGATTGACATTTGAATTAAGTATCTGAATTCACCCAACGCTTTTATCTGTTAAACAATGTGTCCTTGTGCATGTGCTAGATTCTATCTATCTATTCAGCCATTTCTTTTCTTTTTTTTCTTAATTTTGTATTTTATTGGCTGATACAGAATTCAATATAGATTTGTTTTTTCTTTCTCAAACCCTTATTTTCCAAATTTCTCTCTTTCTTTCTTTCTTTCTTTATTTTCTTCACAAATATTACTTTAATAATTATGAATAACGGCCCTTTGATATCACCTTCTTGCATTTTACTATTAGTTAATCTCATGCTTTTAATTTTATAATTTTCCTGTTCTAAATTTTACTTTTATATCTTTAGATAGTCTTTGCCTACTAAGTTTTACACTTTTTTTAAAAAAGCAGTTAAGCAAATTTATGAGGTTTAACTTCCACGAAATTTGAGTAGGCTTAAATTAAAATCTATTAAATTGTCAGTTTGTTATATGCACCTGATGATTGCATAATTTTTGAGACTCCAGGTCATGTAAATGACGTAACACAATTTAGATATTAACATATATAAAATAGCAATCTTTATACTACATTGAGCGTTGATTTATTACCACGTGAATAGTAATATTAGACATGTATGCATCTTTATACATTTATTAGCATATATATATATATATATATATATATATATACGCACACCATATGTAAACATTTTAAGGCAAACCTGAATTTCTTTAAAAATAAAAGATAAACTCATATAATTTTATATTTCTTTAAAGTGAAATGTGACATTTCCATAATTACAATGTGTTTGCATTTGGTTTGCCAAAATTAAATACATATTTAAAAATATATCATACAAAACATCCATATCTTATTTTCGACAAAAAAACGCCATCTACCTGAATTAGAGATTTAAAAAATCTATCCAATTCATTCCGCACTAATTTAATGAGATAGAGTTTAGAAGAGTGATGTGGCCATTTCATAATTTAGAAAATTCTCTTCTTCATTGAACATAATTTCGAAGTGTATTTTGGATTATTGTGTTGAAAGTTGATTTTTCTAGTCATGCATAAAATTAATGGTAGAAGTTGCCTTTGAAAAATCGAATAATATATATTCTTTTTTCATGCTTATCTCGACCGGAATCAAAACTTCAGCTCTCTGCATTTCAAAATGCTCTGTAATACAACTAAGAATGATTCTTTTTAAAGTAAAAACGTCTATCTGTAATACAGTTGTTACACTTTTAATGTCTAGATATTTATGCTCTTTTGTACAACACAGTCTTTCTAGTAGTGCCCCTTCTGTAACAGGTGGTTAATGCTGACAAAAGGACCAATGAATCATACTGATCTAACTCAATTTTGAAGAGTTGAATACCACGTTTTTGCTTTCTCCACTGAAGCGTTTTTCCTTCTATTTCTTTTCTTCACAATATGCAAGTATTTGTCTCCAGCATTTTCCCCTTCAATATTTGCGGCATATTCTAAGTAGTCAAGATACTTTATGAAACATATTGTACCACATGTCTAGATGTCTTTAGATTTGATGTCTAGATGTCTTCAAAGTATTTTAAATTTATTTTTGATTGTATCCTCTTTGAACAGAGATCTTTTTTACTCATTTCTATGCTCAGCTTTTGGAATTTGCTAATTTTTAAATTAATTCAAAATTCTCAAAGAATAATAAATAAAGAAAGCACTTTGCTCATTATAGAACATTTTTCTTCTAACAGAGACGGCTGTAAACGTTTGGTTTATTAAATTAGTCAGTGAGGTGTGTGATACATGAATTATAAAATTTCTCATTCAATATATATATATATATATATATATATATATATATATATTGAAAGAGAAACTTTATATTTTTTTCAGATTTAGATATTTTATATATATATGTGTGTGTGTGTGTGTGCATGTGTGTGTGTGCGCGTGTGTGTGCGTGTGCGTGTGTGTGTGAATTTCTTTCCAATATTAGTTGCTGAAAAGGTGCCAAACGAGATAAATATTTGCCAAACTTTTGTAAAAATTCAAAGTGATACTTCATATTTAAGAGACTAATTATAATCTTTGGTTTTGAAGACATACTGTTTTGTCTTTTTGACATAGTTGAGAACGTTTAAAACTTTTTACACCTCAACCATGTGTTGAATTTTATTTTGTATTGCTTAATCTTTCTCTTCAGATAGATTTCTTTTGAAATAGTTTCTGGTTTAAATGTATGAATATCGCATTTAAATTTTACTGCTGAATTTATATAAGCTGTTGTTATTTAAGTTTTTAAGATGTTCCTCTTATTTTTTCAGCAAGTTATAATTTGTTTTCTTACACGTTATAAGATTGGGCTTGTGCTACCATATCCATGAGAATAAATGATGTCTTGCTATTATGTTTAATCGTCAGAAATATATAGCAATAGCAGTATGTTTTTGTGTTTTGTATTGGTTCAAGTCATTTGAGGAAATGAGAAATTGAATTTATAAGGATGTTAATTTGGTTCTGCATCAAATTTATTACAATCAACAACTCTAAACTACCCGCATCGCTTTCGTACTGTTTTCTCATCTAAAACACCTTCAGCATACACTGCCCAATCCTTTATGTATTAATTTTTTCTTTTCTTTTTTTTTTTGCTAGAAATGCATTTTTGTTTTTACGGTTATACAAATGCATTAAGTATCTAAAATGTAATCGCAATTCTCACAAAGAAGCAAAACTGACACAAATCAAGTAACCTGAAAGTTTTTACTTAGGAGATAATGAGAAATGTCAGTGTATTGTATCTGTCGACTGATTGTATCTGTCAGAATGATCTTCCGGAAATCCAATGTATATATATATATATATATATATATATATATATATATATATATATATATATATATATATATAAAGTAGCTAACCTACAGAGCCAACGAACCTAACAAGATTTCAGCAAATTGGATCTTCAGGGCAAGTTGGCTTTTATTTATTTGCTCTACCAGTGTATTGAGCGCCTTACGGGTTAGGTTACTCGTTTCGGGGTTTTTTTTTTGTCGACTAGTATTTTGACTAATATTCAAGTGCTTAGGTCGTTTTTTTTTGTTTTGGTTTTTTCCCCTCGGCGTTTATACTCGTTGGTTTTTTCGAGACAAATTTACTGTTATATATATATATATATATATATATATATATATATATATGTGTGTGTGTGTGTGTGTGTGTGTGTGTGTGTGTGTGTGTGTGTGTGTGTGTGTGTGCTAGGAACTTGAATAAGTTTTCACTATTTTCCAAGAGATTGTGTTCCACACTTGAGTGCATGTAGTTTCATATGATAACAGCTCTATAAGTATTTACTACAAGCAAGCTAGAAATTCAGTGTATAAACTTTAGCCCTAGTGGAAACAATTTTGATTTCCATAGTATTAATCACGTTGATTCGTGTTTAAGAAAAGGTATTTGCATGAATTTTTACAGCAATAAAATTCTTGTTGAGTTTTCTTAGACCATTACTCGACTGCGCCTTACTCATAATAATCATGGAGGTTCCAGTCTGGTGATTTAAGTGGCCAGATACAGTGGGTAATGCCGTTGACAAAATTGTTTTACAGCGATGACTGGATTTTCATGTTTTTTAGTATGATGTACGCATCCGTGTTGTATCTAAGTCCCTGAGAATAATGTCGCCATGATTAGCGATTACTAAAAACAATTGCATAATCACCATTATTCCCATCCACCTCTTCCCGATATCTCTGCGTTTCCTCAGATTGTGACTCTGAAATGTTTATATTGGAGTTCCGGGGTGAAACTCAAATGATACAGCATGCAGTTTCTAAATTTCTGTCGGAGTAGATAGGGCCATATTGATTTTTTTCTCACCGAGAGTGCCCAACGAAGCTTACTATACAGTGCAGTCAACGAGAGTAAATAAAAACAACGTGGATTTGCTAAATTAGAAATATAATATGGTGAGAATTTTCTAATAAAGGCTGCATATATGTGTGTGCATATATATATATATATATATATATATATATATATATATATATATATATATATATATAGTCTTCGTTTGAAAGGAGTTATTACGCGAATAATTGATTTTACCGTTTACCGTTTTGTTTTAAGATGGTTCAGCTAAATGTGATTTCTTTGAACGCTAACATAAAGGGAACTTTATGAATGCGCAATTTATAAAATTACAAGAAATTATAACGTTTTTATCCGTGGTCGTATGAACCTAGTAGGTACTATTTTATATGGTTACAATTGATCATAATTTCTGCTCTTTCATTTAATAATTTATTTTTCTTTGCGAATAGCATAACCGCTAAATTTTGTTCCTAGCACATTTTAAATATTTTGAAACCGTTGTAAGGCTTGGCTGTTTTCACTATACTGCATGTTATGTCAAGTTATTTTCCGTATTTTAATTTCAAATTTAATACGTGTCTAGCCACATTTGTAAAATTTTTAAAATGTTCTAATACTAAATGAAAAAAAAGGAAGTAATTAAACAATATATATATATATATATATATATATATATATATATATTATTCCGATGTTCATATTAACCATATATATATATATATATATATATATATATATATATATATATATATATATATATTAGTCATCCACATACAAGCCCGTTTCGCTGTATCACAGCTCATCAGAGTGGCTAGACATATCCACTTGCTTCTGGCCGGGATCGAAACTCGACGGATCTGGTGTCAGTCGGAGCTTTACTCCCTAAGCCATATAAACATATTCCAATGTTCAAATTCGTTGAATGACCATTTCTACGAAAAATGTCTACGAGAATTTCCTCGTGTCATCAGCAAGGATTTTATTTCAAATGACAAAATGAACAAATATATTTTACCGGCGGATTTACAAAAATTTTTTCAACACGTAAAAATAAGTGTTGGGATGGCTTTCTTATTAATCCCACCCCTTTAATTTTCCGTGATAAAATTTTTTTATGTCATTCTGCCGGTAAAATATCTTTGTTCATATTGTTATTTGAAATAAAATCGTTGCTAATGTCACGAGGAATTTCTCGTAGGAATTTCTCATAGAAATAGCCATTCAACGTATTTGAACATCAAAATTTGTTTTTTTTATAATTGTCTCCGTAATGGAATTCACTAAAGGAAGCGATGGTGACATCAGCGAACATCATAGCCCCAAAGGAAATCAGACGCAGAAGAAAAAAAATGAGTGGATGACCGAAGAAATTCTCTACATGATGCAAAGGAGACAAAATATAATGCCAAGACATGGAACAGAATACAAGTAACTTCACAGGGAGATAAGGAACAAATGCAGACAAGCTAAGGAGGAATGGCTCAACAACAAATGCGCAGTAGTAGAGAGAATGAGCAGGATCAATAAAGCAGAGATGCATAAAGAGATAAGAGAACTGACAGGACAAAAAAAAACTGCTCCTCAACAGGATGCATAAAATCCAAGGATGGAACAATCGTATTGGAGAAAGGAAATACTTCAGCGATTGGAAGAGTATATAAAGTTATCTTCTTTGCGTCAGGAGAGAACAAACGAGAATACACAAGGAGATGGATGGACCGAAAATACTAAAATCCGAAGTGGAAGCTGCAATGTCTAAAATGAACAGGAACAAAGCAGCTGGTCCAGACGGCATAATGATAGAGCTGCTGATAGCCTTAGAAGAATATGGCATAGAAAAAATCACCGACATAATAAACAAAATTTATAGCAGTGGAATAATACCAGACGACCTATGCAAGTCGATATTTATTTGCAAACGATGGTGAACTACACAGAACTATCAGCTTAATGAGTCACATCACAAAACTGATGGTCAGAATCCTGATGAATAGCGCAAGAAGCAGAATCAGGCCAGAAATAGGGCAGGAACAGTGCGGATTCGTTAAAGAAAGTGGAACAAGGAACGCCATATTCATGATTAGGATGCTCCCCGAAAGGGCAATACAAATGAAGAAAGATTTATACCTATGTTTCATTGACTATGCGAAGGCATTCGACAAGATACGACACAAAGAATTGATGGAGATGCTCGGCAGCCTAGACATTTTCGGGAAAGACATAAGAGTGATCAAGTATCTCTACTGGTAGCAAACGGCCTGCATACTGACAGGTAACGATCTCAGTAGATTTACAAAGATAGAAAGAGGCGTAACCTGTACAGCGAGAATATTTTGAGGACCCTAGACGACACCCCAGGATTTGCTATTGGAAGCCACAACTTGAACAACATAAGGTATGCAGACGATACAGTGATGATTGCAGACACGGAAAGGAAATTGCAGGATCTCCTACAGAAGGTGGCGTTGGAGAGTAACAAAAAAGGACTACAAATAAACTTGAAGAAAACTGAATGCATGGTCATCAGCAAAAGGTCCAACCCAAAATGCCAAATACAGGTGGGGGATACCAGAATAAAGCAGGTGCAAAAATTTAAATATCTAGGAAGTGTTCTAACAGGAGATGGAAAGTGCGACACAGAGATCAGAAGGCGAAGCGGCATGGCAAAGACGCGTTCCAGAAGCTGAGCAAAGTACTAACACACAGAAAAATTTCACTAGAAACAAAGAAAAGTGTGCTGGATTGCTATGTGATGCCAGTTCTTCAATACGGCAGTGAGTGCTGGACAATATCATTGAAAATGAGGACAAAACTGGAAGCAGCGGAAATGTGGTTCTACAGAAGGATGCTGCGGATATCGTGGACCGAACATGCAAGCAACGGTGAGGTTTTGGAAAGAATGGTAACCAAAAGGAAATTAATACCGAACATCAGGAGAGACAACTGAAGTTCCTGGGACACGCAATGAGGAAGGAGAGCTTGGAGAACCTGATACTGACTGGCTAGCTAGAAGGAAAGAGAGACAGAGAAAGGCAGCGGATAACAAATTTGCAAGGCCTTGTCGGGTGGATGACGGAAAGGGGTTGTCAGGAGTAACATGAACAAACATACTAAGGGCCACAAGAGATAGGGATACGTGGAGGGCTATGATCGCCTACGTCCAGAAGGAACAGGGCACATAGAAGAAGAATTTGAGTATAGATTGCATTGAGCACTCCACCTTGATCAGCTTTAATATTGAATAGGATCGGGTTTTGGGATTTACCTATCTGCTTTTTCTTTGGATTAAATTTATATATATATACGGAGAGAGAGAGAGAGAGAGAGAGAGAGAGAGAGAGAGAGAGAGAATTCACGAAATAAATTTTTATATTTTATATTTGAGGAAATGATTACACACTCGAACGGACACAAATAT
Source organism: Ascarosepion bandense (assembly GCA_037127315.1). Lineage (NCBI taxonomy): Eukaryota > Metazoa > Mollusca > Cephalopoda > Sepiida > Sepiidae > Ascarosepion > Ascarosepion bandense. The sequence goes on along the minus strand of JBBBDQ010000303.1, from coordinate 1,053,044 downwards.
ATATATATTCATCCACAGACAGATCTGTTTCGCTGTATCACAACTCATCAGTACAGTTAGATATCCGAATGCTTTTTACCTAGGATTGAAACCCGACTGAATTGGCGTCAGTTGGCGATTTTACCTCTGAACTATGAATGCTCGGCGGAAGGAGACAGACTTTTAGCGTATGAGGTATATATATACATTTTATATCCAAAAGAATGATCAGATACCTAAATACCAAAACCCGATCTTAATTAATATTAATTTCATTTATATTAAAACTGATCAAGGTGTAGGGCTCGATGCAAATATTATGTTCTATTTACAGAGCCAAATATAAAAAACAAAACAACAATTTCGATATTTAATACCTTTGAATAATCATTTCTACGACGAAATCTTCGCTTCTACAGCAAGGGTGAAACGAAAACTTTATTTACCCAAATTCAAATGTGTTAAAAGATTTTATACCGGCAGAACTCCAACAAACATCATCCATACAAAGGAAAATAAAATGGGGTGAGATTAACAATTTTTGAATTTATTGAAGTAAAAAGGGAATTACGGTAGTGCGAAGACAACTGAACAATTGTGACCTAGCAGTATTATGTTGTATATCTTTAGCGTCTTCTTGAGATTATTCAACAGATAATTATGAATATGTGTTTTGTTACAAGGAACAGTATCTTATTAACCCCAGAATATTATTTTTGCAGGCAAACTTCATAATGTTAAAATATTTTAGTAGCTGAAATCAGGAAACTTGCACTGCAGAAAACATCAGGCTTTGTTGTAAGTCTTTTATTGACGGAGAGCATCAGAGGTAAATTGGCTCTGATAAAAACGGCATGTAAATAGATGCCTTTTTCTTTTTTTATATTTCGCACATATCCACATATACCTATGACTTTCTTTGATCTGTTTCTTTTTATCTTTCGGTAACTCTGTTATTAATGGTAATCAAACTTTGTTTTTAACGTATGTGTTCTATATATTTTCGATTTTAATTTGAAATCAACCTGACTATTTCCTAATCTGCTAAATGTTGACATTTAATCAGTCTATTTAAATAGTTTTAGAACAAAACATAATAATTTATCATTTTGTCAACAAAACGGTTTCCATTAACCCTTCTTATATCTACAGCGTCAGAGGTGTGATCGCATCCCACACTCATTCAATAAAATTTTAACCTAAGAATGAAGTAATGAATTGTTTTGATTTCTGAGTAATGAATACTCCAGTTGCCAGAAATTAGCCTCACACAATTCCGTGAAAGCAGATATAAATTAATTTCCATAAAATAGTATCACAAGCTAAATTTATAATTTTCTATATAACAACGGTTTGCGTTAACGCTTTTTAAACTACAAATATCAGAAACTTCACCTTATTCCAAACTCATTCAACAATTTTGTTAATATTGCTGAACAAGCTAATGGTCTTCTCTAGCGTTCTGAATGCAGACTTTTCCAGTTGCCAAAACTACTTCAATAGAATTCTGTGAAAAATTATAGTTATTAATTTCCATAAAACTGTTCCGCAACAAACCATTAATTATTTTGTCTAAATTCTATTTACGTTAAAGATTTTTATATATGGGACAGCGATATTACTATGAAAGCATATTCTGATTTTTAATCTTTGATCACGATGCCATTGTGGTTAGTATTGATTGTCTTTTGTTGTTGTTGTTGTTGTTGTTGTTCTTCTTCTTCTTCTTCTTCTTCTTCTTCTTCTTCTTCTTCTTCTTCTTCTTCTTCTTTATTCTTCTTCGCTCCGCCTCCTCCTATTACATTTGTCTTCTGTTGTAGACATTTCATCTTCCGGATACCAACCAGAAACCTAAAAAAAAAGAAAAAAGAAATGGCTTTTTTTATTTTGTAATGAAAAAGGTATGTGTGCTTGGTAAATTCAGCAAGATTAAAAACTGCGGTTTCCGGTTTTTACCATGTACTATTTAACCACTGAGAGTTATTATTAATATTATTATTTACTTTGGGGTAAGAAATGGCTAGTAAATGTTAATGCTTCTAAAACGAAGCTACTCTCAATTGACCATCATCGACAATCTCACCTTCCTCCCAATAGCATGGACCAGGCTTGCCTCCCAGAGAGTAAAACACTACGCCTCCTTGGTCTCACACTTTCAGCGAACCTCACATGGAATGACTATATCGAATCCATTGCTAAATCCGCTGCTATGAAAGTCGGTTCTCTGTGTAGGGCCCGGAAGTTTTTTCCGTCTAAATCTATCCTGCACATATATAAATCTACCATCCGCCCGTGCATTGAATACTGCTGCCATATCTGGTCGGGTGCCCCTGCTATTCTTCTCGGGCTTCTCGATAAGGTTCAGAGGAGGGTCTGTAATATGATAGATACCGACTTGGCAGACCGCCTGCAGACTCTCTCCCACCGGCGCGACGTGGCTTCCCTGTGTCTCTTCTATAAATACATTCACTGCTTCTGCTCCGTTGAACCTTGATTACTGGTGCCCACTAAATACGAATTTTTACGAGATACTAGATTGGCAACTAGATCCCACCATTTTACAGTGAAACCATAAAATGCAACCGCAACTTCTACTCCAACAGTTTATTTCCTCGCACTTCCCGACTGTGGAATTCCCTTCCACACGATTGCTTCCCCGACGGCTACAATCTCCAGGAGTCTAAATGTAAGATCAATAGACACCTCCTAACACCCTAACCTGCTCCCATTCTATCAAACACTCTTCCCATCTGCCCAACCCTCATGCTCGGTATCCTTACTCATCTGTCACCTTCCTCCTGACATTCCCTATGTCTAACCACTCCCTCTCTTTACCTTCCCCTATGTAGCCCCATGCGCAATAGTGGCAGTGGAATGATTTGCTTGGGGTGAAATGATAAAAAAAACAAACTTTGATTTCTGTTTAGGCTTCCTTCTTTCGTTACAACTATTGGCCTAATGTCAGAAATAGGGTCATAACATTTTCTAAAGATATTTTTTTTAAGAAAACCATCGGTAATCAAACTAAAATCACAAATATTTTCTTAGAGATGAAAGCCTTTGTAAGGTGTAAGCTGTACTTGTGAGTATATTTTTGTATTTATTTAAATCCTAATGTAGTTGGGACTTCGTCACTTTGACTGTCAAGATCATTTTCCTCTTAAACCGTCGGCTTCAACTACACTTGGAATTGTTGGTATACTCACGTGACTTATTTAGACATTTCTATTTCAAGTAATTTTTACAGAGAGAGTTTTTGAAAATTTTCAAAGACATATTACAATCTGCAGAGACGGTCGTTGCAGTGAGATAGCGCATCTTGTTTTCTGTGATTTTCATTATGATGTCCGCATGATTAGGTTTGTTCTGCATGTTTTTATTTCAAATCTTCCGTAAAATTGTTACACGTTGTCTCTCTGTAGCCGGGTGTAGGTGGCGTTCAGACTACTTTCTTGCAGTTTACTTTCCTTAAAATTTGCATATTTTCTATGCAGCTACTAGCCCGCGCTCTCATGTCGAGATTTATATTCAATAAGTGTCAATGCCGTGCAACTTGATATAAAAAAGTAAGCTGTTTCAGAATATTTATCACAAGATCTGCATTTTGAGCAAACACAATTTTTCAGTATACTTCCATATAAATATGAAATGTTAATCTGCTTTTTGATTGTTGATCACTATGTATGAGTGGTTTTCATTTATTGTTGTGTATTTATCATTACCGTTATTATTATATTTTAGAAGTGTTTAGGCGTCAAATGTAAAGGTGGGCATTTCAAACAATAATGATCGGTATAAAAGATAACGGATGAATTAACATATTTTTCTCTAAATATTCTTCTTTTTTCCAATAATATTTTTAATGAGGAGTCTTTTATACATTTATTTAGAAAGAATATCGTCTTATTCTTTTTTCAAAACATAGTTGGTAGTGGCTGCCCACAATGTATTGTCTTTTTTCATTCCTATTATTTTTGGTTCATACTTTTGCTATCTCTTCTAAAGCCAGATGTGCTATTCATTTACAGTCTCGTTAGCTTATTTTTTCCGTTTGCTTGAACATTTTCTATGATTAGCAAATTTTTAAAAACCTTTCCTCATTATGGAACTGTCTCTATTCTCTTGGTCTTGATTTTCTTCAAAATTTACGCAGCAGAACACTATAAAGAAACTGTAAAAATGAGATATCTATGTGTAGAAGTAATTCGGATAAGATAATATCATAACTACAAAACTTTGCAGAAGAAACTGAAAACAGTCTTTGGCCTTAATGTATTTAATATGGCAGCAGCTACTGTTTATTGCGATTTATGTTTATATGCTAACCAAAAAAAGTTTTTGACTGAACGACACAATAAAGGTTTATTGAATTACTTATTTATTCACGTGGTAATTATTTATTTTAAGATGCAAGTTACATTCCAGCATTTTCATGCAACTGTGATACTACCGCAGTGAGGACGGCTGGCCGCCCTCAAGACAGATCCTCGTCGAAACGGCAACAGATGTGACGCCTCAGCTAGATACGCCTCACGCCGGGCTAGTCGTCTGTCCAATGTGACGCTCGTCCTCGCTGACGGTCGTGACCATCTGCCACCAGGTCGCGACCATCTCGTCCGATGATATAGCCACAAAAGCTGGACTACAGGACGTCTTTTGCAAGAACGGACCACAGTCGCACGTTGTGATTAGATCCCAGAAGTCTCGTCGTGTAATTTCAATAGTCGTTCCTTTTAGCTAGTCCGGCCACTGGTGTACACTTATGAGTTGAAAAAAAAAATAAACACGGCAAAAAAAAAAAAAAATAATATAAATGAACGAAGTCGAACACGACTGGAGAGCTACGTAGAATGCCTTTATATAAAGAAAAAGAACAATATCTATTTTTTCCCAAGAATACAGTTGTCGAAAATGATATACAATCGTCAAAAATGATAGTTTGCCAATAGAGAAAGTTTGCCAAAAGCATAATAGCTTCCAATCGTTAAATGAAATGTTTAATCTAAGTTTCGTTAGCGTTGAAATAAACAGATCTCTTCAAATTTTCCCCAAAGTCTCTTCCCCTATTTCGTTAAATTCTTTTCATTAATTTTCTATAATCAGGATTGTCAATTTTCCTATGTAACTTCTAAAACAGCAAAGTACTTTCGGGTTCTTAACGGAGTTTAACGGAGTTTAACGGAGTTTAACAGAGTCTGCCGAAGTTCAGCGAATGAAGAATTTTCGATTCTCCCGTGATTAAAAAAAATAACAATAACGTTCTTTCAGGATTCATGTCGATGGCGCATTTTTCCAAATCAACTTTTTTGAGTTAATTTGCGGCAGGCTTCATTTGAAATTAATTCTTTAGCCATAAGTTCTATGGTGGGCGACCAGCCGTAGGTCATGGCTCCCCGGCTGGGGTCATTTTTTTCCCCAGTCGCTACATTTCGACTGATAGCAGCTCTAACTCAAAAACTGTGACCCTACTGAAAAAACTGAACCTTTCGTGTCGAGCATCTATTTTTATAACCAATTTCCATCCTCTCTGGAGATCCGGCAGGCTCACAGCCCATTCGATTTGTGGATGTCTTAGCTCGACTAATGAGATCATGTCAACTCACACCGAACCGAATCCAGCTCAGGTCATTTTGGACTTTTGTATTCAACAGTGGCCTTGGCATTCAGGACCGAAAATGAAAAAAAAAAAGAAACTTTTTTTCATTATCAGCAGAAACATTTTTTTTTCTTTTTGAATGAAGATGTTATTGAGATTGCATGTTTAGCTTTGAATAAAATCAAATCACGCTGACACTTGTTTTGTCTACTCGTTTTCAGATTAGCGGGATCAACATTTTAACTCCAAAAGAAGAGAAATTTATATAAAAACATGAAAGACGAGAAATGTGTATTTATCTAAACTAGCTGTATTTTATGCTCCCGTGTTTTTAGAAGCAGTGCATGATACTAAAATTATTGTTTTTTTTTCTTAAACTCAATGGCGTGACGCAATACAACATTAATAATATCATCAATATCAATTTCTCTCTCCGTTATTTTAAACCAACCAAAGGAAAGTATCCTCGCGGAAAATGGGAAAGTATCACTGCGGGAGATAGTGTCACACAACAAATTGAATCATATATACGCTTCACATGATTAATCTACAGCAAATCGTTATCCAGCCAACTTATCCAGTAATATTTATCCTTAATTCTTTTATTTCTCATACTTCATTCATCGTGACTAGTGTAACAGTACTACTTCTTCTTGGGTTAGACCATAAAGCATATTCGAAAATAAAACGTCCGATTTGGAATTTTTGAAGAGCGTTGAACCAGCATTTAATAGCTATTTTCCCCATATCAACCCTCATGCGGTTTGGTAGCACCTGTTTTCTCCGGTATATAAGCAAATACTAAACGCCAAAATCAGACGTCAAAGCACAATGAAAATATGAAATATATGTTTATATTAAGAATACCAGCGATATTTAAAAGAAGAAGTTACCAGCAATACATTAGTATCTCGACAAATCTCTCTTTACAGAAATACCATAATGAAACCTGATCTACAAACTAATTTCTGACAATATTACATAATCAATCCATTCAAATATATACGAAAACTCTTGTCGGTTTTAGATAACCATCTGTGGGTTTATTGCCGTAAAGCAAAGCAAACAATGTAATTCTGTACAATTTTGATAGATCGCTATCCTTGTCTTATTAGTCTGTCGAGATTCAAATCAGATTTCTTACTGGTCCACATCACTTTTTCTCTGTTCCGTTTCATTTGAAAAGAAGAAAAGGCGTTTCAGAGTTATGCTTCTATAGCACGAACGGATTATGTACTTCATTGCACTGATTCTTATATTCTTTGTCAACCTACATCGTTATACACCTCTGTTATTTCTGTCTTCGATAAACCGATGTTACTACAGTGTGAGGTCTACCTCAATGTATGTTCTACCCATGTGAAGCGCGGAGGTGTACCGTACCGCCCCACTCTCAGGTCTATCAGGTTAGATGATGTCTAACATGGCCATTTATACTATATTATAGTTCAGTGATACTGTAGATTTCACGCCATATTCGAAACGGGAGGTAGCCCTAACACTATATTGATTTTGACCTCATGGTAAAGTATCAACGATTAACCAATACTAAATCTATTTATACATTCATAAAAATAGCATCGAGATATGCGGAGCTTTTTTGATTTCATTAACCAAACATTCAGTGAAAATATTTCTACAAAAATATATTCTATTAAAAAGATTTTAATGAAAGGAAGATTATTCAAGTCTCGTGTTTTTTCATAATTTCTATTTTTGAGAAGAGGTATCATTCTAATCTTTTGTATGAAGATATGTGTATTGTCAATAAATTATTAGGTCATTATTTTCATATTTCCGTATATTATTTGCCATTGTTGCTATTATTAAACGACCTAAAGTGAAATACTTTCTGCTACATGGTAAAGTTCTTATTGTGATATATAGCAGAAGAACATGAGGTTTGATAGACATTTTTATGTAAGATGTGAGAGAACTTTTGCATCTAGCTGACAATAAATACAAATAAATAGCAATAAACAGAAAATACACTACGAATGAGATCCATATGAGAGTCTTGAGCCGATGAGATGATTTAAGACCATGTGCAGACATTGTTAGTGTTGTGGGATCTCCCCTTGGTATATGATAATGGACTCGATTGAGTATACATATACTCCTGCCATAGAGAGAACAGCAGTTTAGAGTTGAGAGTAGAGATAGCGAAGTTACCCAGAGAGTACCCCTCAAAGGTCATACTAGCTCTGAGCTCTACTCAGCCAGAATAGTCTACACGGATATACTATTTCCAACTTCTTCAATTATAGACTAGTATATATTTATTTCTTACTAATAATATTCCTGGATTTACTAACCTGCATTCAAGATTGTATAGTACGTTCAATATAACATACTTTCAATATGTGTTTTTATGGTTCACTATTTTCAGCGGTTCCTTACCCGGAATCCACAACAATTAGGTTAATGTTCCGATGTTGATAAAAAGAGCGATTTGTTTTAAAAATAAGATGATAATGTTAAATAGATATTTTTGTGTGATCTGTTAAACATATTCCCTACCTTTTTACAGGCTTATTTCTGACACATGACCTTATGCTTACCTAGAACGCGTTTATTATATTTTGTCAGTAGTAGCAGTAAAAACCGAAATTAATAATCAGTTGTCGACAATGCAATGGCAATTTCAATGATATTAATAAAATATAAGGGCATAAAATACATGGTTTCGTACAGAGCACTCAGAACTATGCATGCAGTTGAAATGTTAGTAATCGGCTAAATGAGAAATATACAAATTTTTAACAAAACCTTGATATGAGATTCTTCAAAAACTTCAGATATTTTATCCACAATTTCATATTTTTTGTAGATCTTAGGATTGTTCTGAGAGAAATAAAATCCTTGCCATGATACTTTATTCACAGCCACAATCTCATCATTGTAAGATACACTGATGTTACAGTGCTGATAACAGACACGCAAAAGAAACTGCAGGATCGACTACAGCAGGTAGAAAAAAACGCGAGAAGAAACGATTGATCATAGACTTCAATAAAACTGAATGTATAATCATCAGCAAAAGGAAGACCATAGAATGACAACTATACGCCAGAGAAAGTACAATAAAACAAGTAAAGAAATTTAAATACCTATGAAACGTTCTGACAGAGGATGGAAAATGTGACATTGAGATCCGAAGACGAATTGGCATGACGAAAGATGCATTTCAAAAGTTAATAAGAGTACTGAGAGACAGGGAATTCTCAATGAAAACAAAGAAAAGAAAGCTGGATGATATGCTTTGGTTCCATGGACTGAGCACGGGAACAAAAATGAGTTGCTAGATAGGATGGAAACGAGAAGAATCTAATACTTAACATCAGAAATAGACAGATGAGCGTCTTGTGACACCATATGAGGAAAAAGGGGCTGGGGAATTTGGTACTCACAGGAATAATAAAAGATAGGAGAGACAGGGAAAAGTAACGCTTGACATACTTGATTGATCTGAGCAAATGGATGGTGGAGTGGCTCTTATGAGAGATACCAAGAAGAAAATTATTAAGAGCGACAAGACACAAGTTCATAATGCCTACGTCATGAAGGGACACGCCATATAAAGAAAAAGATGAAGAGGAAGAAGCGTTGTTCTATTTATTCTTATTCCTCTGTTCATTTATACAATCAAATTAGGAAGCTCATTTGTTGCTTTCTGTCATGTTTTTAATATGTCCTGTGAATGGAAATTTCTCCAAGCCCACATTCCTCATTATGTGCCCTATAATACTCAAAGATGTCTTTCTAGTGAGATATAAAACAGTTCTCTTTGTTTCTGAATTAAAAACAGGTTATTGCTAACACTTTCAATCTAAGTTCTCTCAGAATCTTTCGGCATAAAGCACATTTCACTTAGCCGACGACTCTACTTCATCTATGATGATATTTTTCAGCATCTATAGCCATAGGTTAGGTCCGATATTAGATAGTATTTGAAAAGTATCTGTGCTTTATTTTTAGGAAAATTCTTACTACATTGATCTGCAACTTTTCGTATTTTAACATCACATGTTTCGTCATTTCCTTTGCCTCCCCATTACTGGGTAAGGAAGGAATCTCAACGGTGCTAACACTTTTAGATCAATTAAATTGATAAATTAGATCAGTTAACGGAATCTTTAGCTCAACAAACTGGTGAAATATAAGTTCCGCCCAAATAGCTTCTTACGACAAACCACTCTTTTTGAAAAGAAAGGTTACCAGATAACTATAATGTTAAACAGTTCAAAGATTACAGTTATCTTTCTCACATGTCACATAAATCGGGCCTTTTATTTTTGTACTCAATGCCTTCACATTATTGCATTAAAAATTATTGAAATTGTCTTGAAAAAAATATTTTGAAAGATTTTCAAAATTAAGATATATTTTTTTTAAAAGTGTTTGCTTTATGATTTAAAATCATCCTTTCAAAAAAGAAACAAAAATCCTGATATTTTTCTAGAGAGAGAAATCCTGTATTATATGTTGAATTACTGATATATTGTGTTAGATTATTGCTATAAGTTTAGACTACAGTGTGCAATGTGTAAGTTGTCATCATTATATATCTTAAATTTCTCTCATGCGCTGTCTTTGTTTTTGATTTTGCCAACTGTAAAATATGGTAGCCTCAGTTAGGTACGTCTGTGAGAAAAAGAGCATCAAGACGAATTCACTCCGCGAGAAATTTGGAAACGACATAATCCGCTGCTTGCATTCGGGTCGGAAGCTGCATGAGAATACTTTCGTTGTTTCAGTGTCAATCTGAGGACAGTGCAGAGGATTCAGAAAAGATGAATAGTGATGATATAGTAATGCCTGAATCATCTTCCCACAAGATCTCTGACTCAACAAGAAGGCATGCATCCAGTTCCCTTGAAAATATATTGCTAACCTTTGTGAAATGTTTGGTAGCTAGAAGACGGTATGTCTGTAATCAGGACTCATAATACTTAATACTGAAAGTCACACAATATCTTCAAACACATCGTGCCTTATATCTGCACAATAATTCTTTAGACTATAATTTTTTTATTATTATGTGTGGGTCGAAGTTAAGTGAGCGAACTGCAATAATCTTTGTAACACCAAAGATGAACTGAGGGCAAATATTTTGTAAGCGTGCTTCTTCTTCTTCTTCTTCTTCTTCTTCTTCTTCTTCTTCTTCTTCTTCTTCTTCTTCTTCTTCTTCTTCTTCTTCGTGCCCTGTTCTTTCATAACGTAGAAAATCATGTCTTTCCACGTCTGACTATCCATAGTGACTCTTAGCACGCCTTCTCCTGTTACACCATGCAACCCTCGTTCCATCATTCAACTGATTAGGTCCTTCAAATATGTTATCCGTTGCTTTCACCTGTCACTTTTTCCCTCAATCAGGCCTGTTAGTATCAGGCTCTCCAGGCTCATCTTCCTCATTGCATATACCAAGAACTTCAGCTCTCTCTTCCTGGTGCTCAGTATTAATTTTATTTTCGTTTCCATCATTTCTAGAACCTCATCATTGCTAACATGCTTGATCCATGATATTCGCAGCATCCTTCTGTAGAACTACATTTCAGTTGCTTCATATTTTTTCTTTCATCTTCTAGGGTATTGTCCAACATTCCCTGCCATACTGAAGAACCGACATCACATAGCAATCCAGTACTCTCTTCTTTGTTTCTAGCGAAATTGTCTTGGTTCTTAATACTTTACTCAACTCCTGGAATGCTTCCTTCGCCTTCAAATCGCACTTTCCCTCTTCTGTTATAACACTTCCCAGGTATCTCCATGTTTGTCAGCATTCACCAGGTTAACTAAGGACATCGTCCAGAAATGATGCAGTCATCTCGAAGTCACCTGGATGCCGTAGCTAAAGAAAATGCCGCTTTATAAAATAAATCTACTCATTAGTAGTTCAAGATATTTTTGTGTAATATTGCTAAATATATCGGTCAAAATGTGATGTTCTTATTATTTTCCTTTTTACGTAATTTAAACGACACTTTATTCATCGCACCCTCTATGCAATTTGAATGATGATATGAACAAGTGTCAGAACAATCTATATTAATCCCATCAAACAAAGGAATCTTATTCAAACAGATATTGAGATTACATAAATATTTCGTCACAAACATCAGACGTGTCACTACATGACATGGCTTCAAAGATGGAGATTGTCTTGTTCTTTATTAAAACGCCTCGCTGCCATTGTGTTTTACAGATAGCTTGAGGTGTAAATATTATCCCGACAGCTTAGGAATAGTTTCCTATCTCTTTGAGTGAATATACTCGCCTGTTTTAATTTTAGTTTATTCTAAAATTCTAAAAAACATATAATCAGTACGACTGGATATCAGCACAGAGGTATATCAGTCCTCTTAGGAAGTATTTAAATCAACAGTAAAAATCTAGGTCGTTACTCAAAATGTTGCAACGATTATCTTCAAGATAAACTATGGTACCAAGGAAGGCGATATTATGTTCTTTAATCCCTTAATTTTTGCCATTGCTTTTAATAACTCGATGATATTAATCAGCAAAAGATTACCCTTTAACATCACCCCAAAAATGTTACCTAAGTTTTTTGAAATTTCTCTTGAATATCTTGTCGACATTTAGAACCAATACTCATATATTATTTTTCATGCCATTTTCCGTTTAATAAATTTTGCTTCCATTTTTGGCAATATTTTTATATAAATATATTCGCTGATATTTTGCCATATACATAATAATAAAATTGAACAATATTTGACATAAAACATTGAGGTGAATATTTACCAAACGTTCCTATTTGTATATCTATGCCAAGAACAAAATAATGAAATAATTATTTAAATTGATTTAGTCGCTTACTATTTAAATTGACTTCGAGGAAACAGAATTAACAAATAGCTGGGCAGTACTAAAAACAAGCCAGACAAAATAACCTTTGACCTGGCTAATTGAAAATGAATAAACATCCCAATTGATTTAATAAAAAATTTATTTTGAAACGCCTTATAAGAAATACAGATCGACATAAACTTGAATGTCGTAGGGTACATGTTAACTTATTTATTGTGCATGGAATCAATGCACAGAATTATATATATATATATATATATATATATATATATATGTGTGTGTGTGTGTGTGTGTGTGTGTGTGTGTGTGTGTGTTACTAAATACATGTCTTTCCACACTAATATCAAGACTTTGACTTTCATGACAGTTATGTGCCATACGTGAAACACGATTTGGGCTATCATGTCCCAAAAGAAGATTATCATGCAATAGGTTACCATACCTTTTTGTGGTAGACTGGTTGCCAGCCAAAGCTATAGAACCCTATCTGTCCTATTATTTAACTCAAAACTGCAGGGAAGAGACGGTTTAATAACTTTGCCCAAGGGTATTTGTGCGTAAATGAATGCAATTGAACTCAGTACCCCGACAAATCGGTGTACTGACTTCAACCGAAATTCGAACTCAGTACCCCGATTTGTCCTATCGAGTTGATATCCACTGCCTCCCATTCCCCGAATTTCATGAAATTAACAATATTTAGCTGTTGAGTCGAGACTGTTGTGTAGTCTGTAATTATCATCTAAAGATTTGTGCTAACGGTGAGGAAAATATGTTTTTATTAATATATACTTAATAGCTCTGTTACACCAAAGACTATCTTAATAATATCAGCACACAAAATGCAATATGAAACGAAGTGCAAGAAAAGTGACTGCAATCATAGAAGTTACGGTTACCTCCAGCCAGCTCAAGTGCAAATTGATTAGGTCCCGACGACAATCTAGTAATCCGCGTAAATTCAAAAAGTTTAGGTGCCATAGCAAAGAGCACATCTGAACAATTAACATGAAAATATTTATAGTAAAAACGCATACAGGCTATCTTGCAACTTGTAGCCCTGCCGCTACATCAGGACCAATGATATTGCTGATTATTCTTTAGGTTTCATCAAGGATCTCGTTAAATATTATTGGCACTGGACAAAATGTTGAAGCAATATCCTACGCATGGACGAATGTTAGACTCAGAAGTATGTCAGATAAATTTCGGAGATAAAAGAAAATTTTGCCTATCACGACACAGTGAAGCAGTTATCTTAGCAGCTGACCTAGTGATCGATACATTATAGTCATTCAATTTCATGTCAGGTGAGAACGTAAGCGAAGAAGTCATTTCGTAGATATTTTCAACAGCCATGGGCTTACGGCCATATCAAGTTCTTGCTCGATAATCGAAGTTAAGCAACGTTGAGCCTGGTCAATACTTAGATGGGTGACCGCTTGGGAATATCAGCTGCTGTATGCGTTTAGTGACGGATGTGCGTTGTGGTGCAGTGGATGTCGGTTCAGAAAGAGAAATTGGTGAGCCGAGTTCGAATTCCAGTTGAATACCCTGCATTCATTTAAGCAATGGTACCCTTGGGAAAGGTATTAATCCGTCCCTTCCCTCCAGTTATGGGTTAAATAACAGAATAGAACTTGGGGACCCTGCCCTTAAAAACAAATCCCAATGAATCTTGACACTCAAAGAGAAAAAAAAGTATTACCAAGAAAAAATAAATAAAATTTAGTTGGCAATAAATGACCCCCCCCCACCGAGGTTGATATGCCATAAAAACAAAACAACCAACCGAACAATCAACAGCCATGGTGAAAGACGTCAACTAGGAGACTCCCAAATAAAAAATCCCCCGAAATTTAGTTTTAGAGTCGTGAAAACTATCAAAAAATCTTTTGCTCTAATTAACGATGAACATTATATATATATATATATATATATATATATATATATATATATATATATATATGGAACGAAGAACATATTTGCAATGTTCAAAAAATGTATTTAAAACACTGCTCAGTATAAAAATAGTCTTGAATATTTAATATAAATTATACTTTAAAACATATAAACTACAAGCTACTACAATTGTACATTTTGTTTTGACATCGAAAGAACAGGTAGTTAATAATGATGGTTACCATCACACTTAAATGCCTGAAGAGAAATTGTTCTTTCAATCTTGAAGCAAAATGTACAATTTTTTACTTGACTGAAGTTTGTACATGTTCTAAAGTACAATTTATAATAAATATATATATGTGTCTGTGTGTGTATTATGTGTGATCGTGTGTGTGTGTGCAGGAATGTGTGTGTTTTTATTTCAAGAATGTATGACAGATACAGAAAAACATTTTGACCTAAGTGATCATTTTCTGCCTTCATTCAGCGTTTGCTATAGAATTTTCATGTCAATATATTTTCTCTTTTCCTTCTCCACATTGTCCGCTTTATATTCCAATCTTTCCTTAATTGCCATAAACGTTTTTCCGTTTTTTTCTGTTTTCGTTTTTTTTCTTTCATTCTCTCATCCACAGTTTTTCGTGCCATCGATTATTATTAGCTTCGCCTCGAACAAACTTCTCTGTCCATTTCCTTCTTCAAAATCAACATAGATTTATAAATTTAGTGTCTAATTTTACCTAACAAAAGACAATGTTTCATATTCTCTTCCGAAGATACATACCACTTCATAACATCTTGTTTTTTTCTATATTTTCAAACTCAAATACTTTTATTCCATCTATTGTTTATGAATACATAATTCTGGAGGGAAGTAAAGCAAAAAGAAAAAAATATAAAATCTGTAAAAATAATGACATGGAGATGATCGATGTGTGGGACTGAATTGCCACTTTTACTTAAAGGCTAGGCGTAATTTTGTGTAGAGAACAATATGTTTAATCCGCTATTGTCGACAACCGGAAATGACGTTTGCTCATTTTGTTGGCGTGGGATGTTTTGAAAATATTCGTGTTTAAGGAAAGCAAATATTATAAGTAAAAATTTTACAGAAGCATACACTAGTGCTGCGATATGCTGATATTTATAAAATATAACAAATAAATATTCAATAAAACGACAATTGTAAATGATTTAGTCTTGATAACAACAATTGATTAATGTATCTGTTATTTATACATCTAATATTTTTATGTCAGTCAAAACAAATGTGATTTCAGCCACATTACTGAAATGATCAAACTATATCAAAAGTTTTATCTGATAATGGGTCGGTCATGTTAAGAAATTTGATAGAATGTATAAGATAAAAGTAATTAAATTTTCATAGTAGAAAGTGCCGGACGATTACATGCGAAGTCATACTGAGGAATTATTACCAAGACCACGAAGGAAAAAATAAAGCGATGTTAGATAACATTCTCAGGGTTATGTATTATTTTTATGTAATATTATATTCATTTAATAGTTTGCGATAGTTAACATTGGATTATTGATTGAGTTAATATTCATTTCACACGCACACAAATATATATATATATATATATATATATGTGTGTGTGTGTGTGTGTGTGTGTGTGTGTGTGTGTGTGTGTCCAATGTCGGAGAGTTTCGGATCGAATAAAATTAACAAAGTACTCAATACAATTTAGAGCGAATTGTACATATTCATAATTTGTAAAAAATGTATGTTATAATATCACTACAAATGAAGCTATTTTGTTTCGGCAACTCGTGTCTTATCAGGTGATGGTTTTGATTACGAGATGAAGACTTATAAGTGGTTGAAAATTAGCCAAACCCTCTCAACAGTGGAGGCATGGTTAAGTAGTATTGAAAGATTTTACCTAGTTTTGAAAGTTCTATTTTTATTTACAATTAAATTAAAAAATAATATTATTTAAAACATTAGGGCGTCTAATTAATTATGGCCGGTAGTGTATATATATATATATATATATATACTAGTTGATACTGATATTAGATTAGACACTCCGCTTATTTATTAAATGCTATGTTTATTTGTTCTCCCAAGCCGACATTGTGTCGTTGACAAAACGATGCGTAACAGTACATTATAACCGTAAATATGTTTCTTGAAATCGTAACGTAAATAAACCAATTTTCCTGGAAGTGGTTGAATTTTATTTGTTAATCCGACAAATTTTAATATTTAAATGTAAATTTTCGTGGATACCCATAATTTAATAGATGTTCACTGTAAATATTTTCTATTCAATATTCTATTTCTTTTTATATGTACTAATAAAATAATTTCATTTTAATTCTTTTTTATTTTGGAAATTATATCAAACTCAATTTGAAGAAGAAACTATTTTTTAACAATATTTTAATTAGTTTTTCAAACAATATTATTGATTTGAAATAATCTATTTTAATTCTTCAAGGATTATAATTAAAAGTTTAATACTTTTCCCGTAAATACTCTTCTGAGTATTAATTCTATATGAATTACTTGTGCTTGACTTTCCACTTGAATAGCGTTCCGATAATATTATTTCATTTGCTTTACTAAGACACTGTAAACGTAAATTAATGTACATTCAGCAGTATCATCCGTTTTTTAATACTGCACGAAGCACCAGCAAAATAGGCTGAAAATTGCTTCAAAATATCGTAGAAGCTAAAGAACTGCTATCATAGATGTTATTCAAATAACGATAGGATAGAAGGCTAATTGAAGATAAGCTTGAAAGCAGACATTACAGAACGACAATACAGATAATACCAGACAATATTTTTAAACGTAATTGCATCAGACTAGTTATGATTTTCATAGAAAATAAATAAAAAAAAATATGTAGAACACAGCTGAGCAACAGACGTTCAACTCAAGTAATATTCTTATTTTTATCTACCCACTGTCGTGGTGTGATGGCTTGAATATCTCTGTGACCTAGCGTGGGGGGATACTTGCTCTTCGTAGGTCCTCCCATGCTGTACAGGTCAAAGCATACATTGCATAAAAATGCAAACTACTTCGCTCATGGAAAACAGGGGTTTTCGTGGGATCAACACTCTACCTGTAAAAAAAACATGATACTTAATATCGACGAAAATACACCAAGACATTCCCCTGACCAGTGTGATGGTGAAGAGTGATCGGTTGCCTATGCTCTAATAAAATCAATGGGGATAAAATAAAGAAACATTTCTATTGTAACTAATGTAGAAAATACAGGAAAGGCAGTTGATGCTGTACAAATTTTAATTTTAATTTTAATTAGAAATATCTGTTAAAATATGTATATTTTATTTGATGTATTCATCATATCCATACTGTACCATTTTCATTTCCGCATAGTTCGTAAAAAGAGGATGTTTTAATAAAATTCTTTTTTTTTTCTGACAAAGGCTAAGTAATCTAACAGAGGATGTAAACTGTGACACTGAGATCTGGGGCGATCAAAGATTCATTCCAAAACATAACCACCTCATTAAAAGAAGAAAAATATATTAGAAACACAGACAGGAGGGCTGTTCTGTTGTGGGATATCTGCCATTCTTCAACGCAGCTAGTGATGGACAATCACTTCAAAGACGAAGAAGAGTCTTGAAGCCGTAGAAATGTGGTTGTACAAAAATTTGCTGCGGATACCATGAAGCGAACATGTAAGCAGCGATCAGGTTTGAAAAAAAAAACAAACAAAAAGATGGAAATTTTATTTAGCACTAGAAAGCTACAGTTAAATATTTTGGGGACACGTAATGAGAAAAGAAGGCTGGGAAATCTGATACTCATAAGAAAGTTTTGTGATACTGCCGCAGGCCGTACTGCTGCTCTCAAGCCAGATCCTGGTCGAAACGGCACCAGATGTGACGCCTCAGCCTGGCTGGCTGTCTGTCCAATGTGACGCTCGTTCTCGATTACGGTCGTTATGATCCCAGTTGTGACACTGCCACCCGGTCACGGTGATCCCGTCCGATGATGTCGCCACAAAAACTGGACTACAGGACGTCTTTTGCAACAACGGACCACTGTGCCACTTTGTGATTAGATCCCAGAAGTCTCGTCGTGCAATTTCAATAGTCGTCACTTTTAGCTAGTCCGGACACTGGTGTACACTTATGAGTTGAAAAAATAAATAAATACGGCACCAAAAAAAAAAAAAAAATGAAATAAAATAAATGAACGAAGTCGAACACGCCTGGAGAGTCACGTTGAATGTCTTTATATAAAGAAAAAATAACAATGTCTGTCTTTTCCCAAGAATACAGTTGTCGAAAATCATATACAATCGTCGGAAATGATATATAGTTGTTTAAAATGCTGGTTGTAACGGAAAGAGATAGTTCGCCAAAAGCATCATTTCTTCCAATCGTTAAATGTAATGTTTAACCTAAGTTTCGTTAGCGTTGAAATGTACTTCTAAAACAGCAAAGTTCTTTCGGGTTCTTGACGGAATCTGACGGAATGTGCTGAATCGGAGCGTCCGCTGGCGGAGTGTGTGTGGGTACTGACGGCGGTGGTGCTCTGCACAAAATCTGAACAATTAGCTCTCCAACTCTGAACAAACTGCTTCCCAACTGAACTTTTCGTGTCGAGCATCTATTTTTATAAGCAATTTCGATCCTCTCTTGGGATCAGGCCGGCTCACAGTCTTCGGCCAATGAAAATCGGTCTCTGCCTACTCGATTTGCGGATGTCTTTAGCTCAACGAATGAGATTTTGCCAACTCATATCGGAGCTTGATTCTACTTCGATTCGCACGGACCTTATATACCCACCAGCGGCCTTGATCTCCGGGATGACCTTATCAAATCACTCTGACACTTGTTTTGTCAACGCATCTTCAGATTAGCGGAATACACG
Organism: Ascarosepion bandense; assembly: GCA_037127315.1. Classification (NCBI taxonomy): domain Eukaryota; kingdom Metazoa; phylum Mollusca; class Cephalopoda; order Sepiida; family Sepiidae; genus Ascarosepion; species Ascarosepion bandense. Next base: position 1,033,839 of record JBBBDQ010000303.1, on the reverse strand, counting down.
CCAGAAATCCATATTGAACATAAAAGAGGCGAAAATCATGAAAGACGAGAAATGTATATTTATCCAAAATAACTTTATTTTGTTTCCGTGCTTTTAGAAGTACTTGATGGTACTAAAATTATTATTTTCTTCCTATGCTCTCATCTCGTGACGCAATAAAACACTAATAATATCACCAATATCAATTTCTCTCTCCGTTGTTTTAAACTAACCAAAGGAAAGTATCCCCGCGGGAGAAGAGAAAGCATCACCGTGAGACATAGTGTCACAGTTTGAAGAAAAAAGACTGTGGCAAGCAGGTGTAACATACCTGAGGAGCTTGTGTAAATGGATGGTATAATATGGTTTGGGAAGAAGAAAAATCTAAACAAAATTTATTAAGATCTAAAAGGAAAAAGAAAATGTGGATAGCTATAATCGTCTAGGTCTTGAGAGAAACCGGCCCATGACAGAAGAAAGACGAATCTCTCTGAATTTCTGGAATTGCCACTGTTGATTATTTACCTTTTTTATTCTATCAAAATTACGACCCAACGCCATTAGAATTAGGATCAATGCACTAGGCAAAAAGAGATGAATTCCCACTTCAACGTACGTAATTAATCCACTCGCCTATTGTCAAATAATCCCAGATGCAATTACAGATTGGAATAAAAACGTCCATTCGAGAATTTAATAGTTTGATTATGTGTTCAAACTCTGGGCCGAAGAGTGTAGTCATAGAATCAACGGAAGAAGAAGAAGAAATAAAGACGAACTACTGAACAATAACAAGACGGTTTATCTGTAGACATAGACAGCAGAATCAGATTAGTTTACCCACGTTGTGCATCGTTTTGCAGTGGATGTCCCCACGGAACGAGATATCAGAGAGCCGAGTCCAAATTCCACTTAAATTACTTGCATTGACTTACGCGTAAATACCCTTAGGTATGTATTAATAAGTCCATTCTTCCTCCAGCAGTAGGTTAACTAATAAGAGACACTGAGTTCTATAGCCTTGATTGGGAACGCAGAAATCAAAGCAAAACTACTGAAGGAATATCTACCAGTCAGTCATATCTCTTTCGAGACAGGATTGCCTAAGCGTGTATCACGTATGGTACTTAACTGACTGACTGATACATTCGGAGATTTAAGAATTTTACGAACGAGAGATAAGCAGTTTGGTGGAGGTCGAAGAACACAAAGTTCTGATATCATTAACACTAATGTGAACCATCAGTCAGTCAGTTAAACGCCATACGGGATACACGCTTAGGCGATCATGTCTCTTTCGAGACAGGACTCACTGGGCAGAAGATTATCCCGCCGTAGGTTGCCATTGCTTTCTGCTGTAGACTGGTTGGCCAGCTAAGGCTATAGAACCCAATCTTTCCTATTATTTAACCCATAACTGTAAGGAATAAACGGATTAATACCTTTCCCAAGCAAGGAATTCAACTGGAATTCGAACACGGCTCCCCGATTGGACAATAGCCCGAAAATAAAAAGTGCAAATGAAGCCTAAATTAATACTGAATAACTATAGTTCAGCTAGCTTGAACTAGTCGTTTCAGACATTACCTCAAATTCAATCAGTAGGGGAATGAAAATTTATCATTATTTACAACACTTGGTCGGACGTTGAGGAAATGATGTTAATAAGATGACTTAATCATTCGATATCACTCTAACGGATTACGAGACATGACTGGATAATATGGCCGATACAGAAAGTCCGCGCTAAAGTTGAGACAGAATCATGCTTGAACATGTGTTCCGTGGTATATAAAATGTTGAATAATTCTTCTTAATTTCAATTGGCTGTGTAACATCATTAGGTAATACCATTTGATTATACCCGAAGTACGTACAAAGAAGCGAACAGCGAGAGAAATTTTCGTCTAATAATCTTACTCGCCAAAGTAAATTGGCAGACATATGAAGACAAAGATACTGCTTATATCACAAAAATTATTTTACTTCATAAGACCGTCTGTTGCTACACACATCTCCCCGACGGCTGCGGGATTCGACACGATTCAAATTCTGGCTGTTGCCTAAAATAAAAAATACGTTTTCATACCGAATCTGCAGTACAATCTACGCAACAGTATAAAATATATGTTACAAAATATATAAGCAGGAATAGATGGCATAAAACAACTGAAAAGAGGAGAAAATATTTTGAAAGTTGTGTTGCATTAAATATTTATGATGCATAGAACAAAAATACAATTTTTGAAAAGAAATATTCATTTCATTTTGCTAAAAGTTTCATTATTTTATTCCGAGTAAATTGGTTTTGATGGAAACGAAATATGAGCTGTCAATCACTTTCCTTAAACGAAGAAACCAATTTTTTAATACCCGAAATTCTCTAAATATCATAAAGATGGAAGAGTATATTAAAATTTTAAGTGCAGAATTCTTAAGAAATGTAAATATTCTTTTTCTTCAGATCAACAACATCATTAAAAATCTGATATTTTTCATTTGTCATAAAATATTCATTGATCAATACAAATCCATACAAGATTCTATCAAAATACTTTCTTACCAACCTATATATATACCTATCTATCAAACTATACGCCTGCAGTCATACCCCCTAAAGCATCAGGTCACGAAGTTTCATAGAAGTGATGCAACTCTGATCTTGGTCAATAACTAGATAAACGTCGAAATGGTAAGTGATGTAAGATTGAATGTGCAGTTGGTGTATTGGATGATAAATTGGAATTGTTAATCAGAAACCGAATTTCAGTTCCTGTTTGTTTCGTTATCTTCACTTATATACAGTGAAACCTGTTGTATGCGATCAAACCTAATGTCTTCAAAACTGGTCGCATACGGCAGCTGATCGCTCACTGATATTTCATGACATATCCTTCCCACGATCGTATATTTCACTCTCCAGAATGTACATGTTTTATTATTTTACTATGTAATCTGGTAATAAATAAATGAGAACATAAGATTATCTAAATTTGAAAAAGATTATTCAGCATTATTTTTTACATTTAAAAGTATAGCTAAATTATTGGGTTATACGTAATGTCATGCCAAATTTTAGTAGTTGCTGTTCCAACATAATAGTACTCATCAGCTTCATTGAGAGTAATATTATGCTGACATTTCCTATTAAAGCACACTTTAAACTTTTTTCTTGAGAATTAATGTTTAATTTTCGCCGTGAAAATGGGAGATTATAATGTGAATATTAAGCACTTCGTTATTTATAACAAAAGAAGTAATAATTATTTATTCACACTAGTGTAGGGTTAGAAAATCAGTTATTACAGTCTATGTGGTGTTTTTCCGTTTTTTTCTTTTTTATGTGACCCATTCAATTCAATTGATGTTGGCACTTATTTCTTATAAAATATATACGTTAGAAAAGTTCATGATGAAAACGTTTGCAATTTTTTCTTAGAAGTGAGTGATAGTAAGAGAGAATCTGCAATCATATACGGAAAAATAAGCAAACATACAAGAACAGGGTGGAGAAAGAGATAGAGAGAGAAAGAGAGAGAGTAAAACGATTGAGAAAAAATAAATATAATAAAAACGATAAACACTGAAAATTTAGATTTTACGAAGTGTGATTTTTTTGTCCTACGCCCAATTTTTTCTCCTACGCTAAATTGGTACAGAAACCAACGAATCTCTTGAACCTATCAAATGTAATAAGTATATGTTGAGGCAAGACAGCTGCCGTTTGACAACCGCTATTTCAACAAATAATAAAAATTTGACACTTAACTACAATAACGAAACAACGAGAAAAAGTTTCTAGCCTAGATTAAATGAAAACAAAATAGATTACTAACTTAAATTCTCGTAATGTTCAAATTAGGGCTGTACTGTCAAAATGAATTTTTTAAAAGTAGTCTCTTGACCAGTGTTATTATTCTTTCATGCTGGTCGGTGGTCGCGTTTTGTCAGAGATCGCTCACTGGGGGTCAATTAATATTAGCAAATTATCCCGTCGTTAATAGCAGGTGGTCGCTTACGAGGTAGTTCGCATACACCAGGTTGTTTTTGTTTTTGTTTTATTTCCCACAAATCCTGCGCTACCATTCATTTGCTCATCTGATCAAGTATCTCACGAGTAGTTTTACGCTGATCCACTCTCTCTATTCGCCTTGTATCAGATTCTCCAATCTTTCCTCCATTAAGAGAAAAGGAAACTTTAACTGTCTCTTCCCAGTGTTCAGCATAAGGTTCCTTTTTGTTTCTATTCTCTCCAAATCCTCGTCGTTGCTGATGTTTTAGATCTATGGTATACAGAGCATTCTATAGAACTACATATATGCTGCTTCGAGTCTGTCCATCATCACAGAGCTGATTTTTTAACATTCGCTTCATTACAGGTGGAGAGATATCAGATACGAGTCCTGTACACTGTTCTTTGTTTCTAACAAAAGTTTCCTGTCTCTCAATACTTTGCCTTAGCTCTTGGAATACGTATTTGGACATCACGATACCCCTTTCGATTACCAGTGTCTTTAAATTTCTGTTAATTTGATTTTAGTATCTCCTATATGTAATTGACAGTTTGGGTTCCTGTTGTAGGTAACATTCTGTACCGAGTCTTCTTGTAATGATTGTTTAGTTCTTCATGGCTTTCTTTTGCTACATTCAGTCTGAGGTTTGTAGTTTCCTTTCCGTGTATAATTCATGCACTTTCTAATATGTTTTTATATAATCGTGTCGCCCCAAATAAGGCATTTTACTGCCACTGTGGTGCAGAATGTTATATAGGAGGAAAGTTATGAGAAAAAGTAAGGTTACAGTGGGTGTCAGAAAAAGGGTAATAGAAGGATAAGAATACTGATGAGAGTGGAGTAGACGAAGAAAGGAGCATGAGAGAGAAAGAGAGAGAGAGAGAGGGGGGGAGTGAGAGGGAGGGAAAGCATGCAAGTTAGTATGATAGGAGATGACAAATGACATTAAATTCAAATTCTTGGAGATTGCAGCTGCTGTCGCAAAAGCAAGTAAACCGAAAGGAAATTTCACAGGCGGGAGTTCGACAGAAGAAGCTGCTGGAATACAATTTGCATTTACAATTTATCAATTTCATAGTAAAATGGTGAGACGTAGTTGCTCTTGTCAACTTCAATGCGTCTAAACCAAGCTGTTGTCTGTCAACCATTACAGGCAACCTCTCCTGCCTCCCATAAGCATGGACCAAGCGATTCTCCCTGAGAGCAACACAATACGCCTCCTCGGCCTTACCCTCTCCTCAGACCTCAAATGGAACCACTATATTGAATCCAAAGCTAAATCTACTGCTAAGAAGGTTGGGACACTATGTCGACCCAGGATGTTTTTCCGCCTGAATCCATCCTGCATATATACAAGTCAACAATTCATCCGTGCATGGAGTACTGCTGTCCATTTATGGTCAGACGCCCCTGCCGTTCTCCTCAGTGTTCTAGACAGGCTCCAAAGGAGAGTCTGTAACGTGATAAGGTACTGATCTGGCGTCGAAATGTGACCTCCCTTTCTCTGTTCTATAAATACTTTCATGGCTTCTGCTCGGACGATCTTAAGTCACTGGTGCCTCCTCAACAGGTGTTTATCGTGAACTGGCAACTGGGTCCCACCCATTCACAGTCAGGTTAGCCAAATGCAGACGACAATTTTACTCCTGCAGTTTCTTCTCTTGCACTTCGCGCCTGTGGAACTGGCTCCCATATTCTTGCTTTCCTGACGGCCACAACCTCCAGAAATTTAAATGCAATGTCAATGCTCATCTATTAACCACTAGGCTTCTAGCTCTCTCCCCACCCCCGTATATCCTTCCCTTTCTCTCCACCTATGTATCTGTCATCGCACCTGCATTCTCAGCTTTCTATTGCTCCTTTCTAACTAGTTTGTACTCCTCACTCTTTTCTAATTAATCTTTTTACAGTTATGTAGCCCGCAGCTCATCAGTAGCATTTCTGCCTTGCTCGGGGTGAAATGATTAAAAAAAATCGAGTAAATTCATGTATAGAGAGTATCAGTGAGCTAAGTTCATCAGAGCAGAAGCCGTGAAAATATTTATAGAAGTGACACAGCAAAGTCACACTGCGCCAGTGAGATAGTGACTATAACCGAGCTGCCAAGTTGGGATCGTTAACATTACAGATTCCCCCTTGGATTTTTTCAAGGACCCATGGGTGCATATTAGGATTGTTATGATTCTTATTTTTAATCTTTTCACCCCAAGCACGGCGGTACCGCCACTGATGCGCAGGGGGCTACATAAGATTAAAATATTAGATAGGAGTAGTGTAAAGAGAAAGATAAATCAGTTAGAGAAGGATGGGAATACAGGTGTAATGATAGTAGCAAAGGTAGAGAGAAAGGAAAAGATATACAGGATGATGTAGTAAGAACTAGAGTCAAGTGGTAAAGTGATGGGTATTGACATAGCATTTAAATTCCTGGAAGTTTTAGCCGTCAGAAAAGCTAGAATACGGAAGCGAGTTCCACAGGCTGAGGGAGTAGAATTGTCGTCTGAATTTGGTTGATCTAACTGTGAATGGGTGGAACCCAGGAGCCAGTGTGGATACACGATTAAATTCCTGCGGCAGGAGGGGCACCAATGACTTAAGTCCTCGAAGCAGAAGCCATACAGACAGAGGAAAGCCACATCTCGAGAAAATGCCTGGAGTCGATACGCAAAGTCAGGACCTATCACATTCCTGATTCTATTTGGAGCCTGTCAAGAACACTGAGATGAACAGCGGGCTTGCTTGAACATATATTACAGCTCTGTTCCATGTACGAACGGATGGTTTATTTGACGTTCAATGATGAATTTTCGCAAAATTGAATTATCTCAGAAATTTTTGCTAAGTCCAACAAATTCGCTGAATATACTTATTCTTATCTTACAAGCCTTTCAAATTTTGAATATTATCTGAATACATTTTTTCCGTATACAGGCGGTTTTCCCTGAGTATAGATTTTTTGAATGTTGTAATACTGTCCCTAATATGTCAAGATAACTGAGCATCACAAATCTCTGTGCTTTACTTTTCAAACAACTTTCAGAAGTCTATAATACACATGTATACGTTTTTCTGCATTTGTCTTGCTGTTTCTAATAACATTATGAGCAAAATATTGCGTTATTGTTCTGGTGTCTTTGCTTTTGTCCCATATCTTGCCTAATTCTGCTTCTTTCTTTATTAATCAGAATCCGGATGATGACTTCTTTTATGTGGCTCATTAAGCTAATTGTTCTCTGGATTTTACATTCGTTTGCGCCTGTTTTCCTAGACAGTGCTATGAAAATATTTCTGCTTAGATCGTTCGTTATATCATAACTGTTGATAAAATTTATTTTTTGTAATCTTGTCAAAGACTGTCAGCGTATCTATTAAAATTCCGTCTGGTCAGGCCACTTTATTTTAAACTTGTCCAGTGCAGTTTACATCCCGGATTTTAATATTTTCGACCCTTCAATATTTCTGTGTGTTGCAGGTTGTTCGCTTTCGTCGTGGAAAAGACCGCCAAAATATTCATTCCATTGCAAATTATTAGGATGTCCGTAATGTTCCTGCCGATTTTTAGTCGTTCCTATTCCAACATAATAGAACTCATCATCTTCATTGAGAGTAATATTATGCTCACATTTCCTATTAAAGCACACTTTAAACAATATCTTCAGAATTAATGTTTAATTTTCGCCGTGAAAATGGAATATTATAATGTGAATATTAAGCACTTCGTTATTTATAACTATCATAAATTAAAACGTTCTTAACAAGCAACTAAAAATTTACTGGCTAAAGTAAAGCTTCTTCAGTTGACAACTGTGTTTCGCTAAGTTTAAAGTTGTTGATTATAGCTTTATTGATGAAGAAGGCTCAGGTTGCCCAATTTTTACAGATGACAGATACGCTAAATATATCAAAATCCAAATTCCATGAACACATAGTAACACTTGGTTGCTCAAATGACTACGATGTTTTGGTCCCACATGTTCTGAGTGAAAAGAACCTCCGTGTTGTGGTATATGGATAGCAGTTTCGTCTTAGAAACATTAAATTGACAAGCCATTACTTAAGCCATTCTGCGACAGCGTGGATTTCCTTTTTAAGTTCAGCAGCGATGTTATCTTTGTCAGCGTCAAAAGATTTCATATTGAGGTGGGAGTAAATGTTGAGGTCGTCAGCTATATTCCTGCTTGGGATTTGATCACGTCAGGGAGATCATTTATGAAGGTCGGAAATAACGTCGGGCCTAAGTTAATGCCCATAGAGCCACCAGCATTGATATGATATGACGTGGACCAAGAACTCCAATCATGCCTACTTAGAGCCAAACCCGAAGCAAAAACTTAAAATAAAAGGGCTGAAAAAATACAAACATACAGGCAGATAAACAGACACACACATAAACATCTTGCCTTTTATATATATATAATTTTTCTGCACTATTCTAAGAACTGCAACCTTGAAACTTCTGAAAATAGTTTCTTATATCTTCGTCTATGAGTGTATCAAATTTGATTAAAATCGAACCACTCCTTCTATAACCCGATTTTTTCGATTATCGATTTTCGATATTTATCGGGGGTATCTCGACACAAATCCTAGCTAAGAACACTCGCAGACGCTTATAGTACAACTGTGTAAAATTTCAAGAAAATCGGTTGAGCCGTTTCGGAGTTTATAGGAAACGGACACACACACACACACACAGACACACATACAGACAAAGTTCCATTTATAAATTAGTTTAGATTAGATTTGTCTTTCCTTCAATACACACTGCAATCAGTGTTTTCTTTTATTGTAAACTCCTGCCCCCGCCCTTGGTGGGTTACCGCTTTGCTTTGGGTGAAATGATTAAAAAAATAAATACCTCTATTTGACTTATCTTTAGGTTTGTTGGCTGTTTTGATGACAGATTTGTAAAATTCTGATATATTTTTGGTATATTAAATTTTCTGGAATATATAAATTAGTGCTATAAGGGTTGAAAAAGAGTGGAAAAGTCCTTTGTAACAATGTAATTAATTTATATCTTAGATTAATTATGTATTTAATCAAACAGTATAAAATGCTTTTTGAATCGTAGGTAACTTTACCTATATTAAATTTACGCATACGTAAGTATGTATATTATCATGAATTATAGTGCGTTTAGTTGTGTTGTGGGTCCGGGTGAGGAACCACACAAAAAAATGAACAAAATATAGATATATGAGATTAAAAAATAGAAACTACAACGCAGGTTAGTAATGCAGGCATGCGATTAGTAAGAAATATATATATATATATATATATATATATATATGTGTGTGTGTGTGTGTGTGTGCGTGTGTGTGTGTGTCTTGAAGTAAAGCCATGTTGAAATATTATATCTGTGTAATATCATTCTGGCTGACGCGCTATTCTCTGTGTAACTTCGGTATCGTTCGGTAATATACGGATTAGTCTCGATGTCTTTAAGGAATCTCTGTATGGTAAGGGTATATGTATACTGGAGTAGAGTCCATTATCATAAAAAAGAAGAGATGCCACAACAAGTTGAATTATAATTTTTAAATTTATAGATTTATATTCGTCATACTGTTTTAATTCTGAACCATAGTACGACTGTAGGACCAGTTAAATGCTGTCGAGTTTTAAGGGGCCGTGATGTTTGTATACGTTATTTGTGATGAAAAACGTTTAAAATTTATGATTTTGCCATATCTTTTAAGCTTAAATTCATTGCTTTTAAACTGCATAAATATCAATGCATAAATTACAAGAAAGCAGAAGGACTATAAATTATCTCCAGCAACATGATCGGGTAATTGATATAATACTTTATATTTGACTATTTTTTTAAAATAGAGAACGGCTTTACTTTTCTGATGACGATACAAATACAAACTTCAAAAAATAATCAAGAAAACTGATCTTTATAATGTTAGGTTCTTCCATAAAATCGATATTCACCAGATCAAACCCATTCAATTAGTTTATCTCTTGTATATTTTAAATGTGGCAAAATATTCTGAAACATTTCTTTTAGAAAATAATAGCCTTCTATGAGCATGGAATCATTAATTTGCCTCCTAACTGGAATGTAAAATTTTAAAAAGTATGCTAATGTGTTGTCAATACATGAGTTTTAAAAAAATTAATTAATTAATTCAGATGTCAATCCATCATGATATGACGTAATTGCTTTCTGAAGATCCTATATTTTTGGTTTTTATCTAATATTTTTTAAGTGAACATTGTAAAGTACTATGAAATATATTATCCCTTTTTTACGAAATGATGACTGTTATATTTTTGCCTGTATATCTAGATCTTTGCCTTCGAGTCGGAAAAGTTTATATACTACATGAAATCAACTTGCAACAGACTTAATAGAATCGAATAGACGTAAAATATGGCTTTGGTCTACGACTTCAAAGATGTATTTTTATTTTTCTCACGAACCTCTTCAAGTCTTGGCATCTCTTACATATGATAGCGGAAGCAACATGTGCTTCATTGCAGACGTATAAGTACTAAGTTAGTAAGACTGCGATATTTTTTACTTATATTAATTTATATATTATATATATGTTTGTAACATGAGGTCGAAATTGGTAATGGCCATGTACTTATGATTATATATTCAGTATTCATTTACAAGTTACATTGATACAGTCAGATGAAATTTATAAATTGTTTTTTTTTTAAGAAATATCCAGAGAAATAGTTATCTTACATCTAATAATTATTAGTATTCCAGTATTGACGGATGTTTTGTTCTTAATTTTTTGATTTCAGATAATGTCGAATATCAACATTTTAATTATTTCCTGTTGTTTTATTTCTCACTAAGTTCTGTTGATGTAATTTACTTAAAATTATTTACAACATTGGTCCAAGAAAGCCGTTGCATACAGATAAAAGTTTCAATATTTTGAAAAAATAGTATCTACTAAAAATCGACGGTAGTATAAATGCAATTTAAATTGTGGCTGATTAAAATAAAATTAAAACATAGTTAAAATCTATTTAGTGTAATAACATGATTCAACCTCTAAATCTCAATCACAGATGGCGAAGTTTGATGAGTGCAATGCTTAGGAATATGGCTTACATTTTGTATATATTTTATGATTATCAATTACATGCAAACATTCACATACTTATTCTTTTTATATACTATATTCTTTAAAGAGATGAATAATTATGGATTTGCACAAATGCCTTTTGTTGTTCTAAGTCACTGACATTTCTATATTTAACACATTGCTTTTTGTTAGCTTATGACCATATCTTGTAGAAACACAGATTTTCTTATGATCACCCGGTTGAGAAACGTCAGATTTTGAAGGCGGCTTGAGAACACAAGATGCTGTAAGCTTAGATATACGAATGGTGGGATAGAATTAAAATTTTGATTTCAAATTCGTTTCCAGTTTGTTATATTATATACACCAAAATACTCATGGGAAATATAATTTTGAATCTACCTCTTCATCCCTTCTGTTTATTTATTATTACGGCATTTTTCCGTAATTCAATATTACATCCAAAATATTCAAAACTTATAATTTTTTCTGGCTTTAATTGACTTGGAATGCTTGAAAAACCGTAAACAAATAAAAATATCATTCAAAATTTTCTTTCTTTTAGTATACATAAACATAAACTCCAACAACCTTTTAAACATTTAAACTTTAAAAATCCAAATTTAGGTTTTACAGACCAAATTTCCTCATCATACATCGAAAAGATTTGAACAGATTCTGTGGCAAGTAACAGTTTTTTTGGCAAGTAACTACTTTCTCTAAAGATTTTTTATTCACTCTATGAATTCCAGATTAAAAAACGTATAGTCTCTTAGATTGTTCTGTCAGTCAGTTAAGATTATCTCGCAGTAGGTTACAATTACAATCTGCGGTGTACTAGTTGATAGATAATGCTATAAAACCCAATAAGTCCTATTATTTAACCCACGCCTAGAGTGAAAAGAGGATTAATACATTTCTCAAGGGAATTTGTGCGTACGCAAATGCAACGAATTCAAATAATATTCGAAGCCAGTTCCTCGATTTCCCGTTTCGCGCCGGTATCCACTGTACCACTACGCACATTATATTGTTACAGTTTCATTTGTCGGATCTTTGATTTGCAGATTATTTGGATTACACCAAAGCAGTGTCACTGCACTATAAATGCATGCTGCTTAAACCCATCGTTAGGTTGCACCACAGACAAAAGTTCAAAGGACTGAAGCGGAAAATTAGAGACTAAGAAACTGGTATCAAACTACATATCAGTCTTTCATGTTAGATATCAGCTAGTGCGTCAATATCAATGTGACTGAAACTCGCTAGAGCCGCATCATGCATATACCATATGCGTCTTCGTATTAGCCTCAAGCAGGTCTGGAAGTGTGTTCAAAATAAAGTCCCTGTAGGCGCTTCTTATAAGGCTTGTTTTAAGAATATATAGATCTACCAAACAGTCATCTATAATTAAAACCAGCACATTGCTCGTAAATTTGATGCTGGTGTCTGGCCTGTATTTTAACATGGTAATTTTGATCTATCCACAAATGTTGGTACTCTGAGTTTGCTGTTTCCTCTATTCTAAACGTTACCTATTCCGTAATAAATAATGGAATACAAACAACTGTTCGGCAGTTTATCAAAAAACCAACGGCAATGGTAAGTGAGCAGAGCACAAAACTCTTTCGTATATTACTACGGATGCAGGAGCTGCCCTCCAATTACCCTCCATGCAGTAATATGAAAGGACTTACAAGCTAGGGCCAATTGATATACATGTATAGACTTCGAAAGCTCGCATAAAATTTTCTTCGTGGTCAGGCATACTAGCGGATTTCGGTCTTCATCGATCAACAATTCGTGACTTCACAGATCTGCCTCAAGTTCACGACAATATAACAGCGGCAAATGATAAGTATATCGGCTGCTTTCAGTCTAAAAACGCAATTTAATATACTCATATATCCATTCGCGCGAACATTAGTAAAAATCATAAATGCTTGCTCACCATTCCGGAACGGATACATTTTAAAAGTTAGAAACTTACAAGCTATTAATGTACATGAATAACTAATGTAAATTGTCTAATTGTAGCTCCATGTTAATTGCCGTAACACTTGTGTAAAAACAAAAATAATTTATTTGAAAGCATGTTTATCTGAGATTTTCCCCTTTTTTGTCGTGAAGGACAAAACCCCAATTTAAAAAATGATAAATAGTTTGGTGGAAATGCTCGTGACAATGAACAATACAAAAAATATTTTCACACCATTTCATACCATAAAACAAACGTATATATATATATATATATATATGTGTGTGTGTGTGTGTGTGTGTGTGTGTGTGGATGCTGGAAAAACTAAATAAAAAATTAAATTTTTCAATTTAACAAAGCATGTTTAAAAGAAAGATATGTGAGTGTCGTTGTGCGTGTATGTGTGTGTGTGTGTGTGTGTGTGTGAGAGAGAGAGAGAGAGAGAGAGAGAGAGAGAGGACGAATGGAGATAGATTTGTCCTTCCGCCATTGAAAATATATAGACTAAGATGCTGGCTTATCGATTAATAAAATTTCATCAAATAATCTTCGCTAAACATAAGTGCAATTTTACATCACTTATCGCCCTACTTTAGTCAAGGAAAGTAATTAACATTTATTTCTTTTCTTTTTACAGATGCAAGGATCTGTTTCACTTTTAACACGTCCGTTTCGCGTATCTGTCTAAAAGTGTCGTCGTCAAATGAAGAATTGTAAAAATATAATTAAACATTTAAAAAGTCTTTGCTTTCTATAAAAATGTATTGGTGAGGTAATGTAGTTAGGAAACTTTCAACCTGGCAGTCCTTTCATAAATTCAGTTTATTTTATGATAAAAAAATTATCCAAGTTCAATTTTTCTTCCTAGTTCAATAATTGTCTATAATAATTAAATTTTGTCGGAGCAGATATATACTTGTAGCTGTAAAAATATTCCTGGAGTTAAACTTAGGTATAAATGATAGTAATAAAAATTGAAGTAGACGCAAATCATTAAATAGGGTAAATAGAAACTCTAAGATTAAACATATAAGTACAATGGTGTATTCTGCAATGTAACTCTAGCGTAGTATGCAAATGAGATAAATCCATGAGTAGAGCGAATCTCAGCCACTAGTAGCTTTCTACGAGGTATATAGATCAAAACTGTTTTTTCGCCGATAGAATGGCTGATAAAGCTAGACAATCCCGAACATGTGGAGACGTCGATTTGATGTTTTGCAACACCAGCCAATGTAAAAATAAATGATGAGTTAACAGACATTGGAGAGGAAAATTAATCTACATAATTTTTCTCCATTAAAGAGAGCACAAGTAAAACCAAGCAGAAAAGAAATGCATACCATCCACAATATAATGAATAAGCGATAGAGTGAATAAGAGGTCTGCTTTCTCTGGTTCGAGATCGTGCAGTGTACAAATGAGATACACGCATATATATAGAGCGAACCTCAAAAACTAGTAAGATGTGCATTCACTTTGATTCACACTCAAAAACAATAACTAAAAAAGTGCACCAGTAGCAGGAAAGACAAAAGGATAGACAAACATTAAATGTTTTTATATAGAAATTTTGCATTATCAAAATGTAGAAGCATTGTATCAGTATATATTAGTGAGTATAATTTAAAAATGAAAATATGTATATACCCTACCAGATAAGAATAGAGTCTATAGTGGGTTATCCATTCTGGTGAAACGTAGTTGGATGTTGAAGCAGATGAATTGAATTTGGTCTCGTTAGGAGATAGCCCAGTATAAGTTATAATAGGGGTTATAAAACAATAAAATATATTTGAGTAAAGAAACAACATTTTATATATACAATATCAATTACGGTTTTTACAAATAAAAATAATGTCTTTAGGAGGGGTTCAAAAGGACGTTAAAATTTTCATAGCAATAAATGCTGAAAAGAGAGTTTGTGCGTAAGCCTGTGTGAGAGCGTTTTTCTGTTAGGAATGTCTTTCATTTATCCGCTCCTTTGGTCGGTAAGTAGCTCAGGGGACAGCGGAGAAGGCAGTGAGAGGGAATAAAGAGAGGCGAGCATAGTGGATCGCTTGACGAGGTCAGGAGGTGTGCTAATTATTCTCGCACTTTCTCAACTCTCTTGTGATGCTTTCTGTGTCGGCTTTTTATTTCGTTGTTGTGTGTCCCAAGCAGGTCATTTGGGAATTCACACCCGGTATTTAATTCTGGACTTCCCATTGGCAAATAAATAAAATTCGCGTAGGCTCTCGAACAGGAATTTGATGTTTAATTAATTTTTGGTTTTCTGCCGGAACATATGCGTAGAGCCGGATGCTCAAAGTCCAGTTTTGGTCATTCGATTTCTGGACCTCAGAGGGCAAACATCCGGCCCCTCATTTTGCTCGGTATCACCACAAGTCTGAAACCAATGCAAGTAAGAAACGAGCATGAGATATTCGTGTCAAATAAAGAACAAATTTTGAATATGTAATCTTAACGTAGATGTTTTTTAATCATTTCAAAGAAGCAAGTCAATAAAACCCATGTTAATAAAAACGACTACTAAAAATGAAAGAAACATAGAGGCAAATAAAAGAACAGGATGAAAGAAGATAACAGATGACGTTTGGCGTTGCATTTGCATTTTTGAAGGTTGTAGTTGAGCGGAAGACAGGAAGATAGAACAATCTTTCAAAATCCAGAGGTGACAGATATCATTTATACTTAATAAATATTAGAGAATACATGCGACTTACTACCCATCAAATACTGCTCTTAAATTAGTGAAACCGAGATCTTGACGAGAAAGCTCACCAGAACAATTATATTGAACATCGAAAGAGGTACAGATAAACTATATTACAGCGGTAACAAAATGACAGAAGAATAGATGCAAGCTGAATACCATAAATTCTACAAGTACTTTCTTGTATTTTATCAAGAAATTCTAGCGATAAGAGAGAAGCAATTAACAGCTACATCAGGAATATTCGATTGATGGATGAATGATAAACTTTTAAATATGAAAAATAGATTTAGCGAGAAAAATTGTACTGCTAGATATACTAAAACTACTTTCCTTGTAACAGTTGATTCAATATAATCATTTCCCTTCATTTGTCAAAATGACAAGAGTTTTTGAAATGAGTAGAGTTCAGAGAGAACTTACGGCTACTACTATTAGTTCATGTTAGATAAGAAGCAAAATTAACTTATTCTTTAATCATTTCACACCAAGTATTTCAGTAATTGAGCGCTTTTATCTTTTATTCTAAAAATTATTCCAGAACAAGAAAATATATAAATATATACAGGCATGTGATTTCCGTCTTTACATGAATATTTGGAAATGGAAATGGACCTAAAGTGAAAAAAATAAAATGGAGAATTTTTGACGGCGTATACAACCTCAATTTGAGCTAATAAAATTCAGTAAGTTTTAAGTTTAATTTTCCTTTGTTTTTACTATATATATTTTGCTATTACGTCACAAAAACGCAAGGGTCTACTGAAAGAGAAAAAACATTGAAAAGAACTTACAAGGAACCAGAAATCGAATCACCAATCATTAAGAAGAAATGACTTATCAACAACTATTCTTATTAAAAAGACCGAAGCGGGGAAACTGAAATATCGGCGAATATGTCAGATTCTCTTCAGAAAAAATACAATAAATAGTAAATTTTTATATGGAGACGTTAGAAGTATAAATTTGAAGTAGATTTTCAAGGAAACAGAAACCAAATAGTACAGAGGAAATATGAGATAAAAGCCAACTCCTCTTCAAATGAATGTGGTTAAGTGTGTATGTGAGAAAAAAGCACGGAACTACAGACAAATTAATGATAATTAGAAGGCCGTGTAGAGATTTGATCTCATTCAATCCACAAATATAATCTCTGGTTTATTGTACCAAAATATATATATCTGCAAACATCTCACGCTGACTAGGGAGCGCTCATAGATAATTCTTACTTTTGTATCTGTCTCTATCGATTAAACTCAGTAGGCTCTCTCTTCAATTCACCTTCCGTTACATGATAGCTACAATCTCCAAAAAAATTAAATGCATCGTCAATGTAACTTTTTCTCCTTGAATTTTATTTATCTTTTCTCTTTTCCGTAATATACCTGTAATCAATTGTTTTTTTTTCTCTCAATGTAACGCTCCGTCCACATATGATGGTCCCTCATTGTTTGCGGTGAAAGTAATAATAGAATAACACAAAAATGCCAACAGAAAAAAGTTATAATGACGTGCGTGCGTGTAAGAATGAAAAGTGTGTTGAA
Organism: Ascarosepion bandense; assembly: GCA_037127315.1. Classification (NCBI taxonomy): domain Eukaryota; kingdom Metazoa; phylum Mollusca; class Cephalopoda; order Sepiida; family Sepiidae; genus Ascarosepion; species Ascarosepion bandense. Next base: position 1,016,548 of record JBBBDQ010000303.1, on the reverse strand, counting down.
TCCGTTTAATAAAGTAACAAACATTAATATCCTTCCTATGCTAGTTGTAGCCTTCAAATTAAAATGTTCAAACATAAAGGAACTCGACAAATGTAATGGAAACATTTGCAAACAACTCACATAGAATACACCACAATTAAGCAGATGTCGACCAACTGCGTCTGCCAATGTACCGTGGGGTTAGAGCATGATTGAAATAAATTTCTCTTACAAAATTTTAGCAACAGAAAAGTTAATTATCATACCTTTTAATGGACCATGGAAAGAGGAAAAATCTTTAATCTGTATGAAACAAAACACATAAAAATGAAAAGAAATTCACATAAGATCTTGAAAATACCGTTGTAATAGATATAATTACTACAAATTCATCAAGCCCAATGGAACTAAAAGGCAAAAAAGATTAACCAAAATTAAATAAAATTAATGTGGAAAAAATATTCCTCTTCATAGCCAATTCAAGGATCAAGGGTGGGACTGAAGGGTTTTCTTCTTGCTGCACAAAGGATATAACAAGAATAATTTTTAAATTACATTGAAGTTATTGATGACCTTTTCGGAAAATGATAAATATGCCATTCCGTAAGTAAAACAGTCATAACAGAGAATGTCTGAATTCGCATTGGAAGGTCTGTTATACTACGGGATGATAACAGTTGTAAAGTGAGAGAACAATTATGCTGAAAGTTTACCGGATCTTGCTGTCAACTCATAGGAACACTATATGTAAATTGACCAGATTGTTGTAAAAAAAAAACAAAGAAAAACTCCGTACGCTGATTGTCATAAAAGTACCAAGAGACAAAAGCATTTTTTTTATTTAAATTACAGTAAATATAAGGAAATGGAGAGGCAAATAGAAGAAATTCGACGCTTTTAAATCTAAAACTCTTTTTTATTTGGTTGACGCATTCTGTCAGATAAAACCAAAAATCAAGAACATTTTTTAAAATATCCTGGTGCACCTACTCTCTAAAATATAAAAAAAAACTTCTATTTTTAACAAGCATTTTCTATAGCCTTCAAAAAGGTTTATCAATTTTTTTGTTTGTTTAATTCAGTGAAAACAACTAAGTCACATACTTCACTTACCGTAACCAATTGATTATGAACCAGAAGTTGGTTATAAAACAAATGGGTGTGTAAATTTGTTTTTAAATACTACTACTAATACTACTAATGTTACTAGTACTATTAATACTAATACTTATACTACTAATAAGAAGAGAATTTAAAACTCTAAAATTGTATAGACATCCAAAGAGAAGTAACGAAAATGAGCAAAATTAAAAGTATTCCTGTTGCGAAAGTGTCATTGTAGTAAAGAAGGGTTCTTTATTTAACGGTTTTTCCGAGGTGATGGCCTATCTACTAGATAAAACAGATGAACAAAATGCTCACAATTACAGAAATATTACTTGATTTCCGACAACTTACAAAATACTTCCATCAGTACTAACAAATATATTTATTTTATTTAAATTGTTCAGACTGCTTTCCTAATCTTCATTGCCAAGTTTACGAAGTTTTGATCGTTGCACGCTCAGGTTTTCTTCAAGGGCTAGGCTGAAACATCGTAAACAAAATAATAAAGGTGAGAACAATATTCAGAACAATTTTAAAAAATTTTGTGGGATCTGCTCTTTGTATATGATAATGGACACGACTGTATATATATATATATATATATATATATATATATATATATATATATATATATATACTCCTGCCATAGAGAGAACAGTAGCTGCCATAGATTGGAGAGTATTCGTAGAGATCTGTTACAGTTATCGGAGAGAAATCGGACTTACCCAAACAAAAACTACCACATCAGATGCCAGACTAGATCTCCATTCAGTTAGAATAATATACACTGATATACTATTTCCAATGATTCAATACTTGTATATATTTATTTCTTACTAATTGTATTCCTGAATTTACTAACCTGCTTTCAAGTTTGTGAATTACGTTCAATATAACATATTTTATTTTATCTCCATATCTGTTTTATTGTTCATTATTTTGTGCGCTTCCTCACCCGGAACCTCCAACCGTAATGTAAATCGTAGATATATGGAGAAATACAATAATCTATGTATTAATATAATTATAATCTAAAATCGCCAGAAAAAAAACACATTGAGAAAAGTAAGTATGGATCTGATATATGAAGTTCTTCATTAGCATTCTCAGCCTTGAATACTCGAAAATTTAGAAATATTCAAAGTATAACTTCATATGTTAAATGTTGATGGATTTATATTGACAGAAATGTTGGTGTTCATATCTTAATCCAACTTACGTTGACATTTAAATTTGCAATACTTATACAAATATTTATTTTTAAAATTTAATATCCAATATTTAATATCCTGATTGCACTAAAGTATACATAGACGCCATATTGAGAAATTAACATTTACTCATTAACTGAAAGAGTTACAAAGGACTTCTATTATCTACATTGCTTGTTTCGTTTAGTATTCATCAACTGAAATTTATAATACAAGTTTTGTACAAATGAACACGAAAATTATAGAGGTCTACATTTCTATATAGACGAAATGAAAGAACAGACTCTCCAAAAATTGTCTTTTCAATTTAAAAAAATATTACAAAGATAAATTAACAGGCAAATATGTTTAAACTCTTTCATAATAAGGATTATTTGGTTTGGCTTGTTTTAAGGTATATCAACCTCAAATAGTCTATTTAATGCCAATAATATTTTTACAATATATTTAAATGAATAAAATATATATTCTTTGTAAGAAATAATTTGTAGATGAGATCTATTTGTTGTATTTTTAATAAGTGGTTTTTGCTGGGTGTCAGATGTGTTCCTGATATGTATTATTTTCAAACATATATTGCTGATAATACATTTTTCCTTTTAAAATATATTCCTGGAATGATTACTATAAAAATTTATTTTGTACTTTCACAGTGTTTTCACCCCAGTTTGGGGATAAACAATTGACCCATATGTTATATATCGACAAACAACAAACACGCATATATATAAAAATATAAAGTTATATTTTTATTAATGACGATGAACCGTGTAGAATAGGGAACAGAGAATTGAGAGAGCGCGCTTCTAATGGGTTGACGGGAGTGTAGTCTTATCTGTTGTGTCTCTCTTCACCGGCCGATCTCTGTTGCTTCTCTACTGGCGAATCCGTGTGCCGAGGTCTTTTTATAATCTTCCAGAACCGGGACTTTTTCTTCCGGTTTTTCCTCGCCCACGCACGCACACGTAATTCTCAGAGACACCTGTTCTGTTTGCCTCTGTAGTTATTTCCGCTGCTGCCGGAAATAAGGTCAAACGACATCCGTTCCTTTCAACGACCGGAATCACCCTCGCTTGCATCAGCCTTCCTCGGGTGGGGCCAGATTGTTATATTACACATAGACCATATGTACCACCCCGGGTCAAGTGGATCCTGAGGAAAAAGGTTATTAGTCTTACGTAGAACGTTACTGATTTTTTATAAGATTGATGCTTTCCTCACATGTTCTTGGTCATCCACGACTTAATTTATGCAACAGTGTCTCTGTCTCCATACGTTTATTATGCCATACATGAATTGACGGTTGTGACAGGGGATCTCCTCCATGCTTAGTACTTTATTCTTACCGACTGCGTGCTTTTGTTTCAGTTAACAATGAAACACATGATGGATTTCTCGAAGAATAGCAATTTTTAGATGTTCATTTAACAGTACCTCTTTCAACAACAACAAAACTGAAATACACAAATGCAATGTAAACAGAAATTTGGATAAATACTGAGTATATAGAAGAAATCTGACACATATATTTCGTAAAATGCCTTTGTAATGTATCCTCTAAAAAAGTAAAGATACTTTATGGACACCCTTTATAATGACAATAAGAACGTTATTTTCTAAACACAGTCATATTTTTTTATTATAAGCTATGTGGTCTACATTAGAGAAAACTTTAAAAATATCTTCTTGTTTATACTAGAACTGTAGTAGATACTGAAATAAAAAAATCTAGACTTTAAAGAAATTAAAACTTATCTTTAAAACCAGCTATCTAATTGTATAAAGAAATTTTATAGAAGAAACGAGCATCCGACATGTACCTTATTCTATGTGCCGTGACTATTTAAGAGTTACAAACAATGGTTCTCGCAAAACCCATAAGAAGATTATGGCTTTATACTCACCCGCATTTATAGCTGCTAGTTAGAATTTATAAAACAAAAAAGTCATCCATGTTAATAAATTTAAGGATCTGTCAAAGCATGTACTTTTTGATTGCCGATGATGTTTGCTTTTATATTGATAGCAGTGTTGGTGATAATGTATTAATCAAACTAGTGTTGACGTCTAAACCAACACCTACAGATAATTTTATAAGTTTTTTATTATCATTTCACCTGAAGCAAGACAGAACTGCCACTGGCGCGCAGGGAGTTACATAAGAGGTGAGTGAAGAGAAAAAAGAACAAGTTACGGGGGATGTCAGAAAATAAGTAAGGGAATGATGAGAATACATTTGTTAATAGGCCTGCATTAAAGTAGAGTGGAAAGGAAGAGAACAAGATACATGGGTTTTCAGGGAAAAGATACTAGTCAAGGAGATAAAAGATGGCAATTAACTCTGGATTTAAATTCTTAGATATTGTAGCAGTCAGGAATGCAGGTATACGGAAAAGAAATTATACAGGCAGGAAATGCGAACAAAGAAGCTGATGGAGTAGAAGTTTTGGTTATATTTAATTGGTTTTGCTGTAAAACGGCAGGACCTAGCAGCTAGTCTAGTAGCTCGAGTAAATTCATGCGGAGAGGACACCAGGGAGCTAAGCTCGTCGGAGCAGAAGTCGTGAAAATATTTGTGAAAGACATAGAGGGAAGCTACACTAGATTAATGAGAATGTGACTGGAATTGAGCTACCAGGCCGGGATAAATTACATTGCAAATTATTCGTTGGATTTTTTCAAGAATCCTGAGATGAATAGCATGAGCAGCCGACCAGATCTGTTAACATTATTCAATGTACGGGCGGATGGATGATTTATATATGTGCATGATGGATTTAGACGAGAAAAGTTTCCTGGTCCTACACAGAGAACAAAACATCCTAGGAGCGGATTTAGCAATGGATTCAATGTAACCATTCCACTTGAGGTCGGCTGATAGTTGTAGGCCGAGGATGCGCACTGTTTTGCTTTCAGGGAGACTAACCGTATCCATTCTGATCAAAATACAAAAATTTCGAAACTATAACCAGATGAATTCTACAGCTATTTCATTTATACAGAAATATACATGAGAAAGAAAATTCTGAATCACCGAGAAGTAAATCGATAAAAATACTCATCCAACAAATACAGCTAATATCATAATATATGAGATTCATTCCCAAGTGTTTAATAATTAAAAATACGCCAGGTAACAAAAACATTGAAATGGTCAATGAACATTCAACATTAATGATGCCGAGGTAAATAAATATAAAAATTTACTGTCTGAACATAACAAGGACAGAATCAGAGACGGACACATTAATAATTGTTACACTAAGCCGAACACTAGAACCCGATTCACCAATGGTTATAACGAAAACATAATAAAATTAGTTCATCTCCCGTATATAGGTTATGAGAAAATTGATAGTACGCTAATGTGTGGCGGTATAATCTTGATAGTAAAACTTTCTACTAATTGATATGGCTTTCCCAGGCGACTACAACATAGCGACCAAGGAATTTGAAAAAGAAAAAGTAATATAAAACATGTAAGTCGAAATAAAAAAAAAACTGTAGAAATTGAAACCAATAGTACTACCAATGATAGAAGGTGTGCTTGAAATAATCAAAAAATTAAAAAAAAAACATATTGAATAATTTCCCGGAATTCTCAGAGAAAAAGAAATAAAAGAAAATATATTTTGATAAGTACAACAACCACATTAATAAGAATTTTAACGCGAGGTTTCCAGGGATTCTTTCAATGTGTGATTTTGTTAGATTTTTTTTTTTATCATTCCAAGTGCATCTACTATTACTGGCACGATATTTGTTTTCAACTTTTACCATTTTCTATTTAAATTTTCAGGTCTTTATATTTTGACAGTTTTTCGAATACCTTGGTTTTTATTATTATTATTATTATTATTATTATTATTATTATTATTATTATTATTATACACAAATGACAATCAGAAAATTAATGCACATTTAAAAAAAAGGGATGCGCTGGCTGACGAGCAAAACAATGAATGTTCACGTAGCATTTTGTCGTTCAGCCGTGTGGATCAGACTGTCCCCCTTTCTGGTGAAAATAAAAGACAGAACTGATTCTGATGTGTAATTTACCGGTGTTTATATTGAGATCTATAAGGGATATAGGACTAGTGTCTATGCTCGTTCAATTGTAATTTACTTTGTTATAGTGTATTTCATATTTGGTTTTACATATTCAATTAACTGGCTAAAATTACAACTGATTGACCTGAATGTATTTAGTCGATGTGAATGTTAATAAAAAATTTAAGATGTAAAATAGGTGAATCTTTCTACAAGTATATAAATAAATATTTATGTACTTTATTCTTTTAAACAACTTACAGCTGACTTTTCAATGCGTATGCGAAAAATTGAGAGGTAGATATAATGATAAAGAGTGTGAAAAGAAAACATATGAAATGTGTCTAGGTGTGCAAAGTGAGACACAGTATAGCTGACGCCTTGTTTGTTCAGTATACACTGGAGATATATTTTTACACTCAGACAGATAAATAACACTTGCCCTTTCCACAATTAGATCATGACGGTTTTGCAATTAATGGTTTCCGACAAAATGCAAAAAAAAAAAAAAATGGAATAATCTATGAAGAGAAATTTGTTTTTAAAAAAATCGAATGTCGATTCTATTCTTGCTTCCTTTTTATATTGAAAATATTCCAGCTATAAAAAATAAATCTGAATATAAAACAATCTGTAAAGTCATATTCACCATCAACCTGAAGAAAAATAGGGCATCGTTGATCTTTCTTCTTATTTTGTTTCGGTAAATACAAAGTTTTTCAGCTGTCAATTGCCAGAATAACTCATAAATAATCTTACATGTCTTTCCCAACCATATTGGCATCTCTGAACACAGAGGAATCAGTAAGGAGTTATTCTAGATACGTTCATATTCAAGATACACTAATTTTCTTTCATATAAAAACTATATGCTGAAAAAAGCTGAAAACAGTTAATAATATTCAATACATTGCCGTTTCAAAACACATTTGTTAGGTTCTCGTTTAAACTTTTTATCTCGATGTTCATCTGAGTAAGTTGGTGTAAACCCTCGGCGGAAATCTCCCTGACATGTACAAGCAGACATAAGGTCCTTACATGTGAAGAGTTTTCTCCATCATGTTTCATAAAGCATCTTTTGGATTCATATATTGGAAGATAGTTGTCACATATTTAATCAGAATTGTCCAGAGGTCACCACAGAAGAATTCACTGCCGGCCGAACCTACTTACGCCTTAAATTATCTTGCAAGGAATAACGCCTTATTTCAGCCGCGAATAATTATAAAGCAGTTAAACGTAGCATTCTCAACTCAGCGAGGTGATATGGAGCAAAAGCAACTTAACAAATTCAAGTGACCAAGCGACAATGTCAAAAGTTTGAATTCATGGTTTCATAGAGTCTACGGTATACTTTGCGCATATTCATATTTTGTCAAAATGCCAGTTATTTAATGTCTAATTAGCAAGGTCCTTATAAAATGTGAAACTCTGTGACAATTATCTTGCTGTTAAAAGGAACTTCATTCATTTTATTTGGTGTTGCCAGTTGTTTAAAAATAGGCTACCTCCTAGCGTTGGATATGGTGGCTATCTTTGACGATTATATCTATAAAGTCTGGTTCCAGTCATTACGAACCTCTGATTTGTTACTGCGGAGTCTTTGTTAAGCTGTAGTATCTTTCATTATGTACTTTCAATACACACAGAATAAATCTACAACAAGAAGTATAAAAGATGTTGGAAATTTCTATCATTTCATAAATTACTTGCTTATGTGTATAGCACCAAATAGTATTTTCCATTGGTCATTAATTTCACATGTTTAAGATAGCCAGAAGTCAATCTCTTTTATCAATTTATAGAGCAGGCAAAAAATAAATATTTGCAATTCCCTGACAACAAATTATAATGGTGTCATTTAATATATATTAATATATATGTACCCAATGTTTTAAGGATGTAAGTGACATTCCTTTCCACATCTCCCTATCCCTGGTGGCTCTTAGTAAATTTTCTCCTTTTACACCACACAAACCCGGTCCGCCATCCATCTGCTCAGGCCCATCAAATATGTTATCCGCTGCCTTCATCTGTCCTTTTCCGTCTATCTGGCTTGTCTGTATCAGGTGCTCCAAGGCCTCCTCCCTCATTGCATGTCCCAGGAATTTCATTTGTCTCTTCCTGAGGTGCACTATTAATAGAATTTTTGTTGCCATTATTTCCAACAGCTCATCACATGCTTGGTCCATGATATATCCGAATCATCCTTCTGTAGAACTACAGTTCCGATCCTTTAATTTTTTCCTTCGTCTTCGATGATATTGTCCAACATTCATTGCTGTATTGAAGAACTGACATCACGTAGCAATCTAACACTCTCTTCTTTGATTCTAGTGAAAGTTTTCTGTGTCTTAATACTTTACTCGGCTTCTGGAACGCGTCCTTCGCCATGCCAATTCGCCTTCGGATTTCTGTGTCGCACTTTGCATCCCTGTTAGAATAATTCCTAGGTATTTAAATTTTTGTTTGATTCTAGCATCACGCTCAGGTATTTGGCGTCTTGGGTTGCTCTTTTTCCTGATGACCATATAGCATAACAGCTATATCGATATCGAGTATTAAATTCGGAAGATATCATTGAACTTCAAACTATATATATATATAAAATATAGGGTAGGTATTGATGAAATAATATTCCGTATTCAAAAGCATTATTCTTAAAAATTGTCCAAAACAAAGTAGAGCTAATATTATGTTTTCAGAAATTATATAATAAATATGTTATAGTATCACTACAAATGTAGCTACTTCGTTTCGAAACTACTTGTGTCTTATCAAGTTATAAGTTTTATAATTAACATTGCTGCTCATATATATAAATTAATTAATTATTCATTAAGATGTTCCAGTGAACTAACATTTTTTTTAGTTTTGTTAGTGTTTTTCTTTTAAGTTTAGTGTTATGTGGGAACATAGGCGACGATGGCCCTCCAAGTTCTCCAATCACTTGTAGCTCTTAATAAATTTTGTCTTATCTCTTCCAAAACCTGGTCTGCCAGCAATTTGATTCAGTCCATTATATTATGTCAATTTTTCCTGTTTTTCATTTCTTTATTCGATGTGTGAGGATCATAATCTCTAAGCTCTCCTTCCTCATTCTGTCTCTAAGACTCTTCAACTGTCTGATGATGATGTTAAATATAGTTTCTTTTTTGTTTCCCTTCTCTCGAACACCTTGACGATTCTTATATTTTCGTTCCCTATTATCCTAAGCATCCTTTCTTATAAGCAACTCAAAATTGAAATTAGCATTTTGAATCCCTCTTATTGCTGATGGACACACATACAGTTTTCTTGTTGTTTTAATCTTTTTCTCGTTTTTCCTTCGATACATTTTGTAAATATTCATATATTTCTTATAATTAAAAGCGATTTCTGACAATTCTGCTGCCTTTTTCTGTTGACCATGACAACCATAGATTATGAAAATAGAATAGAGCACAGTACGTAATCTGTTCAATGGAACACCGTCAAAGATTAACACACACTAGTCAGACACTCTACTGAATCTGACCATATCGCCAATACTCGGGAAAATATGGTCACCTTTATACACGTGGCATTAAATATTTTGAGCCTTCTTATTGGCTAACACTTTTATTGGTGAAGTATTAAATGAATCAGCTCATGGCTGGCTCCCAAGTATACAAAGGTACCTAAAAACTTCAACATTTTCAACGATAGGCTTGTCTTTAATTTTAGTTCTTCTCCTGATTTTTACTGTTATCACATCACAGATATCTTGAAAATAGCCATGGAAGTGGCAGAACGTGTCTAAGACAATAAAATATATGCTCATTTTTACACACACAAACACTCCCCCGCCTATATATATATATATATATATATATATATATATATATATATATATACTATTTACGCTCTCGCACCCTGATTGAGCACTCTACAAGAATGGTAAACTTTGAAAAACAGTAGCTACGCTGGCATGTATGCATCGTTCATTCAGTAAAATGAATTAGAGCACTCTGGTTATTGGGCGGTTATAATGATAATATACACTTTAAAAATTCTGCCTTCTTCTACCGAACGCCCATAGCCCAGAGTTAGAATCGCCGACTGACGCCAATTCGCTCGGGTTTCAATCCTAGGTTAAAAAGCAATCGGAGTCTAACCGTACGTATGAGCTGTGATACCAGCGAAACAGATCTGTCTGCGGATGATTATATATATATATATATATATATATATATATATATGAGCAGAACCAATTGTCTCATGTTTTTTTCATTAAACAAGAGTTTTAATTATTTATTAAATATATATTGTCTGATATCTCCAAAAACCTGCTCTGTATTCAATTTGTTTATGTCCATCAAGTATTTCAAATACTTTTTCCGCTGTCTTTTTTTTCTACCCACTGTGTGAGGATAAAAGTCTCCAAACTATCCTTTCTCATTCAGTCTCTCAGAAAATACAAATGTCTGTTCCTGATGTTAAGTATAGTTTCCTTTTCGTTTCCATTCTCCAAAAACTCTCGGCTTATATTTTCGGCCCTGATTATCCGAACAATCGTTCGTTATAAGCACACTTCTGTTGTCTCGAATCTTTCCTGCAACTTTGAGTAGAATGTTTAGTGCTCACAGCCAAATATTAGGTAATAAATTGCGTATCATGTAACAATGTTCTTGTCACTCAAGATTCAGATTTACGAATGCATTCATGGCCATTGCGATATACATTTGTATCTATTTTCGTTTTTCCTTCGAAACATTTTGTAAATATTCATAATTTTTATAAATCTAAGCACTTTTAAGCAATTTTGTCCTTAATGTTATTTCTTCTCATGCTTTTACTGTTATCACAAAAGAGATAAAATTACCATAGTAAGTGGCAGAAAGTGCTTTAGACAATGGAAGTTATCCACATTTTTCATATTTGCATCATGTATTAACTCCAATGAAGCAGGAACTGTTAAACCCATTAAAACTTTATCTATCTATCTATCTATCTATCTATCTATCTATCTATCTATCTATCTATCTATCTGCATATAAAAATATACATATTATCAAATGTTAAAGAACACGTAGATTGAAACCCACTCTTCAAGCATTTACTTTTAAAAAGAGTGTTCGATACAGAGAGGATCTTAATATTTTAATTTTGTAATGATTTAGTTTTTTTATAAATTCATACATTAATTCATGTATTATGAATTAAAAGTACATTGCGATACGGAAATATGGGATGTTGGTTGTAAAAATGTTTTGCATTTCACAACCGACATCAAACATTGCATGATGACGAGATTCGAAACAGAAATTTTCGTGTCGCAATCTAATTTTAATTAATAATTATATGATTATATTATGCTCTACAATATTTATTGTATTGATGATTATTCATAAAAAAAATAAATGTCAGGGAACTCAAAATCGTAAAACCTTGTATCTTCTTTTCCTGGGTATATATATATATATATATATATATATATATATATATTGCTCAGTAAGTCGCAGGTCTGACATGGCGCTACAAGCAAAAACTTTTATTAAGCACTAAGCTGGCACGTGACAAAAGTTTTATCCAGATTATTAAATTTAATTTAATTGAAACTACTTTTGCTAATTTTCAAATCAATGGAAAAATCTGAATTTCGTATGTTGATAAATCATTTCATCCTGATAGGAAAAATACTGTTCAGAGAAAAGGCTTGATAAGAGTTATTCTGACGCTGCTCCATCGGAAATAATATTCAAGAGTGGTATTCTGTCGTACAGACACAAATGCTCATGTCACTCTACATCAGTAGTTATCCTGGAAAACATCAAACATATCTAAAACATATTTTTGCCCGATCGTAAATTGAAGTTGGATGAGATATCAGAGAAGGTGAACATATCAGAAGGAAATGTATTCAGGATTTTGCATGAGCAGTTATCAAAGAAAATGCATTGTTCAGTGTGGGTGCCGTCATCAAAAACAACAACGCGTCGACGGTTCAGAGTGTTGTTTGCAACAAGAAAGGTTTTTGCGTAAGTATGTGACAATGAATAGTACATGGATCCACCACTTCACTCCATAGACAAATCGGCAGTCAGTTCAGTAGACAGCAGCAGGTGAAAATCGCCTAAGCGAAGAAAGACGCAAACATCAGCAAGTATGATTTTGGTCTCCGTATTTTGGGATGTGCAAGTTATTTTGTTCATCAATTAACTTGACAAAGAAAGAAACATCAGTAGTGAATATTTCATATCATTGTTGGTGCGTTTGAAAGAAAAATTACAAAAAAAACAGCAACGAATGATGAAGAAAAAACAACGTGTCAAATGTCGATCGCAACGTGGCAAAACTACAAGAATTTCCCTTCGAATTGGTTCTACCCTATTTTCTCTATGTAGCCGCCAGCAACTGCTGGTTGTGTGCAGCCTTCAAAAGAATGCTCCCGAGAAAAAGAAGAAAAAGATGAAGAAGTAATTTCGGATATTGAGTCGTATTTTCAAGCCAAAGAAAAATCGTTCTACAAAAATGGCATCGAATTATTAAAGAAGCGTTGTAATCAGTGTGTCACCCTACAAGAATACCATGTCGATGATTAATCTCAATTTTAATTTTTACGCAAGAGATTTATTGAGTGATATGTTATATATATATATATATATATATATATATATAGCGGTTGAAAAAATGTTTCTGATTATAGAAAAAACAAGAATGATATCTATACTAAAACTAAAACTTTTAAAAGACAATTATTCCGCCGTTTTCTTCATTAGAGACTTACATACGATATGTATTTCCCGATATTATTAGTTCAAATATAAAACTATGCCTATGAATAGTTTTGTAATTAATCCGGTATAAATACTGTAGTCATATATTGTTGGGCGCGCCTGGCATTCATCTCAGTGCTCTTGCGGGGCTCCAAAGGAGAACCTGTAACCTTATCAATCTCGACGTGGCAGCGCGACACCAGTCACTTTCGAATCGGCGGAATATGGATTTTCTCTGCCTATTCTATAAATATTTTAATGGCTTCTGCTCAGATGCGCTTAACCCACCGATATCCCTTCAAAAATAATTTATTCGTGCAACCAGACTGATGACAATGTCCCACGCTTTTACTGTTAAATCAACTAAATACAGGCGCCACTTCTACTCAAAGAGCTTCCTTTCACGCACTTTTCGACTGTGGAATTCCCTTCCGTATACTTGCTTCCCTGACAAGTGTAATATTCAAGAATATAAATGGAACGTCAATTCTCATCTCTCGTCTTCTCCTTTTCTCGTTATTTCCTCATCAATTTGTATCTTGTTCTTTTCCGTTCTCACTTTACCATGCAGCATTCACACTGGTATTACCATCCTTCATTTGACCTTTTTCTGACACCCACTGTACCTGGTTTGACTTTATTTTCGCTCTCCCTCTGCTTAAATTTCACTCTTTTCTTATGACCACCCACTCTGCAACTGTGGCGGTACCGCCCTGCTTTAGGTGAAACGACTATATATATATTCTAGACATATACTGTTAAATATCAGAGACAATGAATGTCTATTATGTTTAATCACGAGCCGTTCTAAACGTCGTATTTTGGCTTAATTTCAGTTGAAAAAAAAGACAAAAATTCTCCAAAAATTGGATAATATTTTATTAATTTGGTTCTAAGCTTTCGGCTCACAAGAGCCATCTTCAGAGAGGTTATTAAGATGGTAATACAATAACATCCACCATCACCGACTATTTTATTTTGTGTCGACATAAAACTCCGCTAGGCAACGGCAATAGTTACCAAAAATAACAAACGCAATTCGCAAATTTGCAATGCGGTTCTATGACGTCACACAACGTGATAGCGCGAAATGACAACTATGTATTAAAATGCAATGTAATATGCTATAAGTATGAGTTTAGTCTGTGCCTGCGTTTATGTGTCTTTTAGAGTGAGAGATAGTGAGTAAGAGAGATGGGGATAGCAAGATAGAGGTAAAAGAAGAGAGAGTGTTTGTCCGTGATAGAGAGAGAGAGAGAGAGAGAGAAAGAGAGAGAGAGAGAGAGAGAGATCTAAAGCTGCGGATATTCTGAATGAATTGCCGACAATAATACAGAAAAAAAGAAATAGCTTATATCAATATTGCAACTCGCAACACTGTTTGATCATTTGTTCCGTTGAAACAAATCGAGATAATTGCTTTATACAGATGCATTTAATGTGTACAATGAAGTCAACACCCATATAAACTGACGATTGTGCATAAGCTTGAAACTGTTCCGCCGGATTACCTTGCTTTGTTTTACATATGTGTTGGTGGTAGTAGTTGTAGTACTCGAGTGGTAGTTGGGTCCAATGTCCATTATTTTCGACTCCATAGTATATTATGAGGACCCTAGAAGTTATGCCTGGACTTGTCATCGGAGGCCACAATTTAAATAACCTAAGTTAGGCAGATGATACAGTGCTGATAGCAGACACAGAAAGGAAACTACAAGACCTGCTACAGAAGGTAGCTGAAGAAAGTTACAAGAAACGACTATAAATAAACTGCACGAAACCGAATGCATGGTCATTAGTAAAAAGGGCAGCACTAAATGCCAAATTCAGGTCGCGGATACAAGAATCAATTAGGTACAAAAATTTTAATACCTGGGAAGTGTTATAACAGAAGACGGAAAGTGCGACACAGATAACCGAAGGTAAATTGGCATGGCGAATGAAGCATTCCAGAAGTTGAGTAAGGTATTAAGACACAGGGCAAATTTCCTATAAACAAAGAAGAGAGTACTAGATTTCTATGTGCTGTCTGTGCTTCAATATGGCAATGAATGCTGGAAAATATCATCAAAGATGAAAGAAAAAATTTGAAGCAACTGAAATGTGGTTCTAGAGAAGGATGCTGCAAATATCATGTATCGAGAATGTGAACAATGTTGAGGTCTTAGAAATGATGGAAACAAAAAGAAAATTAATACTGAGCATCAGAAAGAGACAGCTGAAGTTCCTGGGACATGCAATGAGGAAAGATGACTTGGAGAACTTCCATATTAACAGGCCAAATAACGGGAAAAACAGACAGGGGAAAGTATGGAAACGGATAACATATTTGAAGAACCTAATCAGGCGGATGACGGAACGAGGGTTCTATGGTGTAACAGGGGAAGACGTTCTCAGAGCCACCAGGGATAGTGAAACGTGGGAAGCCATGATCGCCTATGTCTTGAAGGGACAGGGCACATAGAAGAAGAAAAATAGTAAACGAGTTGAAAGTTTTCAGATGGGTATAGTAGTTTTTATATTATTAGGGGAGTAATAATGTGAGTGCAGCAGTTGGATTGGTGGGTTGCAGTGGTAGTAGGATAAATATCATTATTAAAGATGGAGGTGATTTTGTTAAGTGTAGATCATCTGATTCGATTATGCAATAATATTAGTAGCGGGTGTGGTGTCTTGATAATAGTAATTGTATTATTTTTAATATGGTTGGGATATTATTAATAGTAGTAATATTACTAGGGAAGGTATTTGTTGCTGTGATGTGTGACTGTGTCGGCAATAACATTAATAATGATTAATGTAATACTAGTTATATTACTAGAAAATGCAAACTTTCCAAACAAAATAGACATAATTTGGCTATAAGAAAAGCAACAAAGAATGAACAAAGCAAAATACATCAAAGGACCGAGGAAAAAAGAAAACAGGAAAAGAAAATTAAAAAGATGAAAAAAATATTATAACAAAAACACATTAAAAAAAAAGAAAATGGAAAAAGATGTTCGAAGATTTTCTTTCATTCACGAAGATTGAAATGACCAATCTTTACTTTCAGCGCTATCAGCGACTACATGTGCACTACCCGCATCTAGAGTCACTTAGCTCAAGTAGCCATCCCTCTGGAGTGACATGACGGCTCAGACGAGCGTGTCAATCAGTGTTCCTTAAAGCTTATGACACCTAGCATCCCCATGAGATAACTGGAGTTCTCTATGGATATGGGGATGCGTTTCTATTTTCACGATCCGATGGCATATGATCGGTAACAGGTATCATAAGCGCTAACGCCATAAGTCAAGTAATTTTGTTGGTACTCTAGAGATTTACAACTAAAATATATGAGACATACCAGAGACAAAAGTTGGAAGTCACGTGTGTGCCAATGTTTGTCGGGAAATACGAACATCGTTCATGACAAGACAAGCCTCTCCTTTTATTTCACATACTTTTTATATTTATTTTCAAATGGACATTCCATTTTGTCTTCGTCAGTTGAAGAAAGCTATATTTTCTGAAATGAAGAGTATTATTAATATATGCTATTCTTAGAGCTGTCCTTCTTCTCCAAACAGTCTGCTAAGTGGATTGCTTTTATATTTACAATGTCCTACCCAGGAATTCAGAAAATTTAACTCAGGAAAATGTCTTAAAGCCTCCCTCATAAATTACAGATCCTGTTACCAGGGTACATGTTCAAGCATGTTTACACGGGCTCACAAAGTGCATTCCCAAGTATTCGTGGTATTGATTTGTGCATCTTCATAAAATTCCTCGGAATTTATAAGTGGCACCCTGTCTGCAAGCTCTCTAAAAAGACTTAGTTATTAATACTGGTTCTAAAAAGAAGTAGGCTACTCTAGATTGCAAGATAGATAGGGTAATTTTGAATTTCTTTTGTAATGAAGTCTCAGAATCATTTACATATAAAATTGCACATTTAAACAGAAATAATTCTTAAAGAATTGTTGTGTGATATTGACAGGTAGCATGTACCCATAGCGCTGTGAGCCTGACACGTGTAGTACATCATGTACATTCCATAGTTCCTCAGCATCTTACTGTATAACCACATTTCTTTCTTGAAACTTCTTTTCACCAACATTCACTGCCAGAAAATAGAACTGACATTATATAAATTGTATCTAATGAAATGTTTGCGATATTTAATACTTAGATTTTAGATCTTTTGCTTTCCTATGCACCTTCGGATTTCAGTAGTGCTCTTGCCATCGATTTTAATAATAATTTCTAAATGTATAAATAGTTGTAATTGTTTGATCTGAATGTCTTTAATTTAATAATTTACATGATGGACAATTTCTTGTTTTAGCAACCATGCAATGCATCTGATGCAAATGATGTCAGAATTCTTCATGCTCCACACCAATAATCAAAACAAGGAGGCTACTCTAAATTGCAAGACAAGGAGGGTAATTTTGATTTTCACTTGTAATGAAGTCTCAGAACCATTTAAATACCAATTTAAATATTTAAAAAGAAACAATTGTTAAAGCATTGCACCCAGAGCCTTAGTGCATCTTTAAAAGTCTGGGTGTATCAATCACAAGACAGAAATATTGTTCTCATCCGTCTATAATCTTTGTATAAATCTCTAAGCAGTTAGGATCGTAGAGGTAACTCATATCATCCATAATGTGTCTCGAGAAAGAATGTGAGTTCAGCCCTCTATAGTTTTGTGTAATCTTCTCCTTCGTTAGAGATTCACAATTTTCTGTCCTTTCTTGTATCTGTTACAAAATATTGTATTTTTGTTAACACTTTTTAAACATTTTCTACCAATTTTTGTCGGATAGTTTATTCGATGTTTTCAGCTGTCCTTCTTGCATTTAGTCTGTCTTGTGAGTATCAAATATTCTAATCAGCCCTTTTTTCTCATTTAACTTTAAAATTCAACTGACTCTATTTGCAATTAAGTGTAGGTGTGCTTTTCTGTATCCATTTTTTAAACGTTTCGTCGTGGATTTCATGTACGGTACATAGTTTCACAGTATCTTACTGTAGAACGACATTTCTTTCTTGAAGCTTCTTTTTTACCAGCATTCACTGCCATAAAATAGAACTGACATTAACCAAATTGTTTCCAATGAAATGTTTGGGATTCTTAATACTTACATTTCAGATCTTTTGCTTTCCTACGCGTCTTCGGATTTCACTACTGCACTTCCCATCGGCTGTTATAGTGCTTTCCAAATGCTTAAATTGGTGTATTAGTTTGATCTGGATATCTTTAATTTTATAATTTACATGATGCACAATTTTTTCTTTTAGCAACCATGCAATGCGTCAACTTAAAATCGATGCCAAGTTTGTCAGGCTCATCCTTATTAATTTCTGTAAGGGTGCTTGTACTTTCCTTTCTTTGTCTGCTGTCAAAACTGTGTCATGCGCATATCTTATTGCTTACACATTATAGACATCAATAATGATTCCTAATAGAATATTTAATACACAGACCGAATAGGTTTGGAGAGAAGATTTGTCTTTATCTTACAACAATGTCTATTTTTTAAATATTTATCAAGCTGATTTTCTCTTCCGCTGTTGATTGTATATATTCTAGATTATCTTAATATCCTTTTCGCAAACATGTTCAGGTTGTCTAGAAGTTGCAAGAGTACATTGTGGTGTAGTTTATCGAATGCTTTTACAAAGTCTTTAAAACGAAGTACACATCCTTGTATGAATTATTATTTTTGTAATTGAACATAATCTATTGCCTTGAATTTTTCGAGTTAGTTCCGAGAGAGTACTATCTTCATTCATCATTTAATTTTCAAATCCAGCCTAAAGGATTCATACTCAGAAATTTGAATAAGAAAAAAATATTGTTTTATTCCTACGCGATCGTTAATATCGGTGCAGGAATGTATATCTACGAATGGGAATTGTTAATTATTTTAATTAAAAATGTAGGTGAAAAATCACTTTCAAACAAAATATAATTCTAATCCAAATCATTGTTTATATTATTATTTGTTAAATTGAAAATAAATCTTACCATGTTTATCTAGAGTTCATAGTTAGGGAGGAATATGTCTGCTCATGAATGAATTTACCATCAGAGGCAAAAATGTAAAAAATGTTAAAAATCAGAAACTTGAATTTAAACAGAAAAATTTGGATTTTTTAAATTCCGAGATTCCCATAGAGTTTGGTACTTGTGCCAAACTAGGAATGTCCATCATAATATTTTATTTTAATAATGTATGTGACTAAAATGTTGCTAAATCTGATCAAACACTCTTGCTATTTATGTTGATATTCTTGACAAAATCCAAAGAGAGATATGCAAAATAATCGATCCTGTTTTGGAATCTCGGCTTCACTCATTTTCTCACCTACGTAACGTGGTTTTACTCACGCTTTTTTGCAAATATTTTCATGATAACTGCTCCGAGGAGATTTTTCCTGGTAAACCGCCCACATGAATCTACGCGTTCTACTAGATTAGCATCCATGTTCAAAACTTGTACTATTTAAATAATTCAATACAATAACCACTTCTAGTCCCATATTTTATTTTCTTGCACTTTTCGAATTTGAAACTGCCATAAGTTTACTTGCTTCCCAGATCGTTAAAATCTTCAAACATTTAAGTGCAACGGCAATCACTATTTTCTATCTCCTTGAATCCCGTCCATCTTTTATAATTTCCTCAATACTCGCTATTCCTAGGCTTTTCTCTCTGTTTCACTATCTATGACTCTCTGCATACTAATGACATTGTTGCCTTGATTGGGTTCAAATTATTAAAAAAAGAAATTATTTATAAATATTGGTCATTGTTTAGATGAGCCATTATACAAATCTTCAAATTAAATATTATGCAATATTAAAGTCGGAATGAGACACAAAAATAACGTAATTACATGTAACAAACATGTAAAAGCAATTCAACACATCAACTTATATTTCATAATAAATTTATAATTCTCAACTGCTACGCAACAGGTAGATATTTTCCCTCGTGCATTGTAAGCTTCTTTTTGTTGATGCATTTTTTAAGCAAAATAAAGTTGGCAATATTATACTTTTGAACTTAAGTCGTCGTTTTGTTTGATGTCTTCTTCGGGCATTCCATATTTTTTCTGATGGGCAACATACTACCGGGGGTATATTTTTTTAAAATTAAAAGTTCAGGAAATAATCAGTTTTGTGCTAAAATTATAGCCCTATCAGCCTCCTACCGATTTTTGGGAAAGTGTTCAAAGCCATCATCAAGGCAGAGGTGGTCCAACATCTCACAACCCACAAACAGTTTTTTGACAAATAGTATGGTTTCCGCTTCACCAGGTCTACTGCTGATATGCTCACGACCATCACTGACTAGTTACACCAGGCTCTCGACAAGAACGGCGAAACCAGAACCGTTGTGTAGACATCTCCTAAGCGTTTGACAGAGTCTGGCATGCTGGCCTTTTACACGAGCTGCGGGGTTATGGTATAACTGGACAATTGTTTGATCTTATCCGGTCATTCCTTTCAAATCGCACAATGAAAATAGTATTGAACGGATATGCCTCCCAATACTATCATACAAACGCAGGTGTCCCTCAAGGCTCTATTCTAGGTCCTATATTTTTTTCTTATCTACATTAACGATCTCCAAGATGTAATAAGTTTCCATATAGGTATATACGCTGACGACACTACAGTTGGTCCTCGCATTGATAAAACATCTGCTGAGGCTGACAAAGCAAACCTCGCTGAAGAGCCTGAAAAGGACCTCCGATCTGTGGCGGACTGGGGTAAGAATGCTCTAAAATAAAGCTGCTATCTATTAAACATCACAGAAAATCGCTCCTACCCCACATGAGCATGGTTCAGGCTAGTTTCTCAAAAAGCAAAACACTGAGCCTCCTCGGTTTAACACTCACAACAGACCTCAAGTGGATTGACTATATAGAATCCATAGCTAAATCCGCTGCCAAGAAAGACAGTTCCCTGTGTAAGGCGAGGAATATTTTTTCCGCCTGAAACAAACCTGCATATATAAAAATCTACCATCCGCCCGTGCATTGAATACTGCTGCCATATCTGGTCGCAGCCCCCTGTTATCCACCTAGGTGTCCTTGACAAAATTCAAAGAAAAATCTGCAATGTGATAGATTCCGATTTGGCAGCTAGGATACAGGTAGTTTCTCACTGGCACTGCGTTTCTTCTACCAATACTTTCACTACTTCTGCTCCGACGAACTTAGCTCACTGGTGCCCTCTATATATAAATTTACTCGAGCAACAAGATTAGCAAATAGGTCCCACCCTTTTACTGAGAACCAATAAATTGTAAACGTAAATTCTACTCCACCAGCTTCTTTTCTCACACTTCCCGCCTGTTGAATTCCTTTCCATTTACTTGCTTTCTCGACAGCTGTAATCTCCAAGAATTTAAATGTAAATTCAATAGTCATCTTCTATCTCACTAACCTGCATCCTCTCTCTTATCAGTATCACATCCTGACACCCTCTATAACCTGTCACTCTTTGTGATAACTTTCCTCCTATGTAACCCACTGCAAAAGAGTGGAAATAAAATGACTTTCCTGGGGCATTATGATTATAAAAATATTTAATATCATTTAAATAAAAATGTAAATAGAGGTACATAGCTTAATTCTTCAATCATTAGAATATTTTGCCGAATTTTTGTCAATGAAATTATGACGTCATTTGATTAATATCCAATCAAATGCTTATTGAACTATTCACGCTTCTATTTGCCTGACTTCTTTGTGAATGTGTGTAAATCAATCCAAAATTTGTAGTTGTAGGTAGCAAGATTTATTTATAAATAAAAATGTTTATCAGAGTCTTAATAAAGTAAGTTTTCTTTTCTTTTTTATGTTTGGAGATAAAGTGAATATAAAGGTAATGCAATAAAGGAAAAATATACCGTCTAGGTTAATTTTATGAGTCAGTTGAGGTGCGTTATTGTTATTTTTGTAGTCTTCTTCTTCTTTGTTGACGGCGAGAATGGAGAGGACGAAAGAGAAGAAATAAATGAAAATAGCACACAAGAAAGAGTAGAAGAGGTCATGTATGCCGTCAAGGCATATCCTGCTTAGAGTATTCAAATTTCTTTTGTCATAATTTGGCGATGTCGTATCTGATTTCTATCTCATTAGATTTATTCTCCATTTTTTCTCTGAACATTAGTAAAAAAAATAAAATAAAATAAAACTTTTTCGCACCGGCTTATTAACTCTCAGTTTTGTAAATCACTTTCTTTCATTGGTTAGAAAATAATTTACACCAGAGCGGGAAATTTGGCTTTGTCTTATTCCTTCAGTTGGGGTAAATTATTTTTCCTTTTGGTCAAAATTTGATTTCGTACTGGATTGTGAATCTTGAAAACAGAGAAGGAAAGAGAGTTACTTTTAATTCCATATTTACCACAAATGCATACTAAACAAAAGAGAAAAGATAACAATTATGTTCAAATGTTAAATATCAAAAGCAAGGGAAAGCAAGATATTTGATGAGATTTTCACCAGAGAGAAAAATACACATAAAATACAACAGAAGGCTATATTTGACACTTTCAAATGTGAGATAGGATTTTCATTGCTATAGTAGTATGCATGAATTCTGAAAGTTTAGCTACCAAGTAGGTAAATGTGTGTTAGCATGTGTGTATTTCTGTGTTCATATTGTTAAAACCGGAAGCAGATATGAGATCGATATACAATAAAAAATTTTAACTTATTCCAACTTTGATAAATTTCTCAATCAATCTCCATAACTGAGTGCTGATCAAGTTATCTACGAGAGTAACAGACAGTGTTGTGCAGAGACATTGCTGCTTAGGAAATAATTTTTGGTATCAAACGCTTTTCAATTAGTCTATTCACTCTTTATTTTTTTAATCATTTTAATCCAAGCAAGGCATTTCACTGCCAATCTTGCGCAGGGGGTTACTTAGGGGAAAATGACGAGAAAGAGTAGTTAGAGGGTTACATAAGGGAATGTGATGTGAAAGAGTGGTTAGGGGGTTACATAGAGGAAAGTGATGTGAAAGAGTGGTTAGGGGGTTATATACGGGAAAGTGATGAGAAAGAGTGGTTAGATATAGGAAATGTCAGAAGGAGAGTCATAGACGTGTAAGGATACCGAGGACAAGTGTAGCGTACATTGGAAGAGTGTTTGAGAGAATGGGTGCGAGTTAGTTTGTTAGAAGGTGTCTATTGACCTTACATTTAAACTCAGAGAGATTGTAGCTGTCGGGGAAGCATGTATACGGAAGGGAATTCCACAGGCGGGACGTGCGAGAAAAGAAGCTGTTGGAGTAGAAGTTGCGGTTACATCTCATCTGTTTCATTGTAATAGAATGGGACTTAGATGCTACTCAGCGATATATTTTAGATTTAAGCTGTTTGTTCAGAAAACTTAAATTTGTAATTATATATTCTATTTTAATTTCGGCATGTTTGTGTTGTTCAAGTTTATTTTGTTACACTTTTTTAAATTTGATCACATTCAGAAACATTTTGTTCACTTCTGAGCTCCCGATCAAATCGTTATAATTGTAAGTTACGACGCATGTTCATGCTCTTTCAAACTTGATTTCGCATTGTCCAATTTAATTAATATATTTCCCGAAAATTGAAATGAAATATAAACTGAGAATTTACTTAGAATCCACGAGTCTAAGGAAAACAAGATTTAAAATGATTAGCGTTGTTCAACAATGAATATTCATAGAGTAAATACGCATTCCTGTGTGAATAAGAGATATTGTAATAAAACATATATTATAGAACTGTGAAGTTTTATATCTATCCAAATATTTTATAGGTTGTTGCTAAACAGAAATGAATTTTTATTCAATAAGAAAAAAAGAAGAAATCTTACATTCAAATATAAAAACCACAAATGCAGCCATAATACAACATACGGGCATGCATAGTATGTTTTTACAAAAGAAATATGTCTCGGAGGACAATATGAACAGAGAGATACAAATGAAGAAATATAAAGATAATAGTAAAATACGTAATAAAATGAAAAACATAAAAAGTCAGTATCACGCATAAGACTAAAAATATAATAAAACTATAAAGATATAATAAAATAACACAGAAGTTCACAGGGAACTGATCCAATTACTATCAAATTATAGATTAGAAAAAGATTTACAATTGACTTTTTAACGTGGGGTGGAATATATCTGGATGTAAAAATGGGAAAACCTATTTACACGTTATGAAAAAATAGGAGTAAAGGTTTTGAGAATTAGTGGGAAAAATATATGTTGACGTGAAAAATCACAAAGAATAATGAAAAGTATCAAGCACAAAGCAACCGAATTTAAAAAGCGATTGTATCCTTGGGAAAGCAATGAATTAGAGTATATCAAAATATTCGTCTGCAGAATAGGATGATTCAGCATTTTTCATATATATACACATTCATATATACTTATTTTTTTCAAATTTGCACGCATGAATGCACACAAGCATACACACATAAATATATATACATATGTATATATACACACACACACACACACACACACACACACACACACACACACACACACACATATATATATATATATATATATATATATATATATATATACATTTTCCATCAGTCATCTGTAGATGAGTTATTACGAGACCTAGGTTTCTAACATGAGTGGTGGTTTTAGCCGATTTGCAAATCACCTGAAGACACCACTCATGATAGAAACCTAGGTCGCGTAATAAGTCGTTTACAGATGGAAAATAATTAAAGGTTCAACAATATAATTGTATTGACACTTTTTAATACAAATGTGCACGGGTTTAATTATGTTATGACCAGAAACTAAGTGATTAAACAATCAATATACACAAATATATATATATATATATATATATATATATATATATATGACGACGTGAAAAAGAAAAATGTTTATAGTTTTCTAACGTTTATTTCTTACATTTATAGTACCAATACAATAGTAGAGCAAAGTATTTTAATAAATTCTATTCTACATATTCGCGACAAAGAATTTTTCATTAAACGGAAGCATATTTTTCTCCATTTTGAAGTAATCATTTTTAATGCGTTTAACCAAAAGATATTTCCATGTGTGAGGGTTTATTTGACTTACAATTTAGAAATGACTTCGGGACAGGTTCTAAAATTACAGAATCATATCTTTATTCTTAGCGTGTCCTTGCAAAACAGGTATTATGTTTGTCGCTGTTTCCTCAATTTATATATGACTATTCCCATCTAGTGTCATTTTTCTTATCACTCACCTAACCTTATTTGATTTTTTTTTTACTCTGTTCAAAAAATTTTTGTGTTTGGATATAGCGATGGTAATTGTATTTTATTTTAATTTTCGTATATATAGTTATTTTAAATTCGTTAATTTATCGATTTTTGACATGTATATTAATGTTTATATTTCATTTTTTTCAAATTGTAAATATTATCTAGCATGATGCTTAAACAATGTGTACAGAACACTGTTATTTCTTTTCTGAAGTTCAATAAAACTTTATTTTTCATGCTTCTGATAATATATAATTTCTCATGTAAGAATAAAATGGCATTGGTCGTTAAATTACCTACATGATCGTTTTACAAATATTTTCCTGCAGTCTAATTAGTTTTCTTTAAAGCCAGCAATACTCAACAAAATATTTCTGATTCTGCAATTGTTAATCTTAAAGGAATACACGTGTTTGCACCTTGACATTAATATAGAAGATGTCGGATTGTACATTGATTTGAGTCCTTTGATAAATAAGAAATTCACTAATCTTAAAATTTATAATATTGTAAAATGTTACTATTAGCTCCAAATTAAAAAAAAACAGACTTCATAGTTATAAAATCAGACCTAACGTAAAATATATACCAACCCTATAGAAAATAGCAATACCCTATTATCCACCCTAAGTAAAATGATTCTGTTTTTATATTTAAACAAATATCCATATCTACTAAACAAAAGATAAGTAAAAATTACATATACAAAAACATGTTCTATGAACATAGCAAACTTTATAAGGTTTTTAAAAAAAGGGCCATTATATAATCCTACATTAAATAAAATGTTTGGGAGTCACCCCTTTTCACACACTCTGTGGACTCTTCCATGGTATACATAACTCCTGCTTACAATGAACGGTATTTGAGTTGTCTGTTTTAGTCATTGTTGTTAGAGTTGATGTTTGCCAGAGAATTTGAACCGCCACTCGTTGGTCAGCAAGAATATAGACTATAACACGGAGTTACCTCTTGTATATCTTTGACTCCTACTAGCAGGTATTCCTGAATCTACTAACCGTTTACAAGTTGTATATCTTCATTCATTATACTTACATTTTTACTCTCATATCTGTCTTTGTTATTATTATATTGTGTGGTTTTGCAAACAAGAATCCACAACATATAATAATAAAACTGAAAGAACAAATATTAAAGAAATTGTAGTAGAAAATTAATTTGGTATATATCTTCTTTCATCCAAATGGCTAAATGTAATTCATGATAAGTTTCTCCAACTAATTGAAAAATACTTCCCACTAAATAATAGACTTAGCAAAATTTTAGATAAAACACATTAATATATGGATATTGCTGTAATGATAATTTGGAAAAAAACATAAAAATCATAATAATTTTTTTTAAACAAACTTACAGTCCAGGAATAAAAAAATGATGAAACAAATAAAACAAATATAAATAAGAATAAAAAATGTTGTAGAATTCAGGGTAATGTCCATTAAATAATAAATGTCTTCCTGAGTCTGTAATTTATCAATGCACAATCTTCTCGATAGGAATAGATACATTAAAGAAAAATTATGTAGGTCTCAAAAATAGTAAATTTAAACAAAGGTGAATCTTTTAAGAATAACAGTTAAAGAAAACAGATCTCTTCATATTTTTGGCTCTTAAAAGAAACTAATAAAACCCTAACGGTGAAGTAGAAAATATTAAAAAAAATATTTATATAATTATATAAATATATAAGTAAAGCTATCACTTGATGCTACATAAAAGTACTATTCCTTTCAAAAATGATAAAACATAAAATAATTACATGACTACATAAGAGCACTAGAAAATAACATCCTTAAAAGAGGGTAAAAGTTATTGTAAAATCGAAAATTATGGAACATTAGGATAGTATTCCTACATATTCCTGTCGCTGTCTGTTCCTACCTACCTACCTACCTACCTACCTACCTACCTACCTACCTAAATATCTAACTATGAAAATATTGTATGTTCTTTGTGTAAACACACACACACACATATATATATATACATATATATATATTATATATATATATGTGTGTGTGTGTGTGTGTGTGCACAAATGTACCTACCTACTTATCTACCTACTTATCTATCTATCTATCTATCTATCTATCAAAATATTGTATGGTCTTTCTTTTTATATATATATATATATATATATGTATATATGGGTACTTTCTTAATTCAAGATTATTGGCTGTCGAATTGCCAATAGAAAGAAATCGGTATATCTTAGATAAACAAAACACATACCAGGAAAAGTGAAAAAATCAGCGCCAGAAAGTGAAAAATAACGGGCGATTGCCTCAAGTACAGTTCGAAAATCATTTAATATCGGAGTTTTGTCCCAGCCAACCATATGTTGCGCATCCCATATCACATTCTCTGTCACGAGACACTCGTGCCCAGCCGCTTTAGCCGCCTCGAGACGGAAGAATCCGACGAAAGAGGCGTTGAACAGAGAAGTGCTCAGATCGGGTTTCCTGGTTAATAGTTCGTGAATGTGGTTTAGAAAAGTCACAACTATGCCCGCGTATTTATGTTTTGCTGCCATTTTTCCCTTCCTGTGCACGCAATTAAGCGACCAAACTCGTTACCTCAGGACTCATTCTTTTTACTTTTTTATCCTTTTATAAGCAAGGAGACCTTCTTTACCATAACTATGGCTAATTCACCACTAACACGGTATTTGCTCACCCGGTCAACTTTCCCATCTAATGAAATTAATGCTGCTAACCTAGATAACCTTTGAGTCGATGAAAATTTTCTGCATGAAATTATCTTAATTTCGAATTTAAAGAACCCCACCACTTATTCCCAACCACAGCCCTTGAAAATTCTTGATGTATCATTAGCGACAAATATAAAATATATAATAAAAACTTGGACAAAGTAAAAGACCTACATCGACATTCTTAACTAGAACTCGGTTAAGGAAGGTAGAAGGCACCATCAAAGCTGAGCTGCACTTATTAATCTAAGTCACATTTAAATCCTAAGGGTTCTCAATTTGGTACTTATCGACAAGATCGAAATTGTCGATAAAATATCTAAATGACTTCATATCCAGGCAGAATCTACCAGATTTTTCTCCTATGTAATTTTAAATAGTGGTCAAAGATAGCATTCCAATTGTTCGCTAAACCTAGCCTTCCAGATAGTATAATATCGACTTGATCTGCCGAAAAAAAGCGGTCCGCTCTACACAGATAATGAGGGCATAAAGTCCAATGAGACGAATAGATATATAGTGTATAGGAATATCAAGCAGGAAAATATGCCCAGCGGATCTGCGAAGACAAGAGCACACGCTGCATACAAATCCTTGCCCACCAGTCAGGAAATGCATCTCGGGTTTCCAACAAAACATGCTGAATAGCGGTAGAAACTACTACATGGTATATATTGACGGTCGCGAGTTGAAACACGTGTCTACTTTACTCCTCATACATCCACACAGAGCTTTTAAACATCGTGATTTCGATACGGTCCGATGACATACCACGGCCATTTACACTAGCCAACCAGAGAGCTATTATCAGTCCAATTAGAGTTGAGGATTTGCACCTAACATGTCTGGGCACAAGCCAAGCTGTACTGTCTCACTAATTTGGTATTCATCTCATGTTTGATGAAGTCGTCAATTGACAGGCTGCCAAGATCCAAAGGGATTGTTAAGTGAAGATCTCTATACAAGAAAGTGTGAACATGATCAGTGGTCAACCCCGAAAAAAACATGGACTCAATTCCTTGTCATCTATTTCTTTCAAATCTGAAATTTGAGGATCTGTTGTAAAGGCATCATTCGATTCACACAACATTCCACATATCCCGACCGGACAAAACTCAAAGTTTTTTTTAGCCTGGGGAACATTTATAAAATCCTCTACGACTTTAAAGAAAATTAGTAAAACTTTCAATTCTTTCTATTTTCCTGAATGTGAAAGCAATATTTCTGTGTTCTTTAGTCACCCGGCACACATTTTCCCCTAAATTGTCAAATGGGTTTAGCTTTCTTTTCTTGCTGTTGTCTAAAGAGGGGTTTTGCTGTCTTTTAGAAGTTGATGAGTATTTTTCTAGGTGGGCTAACTGGTGTACGTAGGGTGACGTATTTAAGGATTTCATAGGAGTTTTTTGAATTGGTTGAGATATTGAAAACCTACTTATTGTAACTGGTGATACTGTGAATGATTTTGTGAGTTAAGGTGGGATCCATAATATCTCTTTTTGATGAAGACGATTTCGAGGAAGAAGTTCTTGCTGTTGGTGGTTGCTGGGATGTTTTCGGTTTTCAAAGCTTCTTAAAACTGTATTAGCTTTTCATTTTTCTCGGGGCTTGGTTAATATTTATGCTGCAACTCTCTTAATTAGTTAGCTTATCTGATCGGGTAATCGCTCTTGGAAATATTAGAAGGAGGGTGACAGTATGTGTGTTTTCTTTGCAGTTGGGTCTTTCTGGGGTTGAGGTCCTGCTGACTGGCGTTTCCCTCCAACCTTGCTGATAACAAATATGGTGAAGTCTCTTTGAAAAATGCGGGATTAATATTGTACACAAGCATGCGTTTTACGGCACTGATATCAGCTCTTGACATGAGAACTAAAAGCGAGATTTAAATAACGGACTCGGCCGTAGAGGGATTTGGGTCCGCAGAGTTCAGTGCTCCAGAGACCTTTTTTGAGCAGGAATAGTAGCGGCGACTAGTCTATCTACACATCCCGCAAGTTGGTTTACTTCCGGATACAATGACCGGCATTTTCTGGCCCTTTGATTTGAGATATTTCTGTATAAAAATAAAAGCATTATTATCGATTATTAAATTCGAAAGTCTACCTACCAGTCATGTCGTCGGAGAAAGCACTGAGAATCGGACCGATCTTTTTGAAAGAAGCAGATAATTTCTTCCTCAAATTCGTGAAGAGGAACCTTGTACACTGCCATATTTTCAGTCGCTATTCTTCATGTTCGGTCATTATTACCAAATCTTTAGTTACTATGTCACGGCTGCAGGCATCTTCGCACTCGGTAAGTGTTAGAAACAGTTCGTCCCACGTCAAGTACACTCTTCTTTTAATCACATTTTGGGGTTTAATCCCAGAAACATCAAAATATTTAAAACCGTTTCTGTTGTGGTGTAACAATATTTGCGAGTTTGCTTATCTACCATAAAGTCGGACACAATTCCTTTTTCAACACTCTGTAATTCTTGGATGCGGAGTCTACCAAAAGTGTGTTTTCTTTGAGAAGATATGTGTAACATTTTGGATATTTCCACGAATTCCGTGACGCTGAATATGCGCTTGGGTGGGACTTCCAGGAAGAGGAGAATTTCTCGGCTGCTACATTGCTGTTGATGATTAAATTGGTTTGCCTTCAGTTATTTTTCCTTTTTTTTTTTTGTCAATTCTAGGCTTTTGGCAATTATCGACGACCATACTCTTTTTAACGGTCGTTTTTTGCTGGTTTTATTTCATGTGGATTTTTATCTGTGTGTATATATATAAATATATATATATATATATATAACTCAACACATCAAATAAAGCGATTATAAACTATAATTTATAGTGAAAGTTTGATTTTAGTAAATTTATTAATGCATATTATGAAATTGATGTCGTGAATGGTAGCGGAGCTCATAGTAAACTGTTCATGGGTTAACCGTACCGACTGGCAAAACGTGTTACTACAAATTCAAGATATATACCTATGCATCGATACATATATATATATGTGTAAAATTGTGATTTGTATGCTACAACTTTAACAAAGAGACAAAATTTATTAACTCTCATGATAATAAGGAAAATAAACCTAAAACGCGAGCTTGCAAACCACTTTCGAACATCGCTCAGTTATATTAGGTTTATATTAAACACTGCCTTCATGGATTTCAACAAAGACACTAGCTTCATATTATTTTTATCTAATCACATTTTTCCTCATATATATATTGACCATTTTTCTTTTTTAAGGTGCACTCTTACGTAGGCACCCCTGTCTCCCATAGTGAATCAAAATGGAACAGAGAACAATATCAGATAATTAAACGATTTCTTCTTAATCTTTGCTATTTACGAAAGCTGATAAAGGCTCAAGCCTTGTTTATTTTATTATCAAAATTATGGCAAGTAGATAATGTCAATTATGGCAACTTTTCTAAAGTTTTCTACTTAAGCTTAACAGGAAACTTTGATTCTACGTTATCTATTGATGTTATGTTCCAAAAACTATTAGTCAAAATTTTTAAAAGTTGGAATTTGCTCACTGACATATCTAAGTTAGTTAGATTCTCGTGTTCTATTTGTACCCGTCTTTATGCAGCGTTATCCATTAACAGACAGATTTATGTGTTCCAATGGTATTCTAGGCTTTTTACTTGCGTCCCTCTTTCTACATCTATTCACGCATGTGCTGCTTTTTTATATCGTAGTAAGTCATTCCCTCCTGTTATTCCAGAGGATGTTTTTGACGAATCGATGAAATTTTCCACGATATCTGTTGAATTCAGTTTCGCTGGCATCATATAATTAGCAATCGTTTCCATCTCCTTGATAAAGGACTAATCAACCTCAATTTTCCCTCCGTTATGTGAGTGACACTTTCAAATGACGAGACTGAAACACACCAATTTTACACCCCTGAATAATGTGCATAGACCTTTAATATTTACACAAGAAAGTTAAATTAACTCTTCTCTTCCTCTTCTTGATGTTTTAGTTAACAAATATTTTTTCCGGCTTTCTTACTTCTGTTTATCGAAAACCAACATAGATTATTTTGAATATCAGTTAGAAATTAGTTTAAAATTAGTTTAAGGAACTTACTCATGAAGTATTCTAGTTTATTATTATCAATTCGAGTAAAAATGGCTATCAATTGAGCATTAAAATTTTCGAATTCAATGAAGTTAAACCGGCTAAAGTACAAATATGTCCTGAGTACCAGTTTTTTCTTTTGTGTAGCATTAATGATGAATAGACTAAGCTTGCTTCTTTGGTGATTCGAAGTTGTTGCTTTGCTTCTCACACTTGTGTGGCTTTTTCTTCTAAAATATTCATTTCATTCATGCGGAAAGACGTTCTCCCTCCACATTCTAATAGTTTTTTCGTTTATTCACTTAGAGGAAGTTTTAGCTCACAATGCCTAAGAAAAACGATTCAAAAACTGTACATAAGTTAAGGCAACTTGTGTCTGTAAGTATCCGTAATTTTAGGTGTTAGTTAAAAAAAGTATATTTAAATTGCATTTAAATCCGTATTCTTTTTGCAAAATCTTTTTAGTTAGTGAATATGACAAGAAAACGTGTAAAGGAGAGAGAACAATAAAAGAAGAAGAATTAATTTGTACTCAAAATAGGTGTACCTTCGTAAAATCATCAGAAATGATGGCGAGATATTTTCTTTAACATGACCACTACGCTCAAACTATTGGTCACGATATTTTCTGAGTCTGTGCTAATACAGACGTTGAATGATTATTTCAAACAATTTCAAAAACAAATTTTGCGTCCATCTGTGATATCGTTTTAGGCATGTTCCTAATGTGCCTCTGGCAGTTAACGCTTCCGTAGACTAATATCTTGATAGTAAGTATTCCAGAAAAATCGATCATATTGACGTGTATATATATATATTTATGTGTGTGTGTGTGTTTGTAGCTGTGTGCGTGCGTGTGTGTATTTACATATGTTTGTGTGTTTGTCTGTTTTTGTGTGTCCGTGCATGTAAGTGTATGTGTGCGCGTGTGTATGCATGTCAACAAAATTTTATTAAATAAAACACAGAAGGTTTGGCTATTCAAAATATTACATTTAATGTTCAATTTAAGACGAAATTGTTTTTAAATAAAACTGAAATACTTAATAAAGTATAAAAATTTCATTTCCTTGTTATATTCGAAAGTTTTGAATCTACTAATTTAGATATATATATATATATATATATATGGACTTGAGTTATTTCGGCAAACTATTTTACAAACTTTTGGTAACTTCAGGCGATTTACTTTAACTATTGTAAGTTATTTTAAAAGTAAAATTTTAAGTTATAGATTTACTCTAAATATTTACAATAGTTGTCGTAATAATTATAATTGTAATAGTTTTATTTTAAAATTTATAATGTCAACTGTAATTTTAAAAAAAAAACTATTATAATTATTGTAAATAACCTCAAGATAAAGAATATTGAAAAATAGAATGCGGGAATAACTCATTTCAATATGAAAATCTCAGAAGTTCCACAACATATATGTACTGAACAATTTCTTTTACAACTGTGTACTAGGTTAATTTAAATATGAGCAATATGAGCATATATATATATATATATATATATATATACTGATAAAGTTAGAGAAGCCGTGAATGTTTTGTTTAAAATATGTATATATTGTTATAATCATTATAAATATTACTTGACTTTTTATATAATACTTTAAATGTCCATAATGATATTTATGTCACTAGACGAGTTTCGAGTCCAAAGTTGACTCTCTTTAGGCGATTAAATTTGTAACTTCACGTATCAAGTTACGTTTGCTTTTCTGACTGCCAAGAATTCAATGTATATATTGGAAAATGATTAGTGAGCAGGTGAGAAATTTCACATGCGTGAGTGCTCTTTTGTTGCTTTTTCACACTGGCTTGCTAACTATCTTCTGTTTTGAAGGCCATTCATCTTTCGTTTGCCAGAAAAAAAATTCACTCAATTGCGAAATGTGATTACGTCTTTTTTTATTCATAATTGTTTTCAGAGGTTTTGATTCAGTTCTAAAAGTCAGCAAGATCTGTTTGTTGTTTTTAGAATGCAGAACTATTTTTCTTTTGCAATTGTTAACGAAATTAGTTTTTCTTTTGATTTAGAGCGTATTTAAATTTAATGTGGGTGTGTATGTCTAAATCTTTCATGTTGTTTTGTTGAGGAAATGTTTGTATTTATTCCAGCGTTATGAATGTGTCAAAAGCTGCATTTTGCTAGATTATGTGAATTTACTTTCATTACATTGGTATAATTGTTGGAAAACGTACAACATCGTATTAATGGGAATGTTAATGTTACTTCTACGCATGGATAATTTTTTTCACGCATTGTAGAGTCCCAAATCTATCTTTGTGCATTAATTGCATTTTAGAGAATAAAATAGGTTTTTAGTGGTTTGGAAGTGGTTTCCTTCTATTAATATATTTGAGACGCCACATCTTTTCACTTTCATTTTGTGACACCTCTGTCTATTGTGTTACTCGAATTTGATTGAGGTTAGTATATATTTTTTTAACATTTCGGGTGGCGTTAGTTTTTCATTATTTTAGTTGCCTTTGGAATTCCTTTTTTTTGCAATTATATGCGTATTTTATCTTTGTAAATATTTCTGGGGTGCTTTTGTTGAGGATGGAGACGTATGCAAGGATGTTACCTTTTTCGCATTTTTCTTTTTTGTTTTTTCTGTTTCCGGAGATAATCTAATGGTATCTCTTCCGCCAGCTGAGAATCCTTGTTTATTCGTGGATTTGGCTATCCTTTTTATTGTGTTGTTTTTCTTAGTTCTTCTAAGCGTATTTTACGAAAGGTTTCGTCAGCTAGAATTCTGCAAATTCGCCATGCTATATTGTAGAGGATTGATTTTAGACAATAGGTGAACCTTGAAATATATGTAATGCTGAGTACATATGGGCTCATGACAGATGTTTGTGTAAATGGAATGAATATTTGTCTAAAACTAATTTTATACTGTGTATAATTAATTCTGAAGCGTGTGGGAAGTATATCTGGGTGCTTTTTAATCCAAAAATATAGGTCTGTTTGCTTAGTTCATAGGGTATGTTAGTGTAAAAGCAGTTAACATCAATTGTTATTATGAGTGTAAGTGGGTCAACCTTTTCTGGTATAAAACCCAGGAAATATCTTTGTTGTTGCTTTTTTTATTTTTGTACTGTAAGGCAGTAGAACTTTTATTAGGTAGTTCAGTCGGTTTGTGGGGCAGGCTCGCCCTGATACAATCAAGTTAGGATCACTATGGTTTAGTGTAAGAATATATTCAGATTTTTTGGGATACCTTTTTAAATTTCTTTATATATACATATATATATATATATATATATATATATATATATATATATATATATATACTTAAAGGGCCAGAAAATGCCGGTCAACCAAAATGTACGTATGTAACTGCAGATTAATCAACAAAAATATAGTTAAAATCATCGCAACAAAAACATGAAAATTCTGCCTTACACACTGTAGAATATCAACAAAAAAGAAAAAAAAGAATTTCTGACATAATTTATAAAACAAACAACTATTGGTAATATTCTACAGTGTGTAATGCAGAATTTTCATGTTTTTGATGCGATAATTTTAGCTATATTTTGGTTGATTAATCTGTAGGTAAATACGTAAATTACCATATATTGAATATTTGTTTTTAGTAAGATATATCCATAATGATTACAGCACAGCCTTTGTCTACTTCCTTTATTATTATGCCATTGTTCTCGGGAATATTTTCTAATGCTAGTTTTTGTTTGTGGTTGAGATTTTTATGGGAATTGTGATTGTTTTGAAAGTCTGTTGTCTAGAGATTTCCAAAAATATGTTCATTTCATTCGAATTGATTGTAGTATTAAAAGATATTGAACATTGTTTTTGACTATTCAGCTCTCGGTAGTACTGTTGTTATTATACAATATTTTTATAAGCCTAAATATTCGTTCGAATTCATTAAGGTAATGTTTAGGACTGAATTGTTCCTTTTTGTAGTGGGAGAGAATTTTAGACTTTACTTTAGAAGGTTTATTTACTCTTCTTTTAAAGAATAAGAGGACAGATATATAGTAATACATTTTGTGTTTTTTAGTTGGTCTTTTCATTTGGATCGGATGTTTTCAAGGACTAATACAATCCGTGAGATACTTCAATATGCATGTTTTGAAATTCCAAGGTGGTAGGACTTTGGGTTGGACACTGTAGTGTTGCCTTTACTGGATGATCTTGGTTAGATGAGTACGTTTTGATGGCGGCGTTTGTGGCATTTTGTGATATGGGGAATGTTATGTACATGCATCTGTTTGTGTTTTAATGCTGTGGCCCGTGCTTGGGCACTTTGCTGTGTTACTTGGTACTTCTTGGTAAGTGTATTTGATCGGTGGATATGATGGTGCGTGTGCATTAAAAATTTGTATTATGAATCAATTTTTTGTTGGGAGTCTCCATTAGTGACGTGTTGAGAGTAACTTTTCGAAGTGACTAGAATGTTCCGTGATTTCTCTTCTCCCCACTTGCATTTAGATCCTCATAATGAATGTATTATACAAAAAGCAAGTAGTATTATTAAAAATAATAACAGTAAATCTACACGTTTATGCAAAACTTTCACGGCTTCTCGAACTCTTTCCATTTATACAAGTTTATCACGTTAGAAGCACCCCTTATTTCTTTTTTCAGGAATAT
Organism: Ascarosepion bandense; assembly: GCA_037127315.1. Classification (NCBI taxonomy): domain Eukaryota; kingdom Metazoa; phylum Mollusca; class Cephalopoda; order Sepiida; family Sepiidae; genus Ascarosepion; species Ascarosepion bandense. The sequence continues at coordinate 979,719 of JBBBDQ010000303.1, read as the reverse complement.
ATATATATATATATATATATATATATATATTCCAGAAAAATGTGTTCAAGCATAATAAATATTATAAACTCTGGAGGAGACCTTCAAGTTCAACTCATATAAACATATATTTATGACGGATATCTAATAACTTTTACACTATATACAATAGTATTTTCAAACCACACTTACACAAGCACACACAAACGCACGCACATACACACACACATATATATATTTATACACATATACACATAAACCATTTGGTTAATCATTATTGGTCATCACGAAAAGCTCTTGATAAAGACAGCCGTTGTTTTAAGTACATCTATAAATTACTTCAAAGCCTGAGCTTTTTAAATGTTAATGCATTATTTTTCAACGGTCCAGATGTCAGGAAAAATTATTCTATTTAAAAAATTAATAGGTAGTATGATTTGAACGAATCAAATTCATTGGATTTACTCGTAGCGGGTTTGCAAACAGTTTTAGGCAATCCCAAACACTAGCATCAAAAGTCATTTGCTTCATAGCAACCTGGAAATATTCCCAAAAAACCTTGAGAATATTATCGATAAATAGAGAGAACGATTCCATCAAGACGTCAAATTAATTGTAAAAACGTACCAATAGCGTTCGGATATCAAATTGACGGTAGACTATTGATCGAGCATAAAATGTGACACATCCCAGAAGTAAAGAAAGAGTATAATATTTTTCACAAATTTGTCTAGTTTATTAAATAAAAGTCTATTACAAACAGTTTGTTACATTTTATTAAATAAAGTTCAGTTGTGTTTTATAGAGAAAAAATATACGGACATTGTGTATTTTATTGGCTTTTGCATATTTTACCAACAAATCAACTACATTTTTTTCAACTACGTCTAAGTTGTCATTAAGAATAATCTAAGAGGTCTTCCATAAGACCTAGAAGGTCTTTCCCTTTCATGAAATCAATAGATACAAGGGGTTTTGGGACTATGCCTGTTTTCGTCTTAGATTTCAATTTCAAATTTCGGCCAAAATGGGTATATTTTGATAAATGTCCTAAAACTCCAGGCGTGAAAATGGCAGTATATTCGGAATCTATAGAAAAATCGATAATTTTGCATTATAATAATACAATAACCATGTAAAGAAAATATAGACCAGTGTAATCAATAATGAGTAATGAGCAATTTAAAACAACTTAACTACAAACAAACGCCCCGGATTCACAATTCTCCCTACTCAAATATTTCTAGAACTACTAGAGGTATAACCGTCACAATCTAATCATGTCCATTAAGGCAATAAAATATCTTTCAAATGACAACACTTCAGAGATCAAAATACATAAATACGCGTGTGAAAATACACCACAGCTGAAGAAGTGTCTACTCTCATAAACAGACTGGCCCATACTATCGACTGAGCGTTTATTTTAAAAATATAACATAGTTTAAATTTATATTTCCTCATAGATATATATATATACATGCTTATACACACACGTATATATATATATATATATATATATATATATATATATATATATATATATATGAAACAAAGAATATATTTGCAAAGTTCAAAATTTTAATTTAAAACATAGGTAAACATAAATATAGAGCAATCAATATTTATTAAAAATTATAATTTAGAAAATGTAAAACTACAATCTAATACAAAATTATACATTTTGTTTCCACATTTAAAGAACAATGTCTTATCAGTTAGTTTAACTATCATTATTATTATTATGACGAGACATTTTTTCAATATCGAAACAATATATACAAATGTTGTAGTAGACTTTAGTTTGTACATGTTATAATATATATATATATATATATATATATATATATATGTGTGTGTGTGTGTGTGTGTGTGTGTGTGTGTGTCTGTCTAATCTGTAAACGGATTCTCTTCAGTTAAAGGAAATGCTTATTCCGGCAAGACTTTTTGTTACAAATGTAGGGAATATTGTGTGGTCTGATGAAATGAGGAAATTTAGCTTATTAAAATGAATTATAATTCATAACCAATTTAATGACGTGTTGAGTTTTACTTTATATATATATATATATATATATATATATATATATATATATATAAAATGTTGCCTTATTGATTTTATTTGTATTTTAATCTTTATCATTGTATGTCTGCTTTCTCATTCATTTATCACTTCTCTTTTATTTTTTATATTAATGCATAGTTAAACTTCGAATGACTCAATGTAAGCTAACTAAATCACAAAATATAGAAGCTCTCAAATATTTGCACCGACCTGTTAGCTGAGATTATAGAGATTCATGGCAATACAGCCCACAGAAATATATTTCAATTAACTTTTACCCAATAGAAAAATCACTGACATGTTTTTTCAGAAAGACTTGACAATGTCAAGATGACAGCTGAAAAGAATCTCGTATGGATGAGTTGCCTTCTTTATTTTTTAAATTTTTTTTAATCCTATCACCCACAAGCAAAGCGTTAAATCCTGTGATGTGCAGGGGGCTACATAAGAGTAAAAGGATTAATTAGAAGAGAGTGAAGAGAAAGAGGAACCAGTTAGAAAGGAGCAAAAGAAGGATGGGAATACAGGTGCGATGTGGAGACAAATTTTATGAATGGCATTAAGATTACAAGGCAAAAACTTTCTTGATCACTCTGTTGAAATAACATATTTCAGAAAGCGTGACCAGCTATTTGTGACCTTCCTTCCAGAAGACAGACATTTTGTTTACTGCCATAACTTCCCAGGACTTCTCGAAGAACTGGGTATACCTTACTATAGTCCTGCTGAATGGAGACTCTATTCAGACAGTTCAAAACGCAGTCTAAATCTGTTCTTTTACATAATTGCAATGTTTATGAACCAGTACCTGTTGGTCACTCAGTGCATTTGCAGGAAGATTATGATGATATGAGAATGGTCATGGACTTATTAAATATCATGAGTGCAATTGGATCATTTATGTAGAATTGGACAACAGAAAGTTTTCACTAAGTTTCCATATTTACTCTGTATGTGGGACAGCTGAGCCCAAAACAGACATTGTGTACAGATGGACTGGCTTATTCGTGCCACCCTTGAAGCAGGCATGCCAACTATCATACAAAACACAATTTTTGGCAGGGATAAGATCATCTTTCCTCCTCTTCAAATAAAATTAGGTTTGATGAAGCAATTTATCAAAGCACTGGAAACTGAAGGTGAATGTTTCCCACACATCATCACAGATTTACCAGGATCATAATTTGAGAAGATCAAAGCAGGCTTGTTTGATGGCCCACAGATTCGAACACTAATTCGTGACGATCACTTTGTTGCAAAGATGACCGCTTTAGAAAAGACAGCATGGTTATCCTTTGTGGCAGCCACTCATAACTTCCATGGAAACAATAAGGCGGAGAACTACAGTGAACTTATGAACAGAATGCTCCTCGCTTTTCGTGTTCTCGGGTGCAACATAAGCATCAAGTTCATTTTTTGAACAAGTTCCCTGACAACGTGGGGGCTGTGCGTGACAAACAAGGAGAACTATTCCACCAAGACCTAAATTTCATGGAATAACGCTATAAAGGACGCTGGGACAAAAGTATGATGGCTGACTATTGCTGGAGAATTAAACGAGATTGCTCAAATGAATTGTACAAACGCAAAATTTACAAACGCAAATTCCTACCTGAATAAATTACACAAATAAATGAATAAGCTATTCCCCATAATAACGAAAAGTTAAAAATAAATAAAAAGGTCAAATTGTATAAAATCTGTAGCTTTCAATCAAAAACTGACCTCAGAGTTGAAATCAACACAATCAAATTGAATACAGAATGAATGGTCTTTTATAAATGCAACAAAATGAGTGTTCCCCAGTGTTATAAATTCAAAAATGAATTCCTATTAAAGGCGATGTTAGATTGAGACACGTTTCTCACCTTGATAACTCTGTATTCGGTTGTACACACACACACACACACACACACACACACACACATATATATATATATATATATATATATATAGATTGTAATTTTTTATCAGAATGCTTTATAAACGCTTTTTTATTTTTCACTAAAAAGTATTTATATGTCAGAACAATTGTGTTCTTCTACAGGTGATATTTGAAAATATAACCTGCAGATGATCTCTATTGTTCTGAAAAATGACAATATTTGCGTAGTGATATGATGCTTCTATAAACGATTCTAGCAAAATTATAATATCAATTTCTACATTTTATTGAGCACACTTTATGAAAGTAAATGCATGAACATTGGGATTTAATGCATATGCTCTTTCCTTTCCTTATATATATATATATATATATATATATATATATATATATATATATGTGTGTGTGTGTGTGTGTTCATGTGTTCATGCATTGAAATATGATTATGTCTATCCTGACCCCATTCATATGAGGCCAGTGATTTTATGAATTCGCCGTGACTGTATCCAGTATGTAGCAATTTAGTCTGCCTAAAAGTTAACAGACAAATTGACATCTCGATAAAGACTAAATTTTGACATTTGTGTATGTATATATACATGGGTGTATTACTATGTATATGTTTTTTCTCACTAATGTTTGTGAATATTTCTCCATATGTGAATGTTTGTAAGTTTATTCATGTATGCGTTCTTTTTCTCTTCTCCGTCTAAAACATGAATAATTTTCTAAATCTACAAAATTGTTAAAATATATATATATATAGTTTTTTCTTTTTTTTTTTTAGCAACAAAAATATAGTAGATATAATAGTTAATTAATAATGCTGATCTTAATTTTATAAAATTTTAATACCAATGCCCACCAAGATTAAATTTAAGTCTTCCCACATATTCTCCAAAGTAAAAGTTGCTTTACTCTGATTGGTCCACATTGTACATACAATAATGCCTCCCAGATGAAAGAGGTCTTGCTTGTTCTTAACCTTTTAAAGCCATTCATTTCGAAATAACAACATCACTTGAAAAGACACAAAAAGTGTCGAAACAAAATAGCTACTTTTGTAGTGATATTATAACATATCAATGTTATAATTTATTAATAAATATTATTATTATAAATATATATATATATAAATATATATATATATATATATATATATATATATATATATATATATATATATATTAAATTTAAACATGTCTGTCTATTGAATGCTAAAAATCTTCATACCATCGAGAAAGTTATGTATGAAATTTACTGGAATATAAAAAGGAGCATATATCAATTATTCTTCAGTACACACATATTGGGAAAACTTATATTCAAATTTAAGAAACATAATGAGACAAATATATTTTTCGAAATGAAATCTTATTTCTCGGGAATTTATATATATTTACAAAAAAAATTACTCTGAAACTGTAAATTTACACATTTTAAACGTAATTAAACATTTAAGTATTCTTGCGTTTACTCTGTGGCTCTGTTCCCGTGTGTTTTAATGCTTCCTATTCAAAACTACCGAAAACAAGAAGTAATTATACCATTATTGGACACATTAACAATCCTACAACGTAATCGCAATATGAAATCTGCTGCACACATCGTTGTAAGTGTATTTGCTTTTTTGGTTCAAAACGACACCATTATCTTCAAACATATAATTTAATAATTTTATAAAAAACCACCCGATTAAAGACCAATCGTTTGAGTTTAATGAAACTAAATAAGTAAATTAATAATGACTGAACATCAACTAATATTATTTGCTATATTTTTTATGTGTGATTATTTCAGTATGCACTAACCTCTTAATAAAAAATTGCAATGTAATATTTTTGTTCGATATCATCTGAGAACCTCTAAAATCCAAGCGCCTTAGATTATTGGACTAAAATGGCCTATAACCATCAATTTGACTAGCGCCTCTCAGAATATGTCCGTTGCTGCGTCGACACAACAGTAGAAGTTCAAACAACAGAATACAGGATGTCCACAAAAAATACATCTAATTTGCTCTCCCTTTTACAAACGCCTGACAAGCTTGTAAAAATATATATATTACGATAAATTCTCGCAGATTTATTCTCAGATAAACAATTGAGTAGGCTAGATATTATAGAGAATCCATTTAGTTTAAACAAAAATGTAACAATTTAATACAATATTTATCACTGTAAACGCACCGACATTTTGATATTCTTGAGAATTTTTGCACAGTCCAAAGAAACATATGCAATGTAGAAGAAAACGGTGATATTTACAACTAATTTGATTGAATTTAAACTCTATTTAATTCACAACAAATAAATATCACCATAGAAGATATGACTTCTAAGTAAGAGACGTATTATCGCTAAATAGGAAGTGTAACGACAAAAGTCTGTTCCCGTAGATATTCTGATGGAAATCCCCTGTGCGTTAAGCTAATCAATATACATCTGAAGAAGACCAGAAATCAGAACGACCAAAATTATTTGCATGCAAATATAATATAAATGTTGATAGCTTCATCTATTAAAAATATCAATAGATTAAGTTAATATTTATAAACCAACATTCGATATGCACATTATTTTTATTATATATCCCAAGCAAGGCACAGGTGGCATTAGAATGCATAGGTAGAGTTTAAGTAAAAAGAATGGCAGCACTGATGTTAAGGAGGACTAAGAAAATAACAAAATTTGAACACGGTAAAAGAAAACAAAATTTGGTGTTTGACGTTGCACTTATAGTTTTGAGGACTGCAGTTATCAGTGAAACAAATAAACGGAAGAAACATCTATAGGGGAAAATATGGGAAAAATGTTGAAGTTGAATTGGCGTTTGCATTCATCTATTTCAACAAGAAAATTACGGGATTTAGATGTCAATCTACTAACAGACTGACATTAATTTATTCGTGAGATTCGTAAAGAAATTCATCAGGGTCATTTTCATGAACACATTTAAAGAAAAAACAAAGAAGGTAACAATATGTAGGTGATAAAGTAAATAATGGCAAGGTGCTTAGATATGATTGAATACATTGCATTTTTTTCTTTTTGATTTTGCAAAAATATCTTAAGATATACAGCAAGAGGAACATTACAGATATGACAACATCCTTCAATGCAACGTGGAATGGTATATTTGCAAATTTAGAATTGGATACTGACGGAGAATAAATTTCCGGTTCGACAAAGTGAACAAATTTTTCTTGCAGTTGGTGCTGCTATTGATTCAATGTAGTCGCTTCACTTCATGTAAGTGTAAAACCTGAGGCCAAGAATGTGCAATGTTTTGATCTCATGGATTCTGGCATCTATTGATGGTATAAAGATAATGTTCAATATGGGGTTTATATATAATCTGTTTTTTATGCTTAATACACACAGGAATGCATGACCACGTAACGACAGAAAGAGTGACCGCAATACTCCCGTGCACTATATAAGAACATATCTACGGAATTTATACAATTTGAAATAACATTTAAACTGTGATATTGCAAATGGACATACAAAATTAGATTCATAAAGGAATATAGGTCATGCAATATTACTATATTAAAGTTGAGCATTTTAAAAGAAACATTAGTGATTTCGTCAAATAGGATCATTCCAAAGAAAATGTGAAAAAAAGGAGCGAATTGACAGATGAGTGAATACTTGAGATGAAAGAAAGGTGAAATCAATAACAAAGAAAGAAACAATTACCAAATGTTTATACATTAAAAAATGTAGTCATGTTGAAGAGGAATTAATCAATAGAAACAATGCATATTAGAGGAAGATTACCAAAATGACAAGTACAAAATTAGATTCATAAACAATATAAGCCATGCAATATTACTATATTAAATTTGAGCATTTTAAAAGAAACATTAGTGATTTCGTCAAATAGGATCATTCTAAAGAAAATGTGTAAAAAATGATAGAATTGACGGATGAGTGAATACTTGAGATGAAATAAAGGTGAAATCAATAACAAAGAAATAAAAAATTACAAAATGTTTATACATAAAAGATGTAGGCATGGTGAAGAGAAATTAATCAATAGAAACAAAGTACATAACCAGAGAGGAAGATTACCAAAATGACAGAAAACATGCACAACAGAAGAAAAGATTTTAAAGGACGAATGTTGTCAACAGGGTTTAGAAAATCAAAAAGAGTATCATTGATAAAAGAAAAAACTTTAATGTTGTAGCTAAAATTTCAATGGACTTGTTTAGGATATATAAAAGAAACCTCTGCTTGAACAATTTGAAGGACCTAACGAAAAAAAGATGATGATTCATAGTGGGCAAGACTAACAGGAGCAAAACAGCAGGGTTAAAGTGAATCTTAACAGAAAAGCTCTTAGCGTTAGAAGATCCACGAAACCATCAATGTAATAAACACAATAAACAACAGTGGCCACATATCGAAGAGCCTCACTTAATCCATAATCATAACATCTCATAAGAGACCTTGCGCAATAAAATTTGAGCCTTGTCGTAAAATAAATTTAATAAAAGCATAAGCAAATTAATGGTGCGAATCCTGACGAACAGAGTGGAACAGCGCGGTAACAAAATAAGAAAAGTTCTGGGACAAAAAATGCGATATAAAATTTAGAACATAATAGAGATACAGAAATGTAGGCAAATGTGAACTTAAATTTTATAGATTACGAAAATCATTTGACAAAGTACGGCACAAAAATATATTTGAACTACTAGAAAAAACACTCTTCAGTGAAATGATATTACAATAATTTAGAACTCTGTACTCAGTACAATCCTCTTGTATAATGATTGAAAATGAATTGAGTCATTATACAAAAGTAGAAAGAGGCGCGAGACAACGATTTGTTCAACCTCTACAGCAAAGCTAACTTAATGGAAATGAAAATCTTATCGGGATTTATTATGGACAAGTATAATATTTACAATATGAGATGTGTTGTTGGCGGTCTCGGAAAAGAAATCTGGGGGATCTATGTGAAAATTTAAAGGAAAAATACTAGTAAGATGATGCAAGTTAGAAACTGGTGATGCCAAGATAAAGGAGATGCAGAAAAATAAACGTTTGCGAAATGTTTTAACAGAAGATGGAAAATGAGACTTCGATATGTAGACACGCATTGGACTAGTATAACAGACATGCCCCAAAGTACGTAAGCTTTTGAGAAGTAGGAGACATTTCTCGCAGTGCATGTTACATAATCTTTTCCTTGATCAGGTGAACACTTGAGGCAGTAGATATGTGGTTTGCAGATATATATTTTAAATTCCAAGAACTGAGCAATATGCAACATGAAAGTTTTGAAAACAGCAGCATAAAACAGACTTATAGGCGAAAGTCAGCTGTAAAACCTTGAACAGAAAATGAGGATCAAGAGATCTAAACCTTAACTCACTGTTGAGTGCAAGAGAAATAAGAGAATGTATCTATCTATATTCTTTTATAATCTTTTCACCTTATGTAAGGCAGCATGCTACTGATGCTCAGGGACTTACATAAAAAGAGAGTGATGAAAAAGAGGAACATGTTACAGCGGTGTTAGTAAATTGCTAAAAAAGAATGAGAACAGTGGTGTAAAGAGTTCTGATGAGAGTAGAGGAAACGGGAAAATAAAATAAAGAAAAGAATCAGTGAGATATAAGATGGCAATTGAATTTACATTTAAATTCTTGGAGCTGTCAGGGAAGGCAGTATACGGAAGGGAATTTCACAGGTACGAAGTGCGAGAAAAGAAGATCCTAGAGTAGAAGTAGTGGTTTTATTTTCTTGGTTTCACTGTAAAAGGGTGAGACATATTTGCTAACCTCATAACTGGAGTAAATTTATACAGAGAGGGCACCAGGGGGCTAAGCTCATCAGAACAGCAGACGTGAAAGAATTTGTAGAAGAGACAGAGTGAGGACCCTTTTCGTCGGTGAGAATTTGACTGGAGCTGAGCTACTAGGACAGGATCAATCGAAATGAAGATTCTCCGTTTGATTTTCTCAAGAGACTTAAGAAGAATAGCAGGGGCACCCGACCAGATACGGCAGCAGTAGTCAATCTATAGAAATATAATGAATAAATGGCGGAACGGTCGAAGGTGCCAGGACTCTAAGAAAGGGAAATCAATGCAAAGTGTCGCAAAGGAAAGTAGATGTTGTGAGCTATGTTTGAAAAAAAAACAAAACAAAAAAAAAACAGCGTAACGACCGAGGTTAATTTTATTCAGTTTAGAATATAATATACAAGTTTTCAAGCATTAAATAATTAGTTTTTGTATTAATGTTGTATTTTTCTACTTGAATTTGCTATGATTAAATTTACTATCTTATTCCGGAATCTGTAATTGATATAATACTTTCAGCTTTGGTGGATGAAAACAGGGACTCTCTCTCTCTAATATATTTGTAATTAAATCAGCTTAGTAAACTGTAGTTTTCATAAGGTCCAACCTCAACATAAACGAATGGAAGTAAATAACTCTTTCCTTTTTCAAAATTATTTTCGATTGAAATTCGAATTGGGTTGTTGACTTCATTCTCATTTTTCGCAGTAAAGAAGTATATTGAAATATTCTAGTATATTTCTTTTTGACTACATTCAATTAATAAATTGTATTTTTCTTGAAAACGGATTCACTTTAAAAAGTGAAATTATATCTAGCTATCTCTAATCAAAATCGATGTACAATTAATTTTAAAATGAAAAATATTTTTGATGTTTAATTCATTTTTCATGTTAAGTTAATTGACTTAAGTTAGTATTTTCAAATAAATAAAACACGTTGATTAATTTCAAACTGAATTTAAATAGTTTAGAATGCTGGTTTAATCGGAAAAATCTTTTCTAGCAATGTTTACAAAATTGTCGGTGTAACTTAATTTTCGTTATTAAAATGTGGTTTCAAAAATAAAATATATTCCTGTAAAAATTTACAAAACGAATATTGATGATATCAAATTTAATAAATCTGATTTGAAACCGATTTTACTCAAAATATCTCATAAAATCTTTTTTAACAATGTGGTAAGATTTTTGTATGAAGTCTTGACACTATCTCAATTTAATTCTGTTTCGCAATTTTTTCTAGAATGTACATGAAAAAAATCGTAATGAATATATTGTCAACGATTTATATGGAATATTTTCTAATTATCTAATAATTTTAAAAATTTAGGAAATTATTTTCTAATATGTTATTGAGTTTTAAATAATTTGGATTTAAATTTAATATAGGTTATGCTCTCATTTCCTGTTAATGTTATGCACGGATGTACGAATTTAAAAGGATGAGCATATTTATAGAAACAATAACAATCTAATGTCTTTAAAAAATATATTTTGGGTTACTGATTTGCTGTAAGGTTTTACATTTATGTTGAGTAAATATAGATGTTACTGATCCGAAAAAAATAATCTTTATTCTTAAGTTCAATCAACTGTAATTTAGAACGCAGTGAATATTTGTTTGGATTTATGGAGAAGAAAGTGAAGAATCAGAATCTGAAAACAAATGAATCAAATGCGCTGTAGTTAATACTTAAAAAACAATATTGAGAATTTCTGTTTTAACGAACAGTGTAGAGAATGGTATTTTAATTTCAATTTTACTTTTATTTTATATAGTAGGAAAAATATAACAGTTATGGAAGGAGTTGTTAATTTTGCAAAAGTAAAGGAAAATACCTTTTAACTTTTATTTTATGTAGTAATAAAAAAATAAAAATGTTATGTCAGAAGTTTTCAATGTTGTAAAAGTAAAGGGAAATAACCAAGAAAATTAGAAAAAATAAATGCCATGTAATCCCTAAAAATATTTTAGAAAGATTTAAATCTGGAACTTTCGAAGAAAATGAAGCTGAATAAAGCCAATAGGTGTATGAAAAATTAAAAAAATAAACGATGATATCCTGTGGGAGTAAAGTGCACATCGACAAAGTGGACATCTATCCTCTCTGCTGACAATGTGGAACGAATTCAGTAGCCCATTTATTAACAGAGATTAAGAATTCTGATAAACTTTTTTCCGACTTCATTTTTCCCAAAAACTATAATCTTTAGACATTTAATTGTCAATATCTTTTGTCATCTTCTGTATAATTAAATCATTTATTTTGCTTCTTTCTTAGTAAGTTACTTGCATCCTGAAGAATTTTATTTGTATTCATCTCATATTTCTAATAAAAAATACACTCTACGTAAACGCCTGCAAAACGTTCTACACAATACCCTTGAAAGATAATACAGCATATATGTTTCTAAATAAACGGTCAGGTCAGACTTTTTTCTATAATCATATCACCCCAAGCAAGGCATTTTACTGTCACTGTTTTGAAGAGGCTTACATAGATGGAAAGTTATGAAAAAGAGAGAGAGGTTATAGTGGTTGTCAGGAAGTGGATAAGAGAAGAATGATAATACTGATGAGAGTGGAGTGGACGGAGAAAGGAGCAGGAGAGAGGATGCAGGTTAGTGAGATAGAAGATGACTATTGATTTTACATTTAAATTCTTGGAAATTGTATCTGTCGGAGAAACAAGTAAATGGGACGGAATTCCCCGGGCGTGAATTGTGAGAAAAGAAGCTGATGGAGTAGAATTTGTGTTTACAATTTATTTGCTTCACAGTAAAATGGTGGGGCCTAATCTTGTGGCTTACGGAAATATATATATAAAGAACACCAGTATGCTAAGTTCATGGGAGCAGATTTTGGATATTTTTTAGTGCTATTTTTTTAATTTTTCACGTTATTAAACGAAATTGTCTGATAATATATGAGTTTTAAATTTGTCAAATCTACTGTATATATCGGATACACTATCTATTAAATCTTGCAAGCGATTTGATATGAAGAATATAAAATATAACATTTGAAAGTGATTTGGACTTTATACATGTGAACTCGCTGTCAATATATTATTACATTTATTTATGCCTTATTGATTTCAATTATCAGATTCTTAAGCAACAAACAAAAGTCTACGAAGAATAAATTGCTATTTAAACTATGAAAGCAAATAACGTTACTAAGAGACGATAGCTGTCATAAAAATCCTATTAACCGTGCTGAAATAATTTCTTCCGCTATAATAATTTCCTATGAAGAATCATCAAATATTAAAAAGAAACACTGTGTCATAACAGTTTCCTGAATCAAATCAATGATGAACAAATAAAATTATTTTTAGAAATACAATAACATACATAAAAGCTACCAACTTATGTTACTGCAACCGGAACCACTTCAATTATATAATCAATGAAAAAGCAATGAAAAAATATTTCCCCGCTGATAAAAATTCTACAAAGAGTAATAAATGACCAACATTCTTATCGTTTTCAATAATACTTTTCTTTCTCTGTTAATAATGAAAAAGAAAAACTTTATCTGTTATACCCGGAGATTTCACGCAAGAATATTGATTTCTCTTTCAATATCTCACTTAGTAAAGAACTATAAGTTAACATACAATACATATCCATATGCTAGTATCTGCCAGATATCGATCAACATTACATTATTTCTCTCCCAATCGACCTGCAAAAAATGATTACAAAACTTGGAAATGCTTTGCATTAAAAGAATGAAATTCATTGTAAAATTTGTTCTTCAAACTATGTGATCATGAGTTCAAATGATATGCATGTAATAAATCTTGCCATACAAACATCTATTCCACGAATAGAAAGATGCATCATCGTCAATTATCCATTCCACATGTTGTAGAGTGAGCATCAACATAAGAGCACCTTCACCATCACGGTCCATAACAACCGTATTAAATTTGAGGAGGCAATGTACGTTTTACAAAAATATATTGTTGAGACAACGTTTTGTTTATTGAATAATAGAATTCTTTTGCCTACCTAGTTTTCTTTCACACATATCTTACTGACACCGCAGGCTGATCTCTTGATTTATTCAAACACATTCAAGTTTAAGCACATTTGATCTGAGAATTGGTGTTATTAACTGAAGATAGGTCGTGTTCAAAAGTTGGTTGATAGGGATGTGATTCCTGAGGTGTTTGACAATCATAATATGGTTATGAAAGGTAGATAATATTGCAACTTCCTTAAACTCTAGTTCATATATTCCTGTGAATAAAGTACAGTACATATGAAGCATGTGCTATATACGCTGTATTTCAGATCATAAGAAACACATTTGCATTTGTGTACGAATTCGACTTTTTTAAAGTAGCCTAACCAAGGGTAAAGCGATGCATCTAAGATTCTATTGTTTGAAGATAACTGGCAACCTAGGTATAAAAACCCTTTAAGTTTGGTAATTTTTGCTTGTAAGTTATGAGTGTAAGCTGAGTTTTTCCCTTGTCGGAGGCCACTCAGTTAGTTTAGAAATGTGAACTTTTAATCCTAACCCAAGTGCAAGTTCAGAGAAACCATTAACAAAAATCTCATGTTCTGTTCTTGAGTATATCATGATGAAGAGATCATCGGTATAGCTAAGATTAGAAAAAATTCTCCAATCTATTTCATAGCCGGATTTGCACTCTGCTTTAGTTTGAAGATTAAGAGCTACAAGAGCAATGCAAAAGAGAAAGGTTGATGTAGCTTCTCTTTGTTTCATTCTATTCAGGATATCATCATAACGCGTTACTCAAAGATTTGTATTGATGGATACCATAGAGGTAGTGAATGTTTGATGTATTACATGTTGATTGATGTTTCGTCCAGTAACTGAATAGGATGGGTAAATACTCTCAAATGACTTAGAAAAATCAAGGAAGGCGATAAAAGCAAAGGAGAAGAATGGGTCCAATGGTGCTCAGCCAATGCCCAGGCAATTACTAACACCTGGTTTCAAGAACACCCACGACGTATATGGACATTGAAAAGCCCATGAGGGGACACGAAGAACCAAATAGACTATATAACTATAAACAAGAGATTCAGGAACATTCGGTGATCAAATGCAAAGCATATCCAGGTGCCGACTGCAGAAGTCCTAGTCATATACAAATTAAGTGTGAAACTCCGGAAAATGAATAAGCCTAGTACATCACCAAGTCTGCAAAACGACACGCTTCTGAATGACCTCACTCGGCAGAAAGAATATAATAACAGCGTGAGACAGAAATATGAAGAACAAATTGGAAAAAGGCACTCAAAATGGCATTCACTAAAGGAGGCGATGGTGACCTCAGCAAACAACATAGCCCCAAAGGAAAGCAGAAACACAAGAAAAATACGAGTGGATGACCGACGAGATTCTCCACATGATGCAAAGGAGACAAAAAATAAAGCCAAGACATGGATCAAAGTACAAGAAACTTCACTGGGATATAAGGAACAAATGCAGAGAAGCTAAAGAGGAATGGCTTAACAACAAATGGGCAGAAGTAGAGAGAATGAGCAGGAGCAATAAAGCAGAGATGCATAAAGACATAAGAGAACTGACAGGACAAAAAAACTGCTCCTTAACAGGATGCATAAAATCCAAGGATGGAACAATTATATTGGAGAAAGAGGAAATACTCCAGCGATGGAAAGAATATATAAAGTATCTTTTTTGCGACAGGAGAGAACAACCGAGAATAGACAAGGAGGTGGATGGACCGGAAATACTAAAATCCGAAGTGGAAGCTGCAATGCCCAAAATGAGTAGAAACAAAGCAGCTGGTCCAGACGGCATAGTGATAGAGCTGCTGATAGCCTTAAATGAATACGACATAGAAAAAATTACCTACATAATGAACGGAATTTATAGCAGTGCAATAATACCAGACGACCGATGAAAGTCGATATTTATAGCACTGCCGAAGAAACCAGGTGCAAACGAGTGTGAATTACACAGAACTATCAGCTTAATGAGGCACATTAAAAAATTGATTGTCAGAGTCCTGATGAATGAAGGCAGAAGCAGAATCAGGCCAGATATAGGTCAGGGACAGTGTGGGTTCGCCAAAGACACTGGAACAAGGAACACCATATTCGTGATTAGGATGCTCTCTGAAAGGGCAATACAAATGAAGAAAGACTTGTACCTATATTTCATTGACTATGCGAAGGCATTCGACAAGACAAGACACAAAGAATTGATGGAGAGGCTCGGCAGCATAGACATTTTTGGGAAAGATATAAGAGTAATCAATAATTTTTACTGGCAACAAACGGCATGCATACGGACAGGTAACGATCTCAGTAGATTTACAAAGATAAAAAGGGGCGTAAGACAGGGATGTGTCTTTTCACCAGATTTGTTCAACCTGTACAGCGAGTATATTTTGAGGACCCTAGATGCCACGCCAGGGTTTGTTATTGGAGTCCACAACTTGAACAACATAACGTATGCAGATGATAGTGTTCTGATTGCAGACACGGAGAGGAAACTACAAGTCCTCCTACAAAAGGTAGCGGTAGAGAGTGACAAAAAGTTCTACAAATAACCTTTAAGAAATCTGAATGCATGGTCATCAGCAAAAGGTGCAACCCAAAATGCCAAATACAGGTGGGGGATACCAGAATAAAGCAGGTGCAAAATTTTAAATACCTAGGAAGTGTTCTAACATGAGATGGAAAGTGCGACACAGAGATCCGAAAACGAATTGGCATGGCAAAGGACGCGTTTCAGAAGATGAGTAAAGTACTATCACACAGAAACATTTCAGTAGAAACAAAGAAAAGAGTATTGCATTGCTATGTGATGTCAGTTCTTCAATACGGCAGTGAATGCTAGATAATATCATCGATAATGAGGACAAAACTGGAAGCAGCGGAAATGTGGTTCTACAGTAGGATGCTGCGGATATCGTGGACCGAGCATGCAAGCGACGAGGAGGTGTTGGAATGAATGGCAACGAAAAGGAAATTAATACTGAGCATCAGGAAGAGACAACTGAATTTCCTGGGACACGCAATGGGGAAGGAAAGCCTGGAGAACCTGATACTGACTGGCCAGATAGAAGGCAAGAGAGACAGGGCCTGATCAGGTGGATGACGGAACGGCGGTTGCCAGGAGCAACACGAGCAAGCATACTGGGAGCCACAAGGGATAGAGTGACATGGAGAACCATGATCGCCTTCGTCTTGAAAGGACAAGACACATAGAAGAGGAAGAATATGCAGCTTGTGTATATTGGAATGATGCATATAGATTTGACTTCATCCGAGATGATATGATAATACTGATCACCTTTAGATAGATTAAATAGACTGATTGGTCGATTGTTCTGAAATTCAATTTTGTCACCATTTTTAAAAAATAAAAAAATAATGACATATCTGAGCGTTGCTCTGTTGGGTGATATCTTTGATGTCGTTTTGGGATCTTTTGATTTCGCTGAATTGCGGTTTTAGTAGGAATATACTTTTTCAACACTTGTAGTGGGATAGTTATCTCCAAGCTGATCAGTCTATATAGAGATGACATACTCATTATTATCCGTAATATTAATGGCCAACTATCATCTTAATATACAAAAGAAAGACAACAAGGCTTTAAAATTACTTGGTGATTATATATAAATTTCGTCTAAACTTAAAAATGTAGCTTCTTAGATATTACTATAAATCTGTCGAATGAAATATTTGTACTCTATCAAAATTCTATGAAAACCCAATTATAATTAATGTTTGATACCAAAATCCCCACCAAGTAAAAACAACAATCTTGTCACCAAGGATCGCTAAAATTAAATAATATATATATATATATATATATATATATATATGTATGTATGTATAATTTACGTCTCTTTCACGAATCGCAGATTAGTGCGTTATGCAATAATCAGGTGCATATTTCAAACTGACAGTTTGATAGATTTGAATTTAAGTTTGCTCATTTCGAAAAAAAATCAAATGAAACTAAATTCTAATCTATTAAAATATATATATATATATATATATATATATATAGCATTGTTTATACATTAAGCATTGTTTTATTAAAGTCTGAATAATGACACTATACATAAGTGCCCCTTAATCTGCATACATAAAAATTTGTCATCACACACACGCACACACACATGCACACAGGCACACAGGCACACACACACATATTTATATATATATACGGTACAAATTTTCTTTACCAGAAAAAGCCCCAACACATACACAGATACACAGTATGTTAAAAAAAATTTGCGCGGACTTAGAAAAAACATATTTAAATTTGTCTGACAGGTATGAGAAAAAGAGAAAAGCTGAAGCAGATTACATAACTCGATATAAGAAGATTTACATTATATATATATATATATATATATATATATATATATATATATATATATAAAAGAAGTATCAATATTCTTATATATAAATATTTTTTTTTTTGTTTTATAAGCGTTTCACTCCGAGCAAGGCATGTCAATGCCACTACTGCGCAGGGGGCTACATATAGTGGAGAAAGGATGGTTAAATATAGGAAATGTCAGAGGGTGTGTGATAGCCGGTTAGGGATACCGAGAATGAAGGTTGGGTAGATGAGAGTGTTCTGAGAATAATTGGGAGTTAGTGTGATAGGAGGTGTCTATTGACCCTACATTTAAACACCTGGAGATTGTAACTGTCGGGAAAGCAGACTTGTGGAAAGGAGTTCCACAGGCGGGAAGCGCGAGAAAAGAAGCTGTTAGAGTAGAATTTACGGTTGCATCTTATCTGTTTAACTGTAAAAGTGTGGGACCTATTTGCTAATCTAGTATCTCGTGTAAATTCGTGCTTAGGCGGCACCAGTGATCTAAGTTCATCGAAGCAGAAGCTATGAAAGAACTTGTAGAAGAAGCACAGGGAAGCCACACCACGCCGGTGAGAGAGTGGTTGCAGCCGTTCGGCCAAGTCAGTACCAATCACGTTACAGATCCTCCTTTGTATTTTGTCAAGAAGCCCAAGGAGAGCAGCATGGGCACCCGACCAGATATGGCCGCAATATTCAATACACGGGCGGATGGTAGATTTGTATATGTGCAGGATAGATTCAGGTGGGAAAAACTTCCGGGCCCTACACAGAGAGGCGATTTTCATAGCGGCAGATTTGGCAATGGATTCGATATAGACATTCCATTTGAGGTCCGCCGAAAGTGTAAGGCTAAAGAGGCGTAGTGCTGTACTCTCTGGGAGGCAAGCCTGTCCCATGCTAATGGGAGGTAGATGCGATTGTCTATGGTGGTTATTTGATAACAACTTCGTTTCAGAAGCATTGAAATTTACTAGCCATTTCCTACCCCAGTCCACTGCGGATTGGAGATCCTTTTCAAGCTCGGCAGCGACGTTCGCTTTGTCGCCCACACCTGGTTTTTGATCGAGGCGAGAGTAGATTGTTGTGTCATCGGCGTACATGCCTACTTTTGATTTAATGGCGTCGGGGAGATCATTAATGTATATCAGAAAGAGCGTGGGACCTAGGATAGAACCTTGAGGGACGCCCGCGTTCGTATGGTAGTTTTGGGAGGCATGCCCATTTAATACTACCTTCAATATGAGGTTAGAGAGGAATGACTGGATGAGGTCAAACAGATGTCCAGTTAAGAGGCCAGCGTGCCAGACCCTGTCGAGCGCTTTGGAGATATCCAAGGCAACGGTTCTGGCATCGCGATTCTTGTCAAGTGCCCGGTATATGTACTCGGTAATGGTCGTTAGCATATCAGCAGTAGACCTGGTGAAGCGAAACCCGTACTATTTGTCAGAGAGAAACCTGTGGGCCGTGAGATGCTGAATCACCTCGACGTTGATAATGGCTTCGAAAACTTTGATCGAAGATCGGAAGGAGAATAATAGGACGGTAATTGGCGGGGTCTGAGGATTCGCCAAAATTCTTATATATAGGAACTACACAGGAGGACTTCCAACAGGCAGGAAAACAGGAATCAGATAGGCAGAGGTTATAGAGTTTAGAGAGGACAGAAGAGAGTTCTGCGGCATAGTTCTTCAGTACTATGATTGGGATTCCGTCACCGCCGCTCTCTTTGTGTGGATCAGGTTGTGCAATTATCTTGGCGACCAGCGAGGGTGCAATGTGGACATTATTTAGTTGAGCCTTAGTTCTGGGTGGGAAGTCGGGTGTAAGTATTCATAACGAGTCCAGTGTCGAATTGGTGGAGAATCTACGTGCAAAGCATTCAGTCTTGTCCGTTGGGGAGTTGAGAACGTCAAATTCATTGATTAGTGGGTGTATTAAAGTCTTGCACTTGTTGAGCTTGCTTTTGCAGAGTCGACCTTAATCTTTGGAGCCAAACTTAGAGGATGCTATGCGTTGCCTCATTCTGGTAGCAAACGCCCTCTTAGCTTCGTTCAGTACGTTTTTACACTTATTATGTGCTGAGGCAAAAAGGCGCCTGTTTTGGTTCGACGAGCAGCTTCGAGAGAGCCGGAAGAAATGGTTCCAGTGGGCAATGGCGGCCGAGCAAGCGGGTGAGAACCAGGGGGACGAATTAGATTTTAGCTGGAATTTCCTGGCCGGTATAAAAGCATCGATGCCAGCCTTAACCCAAGAGGAGACCACGGACGCACAGTCGTCGATAGGAAGATCGAAGACGTTGTTCGGAGGGGACGTCGCAGAGGAAGTCTCGCAGAGGACGTTCCAGTTTGCTCTCTGTTAGCAGTATGATATTCTGCTGGTCTGGTTTTCTTGGGTAGAGTTAAAGCGGATTGAGATGTTGACGGAAACTACGGCGTGGTCAGAGTATCCAAGAGGGGAGAGCTGACTGGTAGTGCAGGAGTCTAGAATGGAAGTAAAGCAAAGGTCGAGTAATGAGTCCCTTCCGTTAGGTTTATTAGAGAAACGCGTGGAGAAGTCCACCACTTGCGCTAGAGCTTGGGTAATTGAAAAATACATGGTGCAGATCACAGCAAGGTCGGTGGCTGAGTTTTCAAGCCACTTGGTGTGGTGGGCGTTAAAATCGCCAAACACAAATATATGGGCAGATGCGTGACAAGAAATGGCTTGTCGGTACTATCAAGTACCGTACAGTCAGAGGAGGATGTTGAGCTGTAGAGGAAAAAGAGATAGCTAACCGAGCTTAGAAGTGAGAGACGGAAGCCCATGAAAGAATGATCCAGGGATTCAAGAGATGTGACCCTGGCTAGAGGGAGTTGTTCGCTGAGATATACACCAAGCCCATGCATATGGACATTGGAGTCCTTTCTGAAGAGGGGAAAGTAACCAGGAACGAACAGCTCCGAGGAGGAGATAGAAGGGTCAAGGTTACTCTCACATATAGATAAGATATCGGGTGAGTTAGTTAGAAGGAATGATTCTACACTATTAAAGTTACTGCGAATACCTCGTATGTTTGTGAAGAAAACGCAGATATGTTTGGGCGATTTATGACTAGCTGGTTTAGTCTTGCTGTTTCGTCTGTTTTAATTCCTGGTGGTTTAGTTGTGGATAGAAAGAGGTCTAGAGTAGGGTCAGATGGCCACTAATTGCAGCAGGTGAAGGATATATATATATATATATATATATATATATATATATATATATATATATATATATATATAGGAAAAACTATTAAAAAGTTGTGAGTTTAAAAATGTATCTTTTTACATTATTTGTTTATTTCTATTATTATATTTTATATTTCAGACCGTCCTCGGTCCTTCATCACAAACAAATGATTTTCAAATTCAAATTAGACTCCGATTTTAGTTCTACACACACACACAGAAAGAAAGAAAAATACTCTGATTTTAAAATTAAATACACACAAGCTAGTGTTAAAATAGGGACTTAGGTGTTTGGAATCTTTACAAATATTTCAATAACTAAACCTTTTTAGATACATTCAAAATATTTGTATCTAAAACAAAATGTATAAGTATTATTAAAGATAGGTTTACGTTTACAAATATTTTTTAATATTCTTTCTGCGTCACTTGATGTAGACAAACTCTCTCCAGAGACGCGTCACATATTGTAAACAAACGCGTCACGTGGTGTAGACAGACTCTCTCCACAGACGCTCCCGTGAAATACGTTACTAATTTGAATTTTAAAATCATTTGTTTCTGATGAAGGAACGAAGATGGTCTGAAATATAAAATATAATAATAGAAATAAACAAATACTGTAAAAAAATACATTTTTAAACTCACAACTTTTTTAATAATATTCCTATACATATTAAAATTCTATACGTGGATCATCACTATGTTATATATATATATATATATATATATATATATATATATATAATCACCCAAGATTGAAAATTTATTTCTTGACTTTATGCATTTACCTAGAGTATGGCTGGCGTTTAGGTCGATTAGTGTTAGGTTTACTCAAACTGATGATGTTTCGACAGACGCCTTCCTGCTTCCTAAATTAGACATTTTTTGGTTTTCCATCAGAACATATTTTTTGAAAAATGCTGCAAACATTAACATATCTAAATATGTCGATTAGTGACCCTTTCTCCAGATGTCTGATATTAATTTTTATTAAGTTTATAGATGAGAAAAGAATTCTCTAAAATTAAAGAATACAATTATTTTTGGGATATGTAACCGAAGTGAAAAAAAAAAGCGAATTTATCAAAACTTTTACCTGAAGGTAAAATGTTTCTAGTTAAATATTGTCATCCTATTTTTAACGACTCATGATCCTACCTCAAAATTAAACCATGCGAATATCCAGTTTACTTCTTACGATGACGGCCGGTAGGAACAGGCAGATAAGCAATAATATTTTTTCCCCTTCTATCGGAATGGCGGAATCTTTAAATGATATTTCTTAAATTTCGAGATGGTAAGACGTATATAGGGAGGGGGAATTAGAAATACTGTGCCCACCTTTTACTCACCAGTTTTGGGCCTTTTTAAAGAAACTGGGGTGGAAAATGAAATATGGAGAGACGTGGACCAGCGTTTGAATGATATGATCAAGCTAAAATAGCCTGTCGCTTAAAACGTGATTTGAGCTCAAGATATGATCAATCTGAATTCAGCAAGCTGCAAACTGAGCAAATCACCATCCTGTGGAGATAATGAATCAACAATATTATCGTGCTATTGAAATACCAGCCATATGATTTTTGCATTCATTAGCTTTGAATTATTGATAATTTTTATGTAGTCGATATATATGAATATACATAAAACTAAAATGTGACGTTAAATTCTTAAATCTAGTTTTCATTACATACCGTTCCCTCGTGTGTCTGAGCTAAGCTAGTCGGATGATGACAAGCGATCCTGTTTTGGCCAGTCCGAGATTAACAAACACAACAGATTCGATCGAAGGTCAGGAAGGTTGGATGAACTCAGCCAAGCGTCTTGTTATAGATAATAAAATTTCAGTTTTTAATTCTATCGACAATGCCATGGTGTTTCATTATCAGCTCATTTTCTTCCGTCTGTCTTTACATTTTACAATAGAAGTAGAGAATAATTGCATTTTGGTTTCTTAAACATTTGTGTTGAATGAAAAATGGTTCGTTCAAAATCTGTGTATAAAGTAATTTTACTTTCACTAGTTTGTAAACAAAACATAAATATTTTCTTCCTAAGTCTCGGAAAATTAACCGAATTACCACCGTTCGCTTATGATGTCTTACCCTTGAACTTTAACCTAAGAGTTTGTTAATATTCACAAGAGTTTCAAGGATACTATTTATTCTGTCAATGTCAGTACAGTGTGCATCGCAAAATTAAGCGCTTGAAAGAACATGCAAACTTTTTACATAATTTGTGTCCAATATATTTTATACTCCTATGACTAGTTAAGAAAACTCATATTTTGGTCCACATAGTCTCCGGCTACATCACTTCCGGATTGACAACTGTCAAGTTACGTCTACAGTACTAGATTTGTTACCTGCTTTCGAAAGACCAACACGTAATGGAGAACGTTCCGAGACATACGAAGGAAATTGGTTTTCCATTTTGTTTAAGGCTCAGTCTGAACATCATTTACTTGTAGTAGAATCTGTCTATATTAAAGTACAAAAGCGGAGATTTTGCAGAAAAATGTGAACTGTTTAGATTCCATTTTCTTACGTTATGGGCTTTCAAAATTATTTTCTAGGATAATCGTTGTAGACTTTTATATTTTATTCTTGAATTACTTTTACAAAAAATAATTTTAATTTTGTTTTCAAGTTTTTTTCATAATTTAGGAAAATTTTGTTTCAATATTTTTTACCAAGTGCACACTTCATCAAAAATTTTGCCTAAAACATCCGAAGAATATTTATTAAATGAAATGTTTCTTCTTATTCATATATATATATATATATATATATATATATATATATATATATATGCACATAAAACATACGTTGCTAGTTTTTCAACATTTTTGAAAGTTTTAATTCTTGCAATCTAGGAAAATTCATCTCTATTCTTTTTATTTTTTCCATCATTAAACAAACCACATAATATTATGAGAAAATCTTCCAAGAAGGCTAAAATATTGTAAGAATCTTTGTTCAAATGTACTGTGTATGAACGATTAATTAAAGCACTTTCTAGATATGTTCATCTTAGTGTAATATTTTAATTAAATATACAATTCTTATATCAAATTTTAATGATTCACCGGGAATATATATATATATATATATATATATATATATATATTCCCGTTGAATGACTACAATTTTGACATAAGAAAACTATATATATATATATATATGTGTGTGTGTGTGTGTGTGTGTGTGTGTGTGTGTGTGTGTGTGTGTGTGTACACATATCCAAGAGAATGAAGAACGAAGAAATTATTAAAAACGATCAAAGCATTAATTTAAATCAGTGCTCAATATAGAAATAGAGCAATGAATATTTATTATGAGTAATAGATTAGAACATGTCCAAATTATGACTTACTACAAAAGTGTGCATTATCTTTCATCAGGTATTTCATAATGGTACCATCATTATTTACTACCTGATGAGACAGTTTTTTTTTTTACATAAGAGCAAAAGTGTAGACAGGAGAATAGTGAAAAGAGCGACGACCCATTTACAGGGAGTGTACGAGAAAGGGCAAGAGAAGGATGGGACCACAGTTGTGAAGACAGTTTCGAAGGTAGATAGAAAGGAAAAGAACCAGCTATACAGGGTTATGTAGAAAGGACTGACGTCAAGTGGACGAGGAAAGGGAATTGACATTGCATTTAAATTCCTGAAGGATGTAACAGTCAGAAAAGCAAGAATATGGAAGTAGAGTAGAATTGTCGGCTGCTTTCGGTAGTACGCACTCTGAATGTGTGGGACCTTGTTGCAGTCTTGTTGCCCGAGTAAATTCTTGTGGTGTAGGGACCAGTGACTTAAATTCGTTGAAGCAGAAGCCATGAAAATAATTGTAGAAGAGACAGAGGATAGTGATATCCCGCTGTTGAGAAAATGGCTGTTTTTAGAACTAACAAGTCGTTGTCTATCACATTACAGATTCCCCTTTAGAGCCTTTTGAGAACACTGAGATGAATATTAGGGGCGCCTGACAAAAGATGACAATATTATTCTAAGCACAGAAAGATGGTTGATTTGTATGTGTGCAAGATGGATTCAAGTGAAAAAAAAAAAAGCTTCCTAGCCCGATACAGTGACACAAATTCCATATCAGTGGATTTAGCTATTGATTCCATGTAATAATTCCACTTGAAGTCGGAAGATAGCGTAAGACCGAAAAGGCGAAGTATATTGCTTTCAGGTAGAATCGCTTAGTCCATGCTTATGGGGGCAGGAGACATTGCCTGTGATGGTAGACAGATATCAGTTTCGTTTTAGAAGAATTTAATTTACAAGCCACTTCTTAAACCAGTCCTTTACATAGTTGAGGTCCTTGCCAAGATCAGCAGCAAGGATATGTTTGTCCGCCATGCAGATTTCTTACTGAGGCGGGAGTAAATGGTGTTTTTTTCTGCGTAGATGCCTACTTAGGATTTGATTACGTCTGAATACCTATGTGGGTTTATATATCTATGGGTTTAAAATGACGGTTGTCAAAAACATTAATTTATATGGGAATCAAAATATGTAAGAAAATTATCGTCATCTTCTTTAATCATCCGCTATTTGAGACGGATATGAGTTGTGGTACATTGCATATCTGTTCGGAACGAGAAATCTGGGATCCGAGTTCGAATTCTAGCTGAATTCATTGCATTCACTTACGCGCAAATACCGCAGAAAGGAATGGAAACCTACTGGGGGATACTTCTGCCCAGTCAGTCATGTCTCTTTCGAGACATGATCGCCCAAGCCTGTATGACGTATGGCACTTAACTGACTGATGCGTTGTGGTGCAGTGGATATTTGCTCAGAACAAAAATTCGGGGAGGACAGACTGGGTTCCATAGTTATGGTTGGCGACCATTCTACCGCAGAAAATAATACCAAAATCTTGCGGGATAATCTTCTTAACAGTCAGTCATGTCTTTTTCGTGACATGATCGCCCAAGCGTGTATCACGTATGGTACTTAGGTGAGTTACTGATTATTCCAGACAGTTGCAATAATGAAGATGGAAAAGACAGTGTTTTCAAACTGAAAATAAAATATTGACGCACTATGACAATGTTTTAAAAAGAAAATATACATTGCAGAGATTGAAAGTGTCCATGTATATTTAATTAATTTTATGACTGAGACAAATATATAGAAAAATAAAAAAGGTTGAACAACAACGGCTTACGTATTCAAAATCAATATTTCCTGAATTTGTCTACCAATTGTTACAGATGTATCCATGTAATCTTTAATTTCGTTTCTTTTCCATTACATTCTTATAGATATTCTTTACTTAGCCAATATGTTTTAATACATCTTGCTTTTAATGATATGAATAAGAGGCCAAATATGTACTTAGTCACTGTACCGGCCTTAACAATGAAATAAAAAAAAATACTAACAGTCAATTAGCTAATTCAACGTCTTTTCGTACATTAATTGTAATTCGTCTAAGAAATAAGATTAACCAAAGCCTTTCATTAAAACATTTTAAAGTACACAACAAAGTACAAATCTGAAAGAAAAACTGTGTCATTCGAGTACGTCTGTCACTGCTACTTCTACAAGGTTTAACGTGTGTAGTCGTAAGTTAACTGAGGACTAGCCGTTTAATGTTTATACAGCGAATATATGAATTAAAAACAACGAAGAAAAACGTTTCAGCTTCCAAAGATTAATTCAAGCCAGTGTTCAAAATAAAAAAAGATCCAGGAATGTTTATTATTATCTATTATATAAACACTTGTGAAAGACTAGTACAAAATGTACAATAATAAAACTGATTTTATTTAGCAACCACGGAGAACATAATTTGTATACCATCAATAAATTCTAAACTCCCTGAGATCAAAACTTTGCACTTTCTTGCCCACAGTTTTTTCCACTCACATGAAGAGAAACGACTACATTGAATTAATAGCATCATCAACAAATATACTATTCATCATTACTTTGAAGGATGATATCATAAATGTAATGTTGCGTACACCTTTTATCTTGGAATTCCTTGCAAAATCTAAAGAAATATATCCGATGTTTTCGATACTGACGAGGGACCTCAAGATCATTCAATTTTTTTTTTTTTTTTTTAATCATTTCACCCCGGGCAAGGCGTAAATGCCACTGATGTGCGGGTAGCTACATAACTGAAAGAAAATTAATTAGAGGAGGGAGAAGAGGATTACAAACCACTTAGGAAGAAGTAATAAAAAGATGAAAATGCAGGTGTGATGACAGTTGCAAGGGGAGAGAGAAAGGGATGGATATACGGGGTGGGGGAAGGACTAGAGTCAAGTGGTTAGTAGATGAGTATTGACATTGCATTTAAATTTCTGGAGGTTGTAGCCGTTAGGAAAGCAAGAATATGAGAGCGAGGTCCACAGGCGGGAAGTGCGAGAGAAGAAGCTGCAGGAGTAGAATTGTCGTCTGCATTTGGCTAACCTAACTGTGAATTGGTGGGACCCAGTTGTCATTCTGGTTGCACGAGTAAACACCTGCTGAGGAGGCACCAGTGACTTAAGTTCATCTGAGCAGAAGTCATGAAAGTACTTATAGAACAGACAAAGGGAGGCCACATCTCGTCGGTGTGGAAGTGAAATAGAGTGCAACTCTTTGTTTTTTTTCTACAAGTGTTTTCATGTTAATCACTTTGAAAAAAATGTTCTACTAATCCTCCGAATAAATGAACGTAAGCGTGTTAGTAGATTGGCATCTAAATCCCATATGTTTACTATTGAAATAACTAAATGCAACAGATACTTTAACTTCAAGATTTTTTCTCGAACTTCACACCAATGGAGCTATCTTCAATTTTTCCTTCACTGATAACTACCAATTCCAAAACTTTAAGTGCAAAATCAATCATCATTTTTTCCTTTTCTTATATCGCGTTCATTTCTTGTTCTTTGATCAGTCATACTTATCCTCAGTGTTCTCAAGAGGCATATCGAATGTTGGTTTATAAATATTAATTAAAAATAGCGATATTTCTAATTAGGGAAGTTATCTACATTAATATTATACTTGCATGCGAGGGATTGTACACATCTTTGATGCTATCAATAGTTTAGGGTGTTTTGTCCTCCGATCTTCGTCAGGAAGATATAACGATTCGGTTATAGTATTGGGGATTTCAAACTGAGTATCACCGGGGTTAGACTTTTCACGTTCCACTTCCTATGTAGTAATAATTCTTCTATTTCTTGGAAGTCATATCTTTCATAATGATATCTGTGGGTTGTAAATTACATATAGTTGTAAATCAGTCAAAGAGGTTGTAAATATCATTGTTTCCAACATTGCATATAATTCTATAGATTTTGCAAAGCATATAAAGAATCTCAATATGTCGGTGCGAATAGAACGATAATAGTTATATTAAAGAGTTTACATTTTATTCTAATCTAGAAGAATTCTGTCTGATATCTAGGCTACTCAATTGTTTATCTTAGCATAAATCAGCAATACATTAAGGGGATATATATCTTCACAGTTTTGTCAGGATTTTATAAAAATTAGAGCATATCAGTTATATTTTTTGTGGATATCCTGTATTCTGCCGTATGGTTTTCTAGTATTGTTTCAACACAGATAGAGATATATTCTGAGAGATATTGGTAATATTGTTAGTTATAAGCCACTATTAGGCTAATACACCGAGGAACCTAGTGTTGTATATCGACAAACAACAAACACGCATATATATAAAAATATAAGTTATATTTTGATTAATGACGATGAACCGTGTAGCATAGGGGACAGATAATTGAGAGAGCGCGCCTCTAATGGGTTGACAGGAGTGTCGTTGTATCTGTTGTGTCTCTCTTCACTGGCCGATCTCTGTCGCTCCTCTCTACTGCTACTCTACTGGCGAATCCGTGCGCCGAGGTCTTTTTATAATCTCCAGAACCGGACTTTTTCTTCCGGTTTTGCCTCGCCCACGCACGCCCACGTAATTCTCAGAGACACCTGTTCTGTTTGCCTCTGTAGTTATTTCCGCTGCTGCCGGAAATAAGGTCAAACAAACATCCGTTCCTTTCAACGACCGGAAACACCCTCGCTTGCATCAGCCTTCCTCGGGTGGGGCCAGATTGTTATATTACACTAGATCTTTTGATGTTTTCAGATGATACCGAACTCAAATGTTATATTTCAGTTTTTATTTAGAGTTTGGTATGTATTGAATTCACCACAGATAAAAAAATTAAAACAAATAATAAAAGTTGAATTTTAGTTATTATTACATAAAAATTTGAAATTTGATTAAATTTACAAAATTGTCATTTAATACTATGTATTATATAAAATCAAAAAAATATATGTATGAAGGAAGTGATACCTTTCTTTAACCAAGAAAGCAGACAGTTATTCTTATCTCTCTGATTAGACATTATTCTTTCAATGTTGAAATAAAATATACAATTTTATAGCAGTTTTTGTTCTAATGTATCTACGCATCGTTCATTCAGCAGTGAATTAGAACATTCTCAGATATTGGGTGTGCATAATGTTAATATACACGCTAAAAAGTCTGGCTCCTTCTACCGAGCGCCCGTAGCTCAGGGATAGAATCGCCGACTGACGTCAATTCGGTCGGGCAATTACTGGGTAAAAAGCAATCGGCGGTCTAAACGTATGATGAGCTGTGATACAGCAAAACAGATCTGTCTGCGGATGACTATATATATATATATATATATATATATATATATATATATATATGTGTGTGTGTGTGTGTGTGTGTGTGTGTGTGTGTGTGTGTGTGTGTGTATATCTAAAAAGTAAAATACTTGGAATATAAGTCAGGTAAATTCCGATATATATATATATAGAGATAGATAGATAGATAGATAGATAGATAGATAGATAGATAGATAGATAGATAGATAGATAGATAGATTATTTGGAATATAAGTCAGGTAAATTCCGATAGAGAGAGAACTCAAAAAACTCAATGTTCAATTTATATATTTAATTTAACAGAGCAATACAATGTAGAAAACATTTAGATATTCTACAATTTGAATATTAACTGTTGTATTATTTGGGTCTGACAAAGTTTGGCTGCGAAATACGTATTATACATGAAATTGTAGAATATCTGAAAAAACTTTCTAGAATATATATATATATATATATATATATATATATATATATATATAATTCTAAGCTTTAACTGCGAAAATTCATGGCGACTTTGACGTTTCGAAAAGACACCGTTGAAATGTTTTCACTCGCCGGAGCTGGGTTTTTTGTTGTGTCCTGGTTTTATTTTTATTTTTATAGAGCTTAGATTCTTTGATATTTTTAGGAGTTTTATTGACGATCGTTTGGTTTCATTTTACTTTTTGTTTTTTTATATTTTCATTGTGCATGTGTTTAATTTCTTTTTAACAATTTTTCTCTATTTGTAATGTGCTTACAATTTAAAATTTACAATAAATGACCTGCGTGACAAAATACCATAGATCATTAAAACCACTAAAAATCAGCAATCAGTAAATATTAGTACAACTCATCACTATATATATATATATATATTCATACCACGCTTCTTCGAAGAATATCGCAATTATACAATGTTTTATTTCGTTTGTAACTCTCACTTGCGTGTTCAGTAATAAAAATAAACAAATGAAAAAATAACCATTAATTCTATAAAAGTGCTTAATTTAAGTTTCAGATACGAAATTGTGGAGATATGTGTTTCTAATTTTTACTAGCCTGTATGTTTTTAACAGTGTATGATCTCTCAATGTGTAATTTTATTCTGTTTTATATTTCTCTTTATATAGCCAGAATTATACACTGTAACTTTCTGATCTTTAACATAATTGTACGTTTTTCCTCATTTCTTTGAAAGTTATCATTTTCTTCATGCTTTGTCCATGGTATTCGCATGCTCTTTGTATAAACATCTCTGTTGGTTTAAGTCTTCTCTTAAGCCGTGCGGAATTTATTCAATGGCATAAAGAGGCATTGATATTACTTAGCGTATGAACCCTGTTTTTTGTTTACAGCAATAATTTTCTAGCTTTGTGTAAACCTGTTATTCATTGAACCTTCATATTTAAATGTTACAATATTCATTGTCTCTTTAAAACATTTCAACCATAATGGCATTGCAGTAATTTCACACCTTCTACATTCCTGGCTCGCTTGTTCGACTTTTCTTCTTGGAGATTACTACATATTCTACCGTGTAAAAATAAATCTTGCCCCTGTCTTTTCTTTTACGTTTAATTTCTTGTCTAGGAAGTTCATTTTTTTCCTGACTCCGACATCAAGGTAATCTTTGAATCTTATATTATTAACACTGTGACCAAGTATAAAATATCATGGTATTTATCTAGTTCCCTTAGCATAGTCTGATTATAAACAGGGAATGAACCCTATGACAAACAGATGAAAATTTTACTCGCCTTTCTATTTTTATGTAGATAATTAATTTTTTATCCGTATGCAGGTTGGTAGATCTAAGGGCATATTCTAGATTATAGCAATACTATAGCATTATTGTGTCAACTAGTCATTACCCTATATATATGTAGGTCAGCATATCCGTAAACACAAACTTATTTCACTCAACTGTAAACGTTCATTCGTAGCATGAATGTTCACATACTTTCATGGCTTCTGCTCTGACGAACTTAAATCACTGGTGCCCCCTAGATGTGAATTTGCAAGAGATACTAGATTGGCAACTAGGTCCCACCCTTTTACAGCGAAACGGATGAAATGTAACCGCAATTTCTACTCCAACAGCTTCTTTCCTCGCACTTTCCGCCTGTGGAATTCCCTACAGCATGCTTGCTTCCCCGACGGCTACAGCATCCAGGAGTTTAAATGCAAGGTCAATAGACAACTCGTAACACACTAACTCACACCCACTCTCTCTAACTCTCTCCCTATGTACATCCTAAGTCGTCTATCACCCTCCTTCTGACATTTCCCATACACTAATCCCACTATGTAACCCTCTGCGCTGTAGTGGCAGTGGAATGCTTTGCTTGGGGTGACACGATTTAAAAAAAATATTAAAGTTCGGTGCAATATATATATGCCTATTTTATCATATGTACTGTGTATCAAGTTTTTACACACATGATTGAATACATTTATGAATATATAAGAATACACATGTGCAAGCACATATATGAAAATGTAGTTTTACCCCTATTCTAGCAAGTATAGTTACCACATACTGACGTAGAAGCCAGTAGTAAAAGTCTCAAGAGGATTTTTACATTTGCTTCTAACATTCGTTTTTGCATTATGTTAGGTATCACATTTTGATTTTTCGCTGTTCTTCTTCTCCCGACTCTGATATAGTAAA
Source organism: Ascarosepion bandense (assembly GCA_037127315.1). Taxonomy (NCBI): domain Eukaryota; kingdom Metazoa; phylum Mollusca; class Cephalopoda; order Sepiida; family Sepiidae; genus Ascarosepion; species Ascarosepion bandense. Next base: position 947,065 of record JBBBDQ010000303.1, on the reverse strand, counting down.
CCTAATAACTGGTGATATAGAAGTGGCTATTTCTCTATATCGGTCAATTAATATTTTTTATGTTTGGTCGTTTTAAGGCTCAGCACGTATGTGCGTTGTGGTACAGTGGATATCGGCTCGGAACGAGAAACCAGCGAGCCGAGTTCGAATTCCAGTTGAATCCATTGCATTCACTTACGCGGAAATACCCTTGGGAAAAGTATTAATCCGTCTCTTCCTTCCAGTTATGGGTTAAATAGGAGGACAGTTTGGGTTCTATAGCCTTGGTCGCTAACCAGTCTACCGCAGAAAGCAATGCCAACCTACTGCGGGATAATCTTCTGCCCAGTCAGTCATGTCACTTTCGAGACATGATCGCCCAAGCGTGTATCATGTATGGCACTTAACTGACTGACTGACGTTTAGTGGCTTGATCATTCTAGCATTAATTATATCGGCATTCAGATTTTCCATTGCTTGATCTCTTAATCAAATCGTGGATTCCTTCAATTTTCCCCAATCAATTTCCCTTTGAGTTGTTACTTACTTCCTCTTCTTGCTCTCATGGAACATCATATCCACTGTTTAATGCGGATCAAGCTATAGCATCTTTTAATATTTCTTTTGAATGGTCTATGAAAGAAAGATTATTTTTTGTTTAAATTCTTTCTGTCGCCATCTTAATGTTTGGGATTGATTTCCTGAATTTATATGTGCCACCGTTTAGCTTGATATTTTAACTGTCTTATTGAGAAATGTCAACATGTTTCTTTTTGGGTTAACGCCGATATTGATGCTTTCTATCTTCTGGAAAATATCAGTTGAAATCACATTCCACCCCTTTGTTGATATCAGCCTGTCCAACCAGTTTTCTTATAGAAATTATTTTTCGGATGTACCTGTGTGATAATTGCGATCAGTAAAGATACCTAATTTCGAATGCTTGAAATAACTGCAAATCTCTGTTTGCTGATTGAATGTGGTAAGATCTAACTTCTAACAATTTTGATTATGGGTGTACGGGCCGCTCTGTAATTGTGTGTTAAATACGTTTATGTTTTCTATTCTTCCTATAATCACTCAACTTGACGTGTTAAAATGTTCTGCTGGAAACCAGAATGATTTGCCTATACACTCGCTTTACATTCTACTCTTGACTCATCTAGAATTAGTTTGGCTGATTTTCCACATATAACTCAGATTTTATTGAATGATATGCAAATAAGCCGTTCATAATGTCTGCTTAAATTTATAAAATGGATCATCACAATGCATGTAATTCGGAAGACATCACTGAAATAGTCTTTAAGAAATTTTCTCAAGATCTATAGCATCTTCTCTTAAGGCTTTACGATAATTGTCTTGCCGTTATTTGCTAGAAGAGAATTAATCTTCTATACTCTTAAGGCCAATCTTTCACAAATTCAAGCAAATCATTTAAATCGCTTCATCATCCGGTCTACTAACAATCTATTTTCCTTCATCAAACTATTAAAGGCTATAATTATCTTTGAATTGGCTAAGCACCTCAAATCGTGAAATTAGATAAGCAATATGGGTTTCGAATGTGTGTTAGGGTGCAGTGGATATCATTCTGGAACGAGAAATCGGGGAGCCGAGTTCGAATTCTAGTTGAATTCTTTGCGTTCACTTAGGCAAAAATAACCTTGGGAAAGGTATTAATCGCTCTCTTCTCTCCAGTTAGGCGTTAAACAAGAGGAGAGGCTGGGTTCTATAATCTTGTGAGGCAACCTGTTTACCGCAGAAATAAATGTCAACCTACTGCGGGATAATCTTCAGCCCATTTAGTCATGTCTATTTCGAGACATGATCGCCCAAGCGTGTATCACGTATGGGACTTAAGTGACTGACTGAATATGTCACTGTTACTCTAGAGCAAATACTGATTATTACTGAGCCTAACAAACCGTAAATAAAAATGATAAATCATTCTATATCTCGTAGTAATTTGAAGGATATGGAATACTGTTCTCCTTTAAACATTGAAGGTTATAGCATTTCTGAACAAATTTTTTAACTAATTTAGTCTTTATGATCAAATCGCGTAGTTAATGTTATCTTGAGTTATCATATTTCTAGATAGTTTTGGCGAAAATGCAGGTGATTCCCCGAACATTTTTGGACCTACGTCTTTTCTCATTTTCGGAAATGACCTTGCTGATTGTTTATAGATGTGGCTCCAGGCCATATGTAATGAGGACTTAGTGAGGATAGAATTCGATATTCAGTCGTAATTGATCTTGCGTTAAAAAACTTGCTTGCTATTACCACACGTCGAAGTGTCAAATAAATTTTTACGTTACTTTGAATATAGCATAAAGTCGAAAGTATGAGACACTCAGTGAGGATCGAACCCATAACTCAGTCTTAATAGTTTTAGCGAAATGAACTGGGTAACCATTACACAACGTCCAGATGGCCTAATTAGAGACCAATCGTAACGTAGATGTGGCACAAGCCTAAATAATAAGACAACCAGTGATTTTTGAAATCACTAGTCCTAATTATTCGAGAAGCTCAAATGACCTTCCTAGTAACATCACTTCTAAACTCGATTTGTTTACTGATTGCACAATTATTTTCCTGTCTTTATAATGATTCTGATCAGTTCAATAAGGTAAATTTGGTATCCGATTTCAAAAATGTCCTATAATCTGCTTTTAAAGCAGCAAAAAGTGGTTTATCAATAATAACGCCTAAAAAAACAAAAAATAAAAATAAAAACTGCTTTCGTTTAATCATCTGTTAGATCCATTTTATCTTCCTTCAGCACAACGTGTGCTAACTTCTAGGAAAGTTCATTATTACGCATTCTTGGATAAACGTTTTCAATTGACCTAAGTTTTAAAAAAAGTGTATGCATATCTAAGACATAGGCTAAAATAGTTGCTTCCCTCTGTCATGCTATAGAATTATTCCCGTCAGAAACTATTTTATATATTTATATGTCCATCATTCGTCGATGCTTTTATTTGTTGTCACAAATGTTCTGATGTTCCTGCTATATATTTAGATGTGCTTGATAAAATTTCAAGACGAATCTGCAATATAATTGTTCCTGGCATTTTATCATATTCAGTTGCTTTTCCGTCATCATAACTTAGATTCCATTCAAGGAAATTGTTCTGATAAATATTCTATTATTTACTTCTTTTTGTGCCCTGTCCCTTCAAGACGTAGGCGACCATGTCTTTCCACCTTTCCCTATCCCTGGTGGCTCTGAGCAACCTTATCCTGTTACCCCATGCAACCCTCGTTCCGTCATCCACTTGATTAGGTCCTTTAAATATGTTATCCGTTGCTTTCTTCTGTTTCTTTTTCCTCTATCTGGCCTGTTAGTATCAGTTTCTCCAAGCCCTCCTTCCTCATTACGTGTCCCAGGAACTTCAATTTATAAATTTAAGCCCATTAATAGATTGGCGGCTATGACTCATCATTTCACAGATGAAATGCCTAGATGTAACCATAAATACTATGCTAACAGTTTAATCTCATTTCTCACTTTCAGAAAGCTCTTCCGGCTGTTTGCTCCTTAGGTATACATTAATCTTCAATATTTTGAATTCAGTCTCAGTCGTTATGTTATTCACTCAGTTCTTGTTATTTTATTTTCTTGTCTATTTAGTAGTAGTTTATTTTAATACATGACACTCAGTAGCCGCATGCATCGTATTGGATTTATTGCCTATCTTGGGTTAAAATGAAAAAAAATAATGCAATTTTCATTTCCTTAATGATAATATTTATTTTTATTTTTAAGTCACCACTTTCCACCCCTGTTTTGTTTGTCACAATTTAATCAAAATCACTGAATCATAGGTTACTGTATATTTAGTACAAGCGTATTCATACGAACCCGACTTTATCTGCTAAAGTTTTCCTCATGTTAATTTACTTAATGCTGCAATGATTTATTTGCAAATAGTGTTTTAATTAAGCAGCAAGAATCGTTCACAAGACTCATAGCTGATTCTACACAGCAAATTCGAGTAAACTAATAATTTTCGATAATAAGAGAAAGAAGATAATCAAAGAAGAATTAAAAATGAATTAAAGGTACCAGAACGATATCTTCATAATGGAAAGCTAATTGAAAAGAAAACGGTTTATCTTTAACAATACTTGTTCACAATTTTTTCTCTTAATTAGAACCCTGATTATGTGTACTGTCCAGAGAACAGTTTCACTTTCATCTTGATGACGATGGAGAATTGATTGCAGCATCTCTTTGAATGGGCCTTTAATAGCGACAAAAAGAAAACTGTCACAGGAAGCTCAGTAATATTATTGGTAAATATTACTGGTCCTCTCAATACTCCCCTATAACATATTTTATGCAATGTCGATTATTAAAAAATCAGTTGAATGCTATATTTGTATCAGTTACATTTGATCAAATGAAGAATAGATTCCAATTGACTGGAGTGAAAGATATTCTCCAGTACAGAGTAGTGAAAGAAAAAGGACTTAAAAATAAGCAAAATCGAATAAGGTCAAATTATGAATTGATTGATTTAATGGATTGTTTACTGCGTTGTATTTCAATAACGGGCTCAAGATCCACTCATTGTAAAAGGTTACTGAATAAGTTTGTTCGAATACCATATAATAATGCTAAAAATTGCGGATAAGATGAGCAAGTAGGAAGGATAAGGGTTGACACTAGATTTTCTGAGGTTACAAATGTAGTCACTGGGGAATCATCATCTCGAGATTTATTTTTACAAAGAAGTGGTTCTTTGTAGAAGTTATCTGAGGTTAATTTTCTTTTTACTATAAGATTATTAAGAGAATGAGGATGATTTCTTCTATTGGATCTAATTAGAAGCTCAGTGAGACTAACGAATGTAGTTCTTCAGAGCATTTGCCATTGAAATATCTTAAATTAGCTATAAGTGATGAAGTATTTTTCAGCACCAAAGTTGTTGTACAGTGAACAATAAATTATAACTACATATACCGAAAATAGAGAAAATACAGATACCGAAATCTATCTAAGTTTGAAATGGAGGACATGGCAGATTCAGGACCGGTTTTGTAGCAGAGGGCATTTATTTTATTGAATTGACTAGAACTCAAATATTTTCTGTTAAGATTTCGATCAATATTTTATCGATTAAAATTAAGGTTTGCTTACCCGACCTCTATGTATATTAAAGTTGCAAAGAGAATGACACCTATTGCTCAAAATAATATAAATGAAATATGAAAGCTAGCAATCAAATGATGTATTCGATTTTAGCCTCATCTTGACTAGTATTTCTTAACAATATTCACGAGAAAATAATATAATAACCTGTGTTTAAATGTTTTGGTTTAATTTCCAGACAAATGAAGGGCTGAATTATATTTGATGGCCATATATAATCTTAAGCCCATCTTTGTTCAATTCAGTTTTGGATAATGAATTCTGTCATACAAAAAAATAATTTCGCATTAATAATTTTTTCTCTTAGCGGATATAGAAACTAAAACAATATTGCGATGATATTTCCTGTGGTGTGTAATACATTCTAGGAGACTTCAATGGTCGACATTTTCTTTGTCACAATTACATTGAACTTTGAATTTTGTTCGATTCTTTATCACATAATCAGTAAGAACGTATTCGAAATTACGACTCATTTGCGAGAAATAAATAGAAGAAAAGACGGAAATAGAGGTTATTTGAATATTGAGAGTAATGAATAGCGCAACATTTTGGTCGGCGGAAGTCAAAGATGGTATGAATAGAAAGATAAAATATACGGAATAATGAATCCATTACTTTTGTAATCAAAAAAGAAAGTAAGTAGACATCATATGCGATAATGATGGGCAATTTACTGCAGATACAAGTGTTAGCCATTGTTATAGTTTGTATTCTCAACGCATACTTGGAGACTGGTGAAAGATTTGAGAAAGTTTTTGCAAAATGTTGATAAACTTGGGAAGGTTTTTAGATGAAAATTTGGGATGGTGCTTGCACACTATTTATATATTTGCAAAAGTTCTTTGCAATTTGTTGATTTATTGGGAAGATTTTTATCGAAGGTATGATAGGTTGAGATGAGGCTTGTATATTTTTGAGAGATTTTTGGTTTTGGCAAACGTTTGGTACATTTGAGAATAATTTTTATCTAAATGATGATAGATTTGGGATGGTCTTTGCAAATTTTTAATAAATTTCTGAATGTTTTTGTAGGTGTTTATATATTTAAAAGTCTTTATTTTTCTATATCTTGATAAACTTTGGAAAAAAGTTCCTGTTTATTCATTTGGAAAGGACTTTGCAAACTGTTTGTAGATCTGGGTCACTTTAATTCCAGTTTATATATTAAGAATGACTTTTCCAAACTCTTGATAGAGTTTGTAATGCTTTGCCAATGTCCTGATAGATCATGGGTGTTCTTTCGTAAATAAGTTACATAAGTAAGACGATTGATTTGCTAATTTACTCTAAATTATGTCCTTATTATTCTACTTTCAAATGTCAGTATTTTCTGTCTGAGTTTAAATATCTGTTGTTTTGGTTTTTTTCTATCTGAAACTTTGTAATTGATCAAATGTTTAGTCCATGGTGTTCACAGACTGCTTCTGTAAATTTTGTTATCTATTCTATATAGAACTGACATTACATAAAATTTCTGGGACAGTTTTCATTTTTCTAACGAAATTTTCCTGTTTCTAAATAATGTTCTTCATTATTTGAGTGCATCTTTCTCTATCCTAATGTATATTGGGGTTTATATGTAGCATCTTTCGACATCTGTTAAAATAGCTTCCCAGATTTTATCTTTTGCATGTTTACTTTTGATATATACATATATTTATTGTCATATCGCCCCAAACATGGCATTATATTTCACGGCCGTGTCTAAGAGGTCGTCTGGTTTATTTTATATGTATTATGAAGAAAGTTAAATCAAGATTTGTAAATCTTGCATATCCCATCTTCTGTGTCATTCTAACTAAATGTATTGTCTGCTTTGAAATTAATGATACGGAAATTGCATCAAGTCTATTATCAATTTTTGGCGCGCTTTGAGTTTGTAGACACTATCATTTGCTGTCGTTATTCGATTTGAATTTGTGTTCATTTTTCTCATGTCTTTATACTTTACAGTTTGATAATTATTTCATATCTATAGAATTCAAAGGCGAGAAATTGATATTTATCTGAATCAAAATACGTAAAATATGTAAATACGTTTTACGCAAATTAAGTTATGTAAAACATATTTACATATTTCCTCTTTTGATTTCTGTCTTTGGCAAGAAATATAATTCTATTTTATCATTTGATCTGTTTTATTCTTTTAGCAATTGTAACACCAGACCGACTAAATTCCTTCAGATTAATTGCCTCCAAGTTTACTCATTTCAAAATATCTTGTACGTTAAATTCGCAGAGATATATTTGTTTATAAGCGTTGCACTAAACGCATAAAATATTGCCGTTTACCATAGGAAAATACGCGTACATATATATTAACGAAACTATACTAAAATCAAACTAGTTAAATTAGATCATCGCCGATCGGACGCGAAACTACAGTTGGGCGGAAAACAGCAACATTTAAGAAATGTAACTGTTTTCAAAGACGTTCATTTGTACAAGTTTGTTGTTTACATTCAATATTCTTTTTTTTGTAATTTCCACCCAAGTTTTTCTACTATACTTTTCATCTCACTTAGAAAACCTATTTATTATGTAATCTATATTTAGTCAAGAACACTGCCACAAATGCAAGTTATATTTAAAAATTTAATTTAGGCCTACTTTGCAGAAACGGTCGCTTACTTCTCTTAATATCGAAATTTGAAATTCTGCTTGATGGTCGAAAATTCCATTTTGTTTATAATGGCAAATACGCCTTTATCTAGGGACTCAACACAAGACGGAATTCTATTTATTTATATTTGCATACAAATATATATTTTCTCATGAAATAATTATACATATAAATAATATTTAGATACGAAACCAGTACACAACGATTCACATAAACATTAATTCATTTAATAGGAATGAATAGATAAAAATTTAATTTTAAAATGAATTTAAAACAAAAAAGTATTAAAGTCAATGGAATAAAAACTTTATTTAAAAATTTATAGGCAAAACCGAGACGCCATTTTACATTAAATTTATACATTAAATGTAGATTGGAAATTTTTATTATCAAGTTTTTTTTTGTTTATTTAGTTGTTTTTCTGTGATTAATTCTTCCAAACTTCGATTTGTACATGTTTATTTTCTATCATTTATAAAAACACTTATTATTCATTTTGTTTTATATCTGTATTTATTTTTCACTTTTTAAAACATTTACTGTATTTCTTGCTAGATTATTTGGAACGCCGGTTATAAATATTTATTCATAGAAATAATATTATTTTTAAATCTTGTATTACTACCTTAGATTTGAATAATGAGGTCTTCCTCAGGTAATTGGCCTCCGGTTAAAAATAACATATACAATAATCACGAATGCATTAAAATTCATCTAACCTTAAAATCGATGAAATAAATTCATCTATCACACTTTCCTCAAAAAGCATGTCTAATTTCACATGGGTGGACTTATCAAACGAAAAACATCATCGAAATCACATCTTTTAAAATTATTCATGCTGGGATTCGAACCCATGTCTCATAGAAGAAAATCTAATTATGTATATATATATACATCTATCTATCTATCTATCTATATATATATATATATATATATATATATATATATATATAACATACAAAATAAAAGAATTTAAAGTATTCTATATATATACATATAAAATACTTTAAATTCTTTTATTTTATATATATATATATATATATATATATATATATATATGTATATATATATATGAATGAATGATAACGATAATTTAAAATATGTTAAATATGTAGATAAAAATGTTCACATCAGCAATATAGTATGTGTATCAGAGATATGTAATGGCGTATTACAAACATAAAACAGATTGTCATTATATGATGTTGTTTTCAGTGTTTTCTTATATAAAAAATAAACAAGGATCACGGAAATGATAGAAAAAGCTGGCATATTTAGTATGAAATTGCATATTTTTTAATGGTGTGAATACTTTTGGGATAGCGAATATTCATACGTATTAATTAAAAAATACGAAGAAATGCGTAAAAAAACAGTGTGAAAAATAAATGTTAGTATGGAAAAAATAAATATAGTGAACAATTGGAATTTTCTCGACGCACAAACCATATCATCTGATCTATAATCCCATTTGTTCAGAAGGGCAATGAATGAAAGCGTAAAAAAATAATTATTTTTCTACCGAACATTATTGCTTATCATTTTTCATATACTAGAATTATTAGTATAAACGTCACATTATCTCGAAAGTTTCTGTCGAGATTTGTAAACTCTGTTTCGTTCAATTTCGTAAACGATTCGTTGAAATTTGAGGAAGAAATTTTTTTTAGGGAAAATGCTTTCACAAAATCTTTCTTGGCCATTTAATATTATCTTAGATTTAATCTCATTTTATACTACAAACAAATGTTCCTTTAGGCAAACAATATTTCTAAGAAACGTTTTAAATAGTTTTAACACATTTACAGTTAATTATATATTGTTACGGTTACTTACTCGCGAATATGGAATATCCAAATAGCCATGTAAAAGATATTTCTTTCTGAACGCAGATACTAAATGTTTGAAGCCTGGCAGATTTATTCACATATCTCGCAAACACGGGGAGAAATTAAACGGGATTCTTGCATATAAAAACTTGAATGATATGCAAGAATCAATAATTCAATTCTATTAAATATCTTTAGTTATCTTAGTCACAAAATAATTTTCAAAATTCAGGGAAAAATGTTTATGTTAAATAAAATATCTTCTAATTCTTTCCAGAAATTGTAATGAAATTTTATTGTATGAATCAAGGAACAATAAAGTGCGTTGCTTCGACCTGTAGTTTGTAACCACTTTACCTGTTTTTACATCTTCGAAAAAATTGGTTTAGTTTAATAGATGTAGAAATATTTTAGACGCTGTGACCGAAGAAGTTCCATAATGCCACTTGAAAATGTAGTCGCTATATATTTATTTTTAATTTTGAAACAAGCTGGCACGTATATATATATATATATATATATATATATATATATATATATATATATATATATAAGACACAATGAAGGTCAATTATATTTAATCATGAGCCCTTCTAAACGTCGTATTTTGGCTTTAATTTCAGTTGAAAATAAAGACAAAAATGCTCCAACATTTGCATAATTTTTATTAATTGGGATCTAAGCATCGGCTTACATGAGCTATCTTTAGAGAGGTTATTAAGACGGTAACAACAATAACATCCACCATCAGCGACAATTTGATTTGTGTTGACATAAAACTCCGCTAGGCAAGGTCAATAGTTACCAAAAATAACAAACGCAGTTTGCAAATTTGCTATGCGGTTATATGATGTCACATCGCGTGATAACGCGAAATGACATCAGGACCATGTATTCAAATGCAATGTAATGCATTTAATCGTGATTTTATTAAGTGTGGGTTGTTTAGATTTAATGTAGATTGCCTCAAATATTATTAAATAATAATTTAAAATGATAAATCCAGTGTTATTTTACTCTGATCATTAGCAATGATCGGTTTTCCGTGATTCATAAATGGATTTGCAAACACCAACAATATTTTCAATCAAAGTAGTTTTTGCAGTTACATGTAGACTATCATTAGCTTTTAGTCACCTCAATATTTGTCACTTTCTCAGACGTATTTTTCAATTGTACTTTTCCTACAATTTTGTTTAGTCATGTACATTAACAGAAAATGTTTCCTATTAATGGGATTACGTATCATCAGGATTTAATTTCACTTAGAAAATTTTTTTCACAAGTGCTACTTATCTTATATTCATCCTATAAATTTATTTGCGTTGGTAAAATAATTTTTTTGGATCTCTGTCTGGTTTGGGGTTTTCTTCATTTTCTGTTCACCAATTGCAACATTATATATTTATTTCTTTATAGAAAATGTTGACTTCTTTTATCAGTTTTCAATGCACTGCTTTGTATAAGACATAATACAATTCTGTCTACTATGTTAATTTCTAACATTATTCCTTGCTTATAAAATATAACATATTTGTATCGGGAAGGTTTGACTAAATGCATTTTCATCCATGTCTTCATAATTTGATTTTAATATACAGTATTTTAACAAATTCGAAAAACAAATACTGCCTGCATAATTACATTTTGATAACATCTCTTAAATTCTTTTCGAATTTTCTGCTTGGTTCCTATATTCCCGATTTGTTCCTACACACACTGTAATGTGATCGATCCCCACATCATAGCTCAGATACAGTCATTTCTCACTGGCGTAATGCAGCTTCTATGTGTTTTTTTCTACAAATACATTCACGGCTACTGCTCCGAAAAACTTAGTTCTCTGTTGTTCCCATATGAATTAATTTACTCGAGCCACAAAATTAGCAACTAGCTCTAAAACTTTACTGTGAAACCAATGAAATATAAACGCACATTCTACTCCAGCAGCTTCTTTTTTTTCACTACTGGCCTGTAAAATTCCCTTCCGTTTACTTGCTTCCCAGACAGCTACAATCTCCAAAAATGTAAATATAAATTCAATAGTCATCTACTATATCACTAACCTGCATCCTCTCTCTCTCTCATGCTTCTTTCTCCGTACACTCCATTCTCATCAGTATTCTCAACCTTTCCCTTACCCACTACTTGATACACCCTATAACATGTCACTCTTTCTCATAACATTTTTCCTATGTAACCCCTTACGCACCAGTGACATAAAATGCATTCTTAGGGTGATATTGTAAAGAAGATAATTATAGTTCCCATGTGCGCAGATTTATTTTGGAAATAATAACAAAATGTTGCTGGTGGGATTTTCATTTTTATCTTCAAATTGATTTTAAACATTTCAAAGTTCCCAGCAAAATTCATAACGATATTTGTATCCTCAGTTCATTCTTAAGTCTTAAAAATCTTCAGAATATTTAATTTTGCTTATGACTGTTTAAACTGTGAACAAAATACTAACACAGAGGAGAATCTCAATAGAAACAAAGAAAAGAGTGCTGGACTGCTAAGTGATGTCAGTTCTTCAATACGGCAGTGAATGCTGGACAATATCATCGAAATTGAGGACAAAACTGGAAGCGGCCGAAATGTGGTTCTACAGAAGGATGCTACAGATATCGTGGACTAAACATGCAAGCGACGATGAGGTGTTGGAAAGAATGGCAAAAAAAGGATATTTATACTGAGCATCAAAAGAGATAACTGAAGTACCTGGGACACGCAATGAGGAAGGAAAGCCTGGAGAACCTGATACTGACTGGTCAGATAGATGGAAAGAGAGACAGAGAAAGGCAGCGGATAACATATTTTCAGGGCCTGATCAGGTGGATGACGGAACGGGGGTTGCCAGGAGTAACAGGTTCAAACATGCTCAGAGCCACAAGTGATAGAGAGACATGGAGAACCATGATCGCCTACGTCCTGAAGGGACAGGGCACATAGAAAAAGAAGAATATAGCACTAACCTGAATCCTCTCTCACATGCATCTTTCTACGTAAACACCATTCCCATTAGTATTCTCATCCTTCTCTTACCCACTACTTGATACACCCTATAACATGTCACTATTTCTCATAACATTTTTCCTATGTTGCGCACCAGTGGCATAAAATGCTTTCTTAGGGTGATATTGTAAAGAAAATAATTATAGTTCCCATTTCTATACTAACAAAATATGCATAGACTTATTTTGGAAATAATAACAAAAATTTGCTGGTGAGATTTTCATTTTTATCTTCAATTTGATTTTAGACATTTCAAAGTTCCCAGCAAAATTCATAACAATATTAGTATCCTCAGTTCATTGTTAAGTCTTAAAAAGTCTTCTGAATATTTAATTTTGCATAAAACTGTTCAAATTTTGTCGATTTTATAATCATAAATAATGACAAAATTGTTTTGCTGTTGGTCATATGCGATATACACTGTATTCCGTCAGGTAATAAAACCAAGCCTTTGTATTATGGTATACATTTCATATATACATGTAATCCTTTTAAAATAGAAGTCTTCACTTTCATTGAATTCGTGATTCTGTTTTCATCGATCCCACGAACTTTTCACGTAGAATTTTTCCATATAATCTTCTCAACTGTGGTTACAATTAAATACTATATCAACTTTTGGGCATATATAGTGGAGTACTCAATTCATACAACACGATTATAACATCACGAAAATTATTATGGAGTTTGTTATGAATTTAATCTGTATATAAATTAAAATACATGAAATATAAGAAAAATAGACTTTTTATATAATTATGCCTATAGAAATAATGCATATAGGCAATATCCGAAATTAACTTTACGTAATTTATAATATATACCCAGTATATAAATTATATATATATATATATATTTTATTTTTTTTTTTAAGTTTTTTTGACATAGGAGACTTAGGAATTAACGTTTACTGACTAGGAGATTCATATTCGGATCAGAAGGAATATATCTGTGTATTTGTATTTTAACATTTATACTTACGTTTTCAACTTTAATTTTTCAAATATAGAGATTCTACATTTAACTAATACCGACAAGAATATTGTGCATACAGCATAATTAAACATGCAGTCTATATAGAGGTTCAACACAAAATATATAAATTGGTCTTCTGAAATAAAATAAAATGTATATATATATATATATAGCCATCCACAGACAGATCTGTTTCGTTGTATCAGAGCTCATCAGTAAGGTTAGATTCCGATTGCTTTTAACCCAGCAATGAAATCCGACCGAATTGGTGTCATTCGGCGATTCTACCTCTGGTCTATGGGCGTTGCGTAGAAGAAGGCAGACATTTTAGCGTGTATATTGTCATTATACCCGCCCAATAGACAGATTGCTCTAATCCATTTCTGAATGAGCTATGCGTACATGCCAGAGTAGGTACTGTTTTTCAAAGTCTACCATTCTTCCAGAATGCTCAATCAGGATGTGAAAGCGTAAATAGTATATATATATATATATATATATATATATATATATATATATGAGAGCGTAAATAGTCTCTCTCTCTATATATATATCTGTATATATATATATATATATATATAGAGAGAGAGAGAGAGAGACAGAGACAGAGAGAGAGACTGTTTACGCTCTCATATATATATATATATATATATATATATATATATATGGCATAAGAACTGGAATAAATATGTTCTTGCAATATATACCCTCGGAAAAATGTTACATATGTTCATTCGGCGAAATTCAATATTTTTTTTAATTCTCAATAAAAGCATATATGCAAATTAGATAGATATGTGATATCCGAAAAGGAATAAATAGTTACTTGCAGTTTAGTCAGAAATTTACATCATGGTTTTCAGCATGTTGAATGAGATAAACGGAGGGCAATGTTCAAATTCCACTTGGATTACTTGCTTTCCAAGTGTTGGAAAGCAGGGTCAATTTCCATCTCTTATCCCCTTTGCTATCATATTTCTCTTCCCAAACACACCATGAATCTTGTCCTTCTTCCTTTTTCATTCTACCCTCAGCCATCATACTTCACATCAGTATTCCCTTTCATCTCTCTCTCATTCTCTGAAAACCCCTGTAACCTGATCCTCATCGGTTTCACTTTCTCTTTGCTGGCCTCCTATTTGACCATCACTCACCTCTTATGTTGAGTCCTGAGTAAAAATGTCAGTACTGCTTTCTTGGCGTGAAATGATGAAAAAATGGGATACATATTAATCCATCTCCTTCCAGTTAAGTGTTGAATAGCAGGAAAGATTACATTCTATAGCCTTGGTTGTCAACCACTTTACTGCAAAAAGAAATGGCAACCTACTGCTGGAAATACTTCTGCGGAGTCAGTCATGTTGAATCGACGGAGGCATTATCTCACCAGTGTGTTCACGTATGACATTTAACTAACTGATTGACTTTTGATTATGATAAACCCTAATGTATATGTCCAGATTTTCAAATGTTTTGCCTGCACTTAATAAATAAGAATGTGTATGCTCTGAGTTACAACTTGACCTAAGAATTTTAGAACCACAGTGCAACGATTGACGCATTTAAGCATCCAACTCCATCTTTCGACTTTCTATTCACTTATTCTCTTGTCGATTGCAATTTTTAAAGACCTTAGATGCATATACATATATGTCTTCCTAGATGCAAAAATCATTTTTGTGTACTTATTTGAGTTCTTATTCAGAGAGATTTATTTCATGAACCTATTTTCGTAAACGTTCGCTATATACAAATGAATGAATTTATTAGATTTTCAATTCGTGGTACAGAATATCCATTTATTTTGTTCAAACTTAAAATGTATTATGAAACTTTTAGATTGCATCTATGTCCTTTAATGCAAAAGCTACGTGCGTGTTTGTAATGTATTCTTATTAGCTCTTCCCAAAATTTACTTCAGTTGTATTCAATTGTCATTTTTCCATCCTTCTTATAGTAATTTTTTTCTGGAAGCTTGTCACTTCCCTCTAACTATCAAATGTACGAGAAAGTACTTATGATAGTTGGAAAGAGAAACTGCACAAGGAGAATGCTAAGAATTGGATATGTCTCGGTAAAGCAATTACAGATGATTGAACCATCTGGGAAGTGTTTTAACATGTTACAGAGAATATGATATAGAAACCCGTAAACGCATTAGATTAGCGAAAGTTGCCTTCCAAAAATTGAAGGAAATATTAAGAAACACAAAACTTTTGTTCGAATAAAAAAAGGAGTTGTTATCTAATATCAACCAGCATTTAAAGAATTGAAGTGAATGCATAACAATTTCCTTACATATGAAGCTTAAATATTGGTGATGTAGATGCACAAAAGAATGCTACACATAAATGCTACATATTTACAATAAGATTGAGATTCTTTTGGATTCCGGGTGAGGAACCGCACAAAAATAATGAACAACGAAACAGATATTTGAAATTGAAAAATAACTTATATTAAATGTAAAGATATAAGTTGAATGCAGGTTAGTAATCCGGGAAGACAATTAGTACGAATATGTATATACAAGTCTTTGAAATAAAACCGTGCCAAAATTAGGATGTCTAGGCTGACATGACGAGTGCTGTGTCCTACATGAGTGGATCTCAGAGCAACTACGACTACTGACGCGGCGTTTTCTGTGAAAATTCGCTATCTGTCGGTAACTTAAGGATCAGATACGGTACCTCTCGGTTCTCACTATGGCAGGCGTATATGTATACTCAAGTCGAGTCCCTTATTATAGCAAAAAAGGAAGATCTTACAACAGATATGTTGAAATAATGTGATATAATAGTAAAAATAAGCCTTTTGAATATTTAACACTCAAATGACAATTTCCTTGCAATTGAAGCATCAACATTGGTGATATGGATGCACCTAAGAATGCTGAGGAAACCAAGGCCGAAACACGTAACCAAAACTTAGATTTGATGAAACACGAAATATAAATGTGACTTATTTAGATTGTTGAAATCATGCCAATATAAGGCTTTCGAATATTTGACACTCTCATGACAATCTCACCTACCTCCCATTAGCATGGACCAGGCTTGCCTCCCAGAGAGTAAAACACTACGCCTCCTTGGTCTCACACTTTCAGCGGACCTCAAATGGAATGACTATATCGAATCCATTGCTAAATCCGCTGCTATGAAAGTCGGTTCTCTGTGTAGGGCCCGGAAGTTTTTTCCGTCTAAATCTATCCTGCACATTTACAAATCTACCATCCGCCCGTGCATTGAATACTGCTGCCATATCTGGTCGGGTGCCCCTGCTGTTCTCCTCGGGCTTCTCGATAAGGTTCAGAGGAGGGTCTGTAATGTGATAGATACCGACTTGGCAGACCGCCTGCAGTCTCTCTCCCACCGGCGAGACGTGGCTTCGCTGTGTCTCTTCTATAAATACTTTCACGGCTTCTGCTCCGATGAACTTAGATCACTGGTGCCCCCTAAATACGAATTTGCACGAGATACTAGATTAGCAACTAGATCCCACCCTTTTACAGTGAAATCGATAAAATGCAGCCGTAACTTCTACTCCAACAGTTTCTTTCCTCGCACTTCCCGATTGTGGAATTCTCTTCCAAACGATTGCTTCCCCGACGGCTACAATCTCCAGGAGTTTAAATGTAAGGTCAATAGACACCTCCTAACACACTAACCTGCTCCCATTCTATCAAACACTCTTCCCATCTGCCCGACCCTCATCCTCGCTATCCTTACTCATCTATCACCTTTCTCCTGACATTCCCTATGTCTATCCACTCCTTCTCTTTACCTTCCCCTATGTAGCCCCATGCACAATAGTGGCAGTGGAATGCCTTGCTTGGGGTGAGATGATTAAAAAAAAAAAAAAAAAAAATTGAACAAAAGATCGACTGAGAGGAACGTCAAATTAACGATCTGGAATAAATGAATAGCAGACCGGAATTAGAAATGAGAAAAGCGGTAGACATATTAGTGTTAAAATGTATCAATTTAAAAAAAAATGACTGATGATATAAATGCTGTATTTACTAAAATGTTGTCTTATTTCGTCTTTTTGAGACATTGTTATTTTAATTTTATGTGAATTATATTTTGACAGTAAATCATACTGCTTGATAATCATTTGGATTGTGGATAAGACAAAACTTTAAAAAGTCAAGAAAAATATTATCTCTCATACTATATTGTCTTAAGTTGTTTTACAGTCTGAGTCTTCTTTTGAATATCCGACTATTCAGAAAATATTTAATATATGTTTTTGTTGTGATGATTTTTATTTTTTATGATATTGAGATAGTTTTCTATATTTGCTATTGACAATATAGTTTCCTGAATTTAAAAACCCTTGGAAAATCAGCATATTATGCCATTTCGCAAAATTTGTAATGGAAATTTCGATGAAGACTTAGCGCAGCAAATTTAGGCAAGAAATAAAACAAGAACAATTCAGGTTCGTTAAGAACGGTAAAACAAGAAATATGGTAGTTATTCTTGGGATTATATCAGAAGGAGTCATACATATACAAAAAATTGTGATCCGTTTTATAGATTATATCTGTTTGAATCTCTTACGAAACCAAAACATATTTGCAAAGTAAAATAATCTAGAAACTGTAATGTTAGCAAAACCTTTTCAACCGCATATAAAATTAATTCTGTATATATAGATAAGTAGAAAGAGATGTATGATAAATAGTGATCTACTTCAGGATATACGTGTAGGCTAATCTGATAAAACTAGAAGTCCTACCAAGATATATTATTGGTTGGCACAGCCTTAAAAATACATGTAAATAACACAGTGTTGATAGCAGACTCAGAAAGGAAACTACAAAAACGACAGGAAGCGAAGTGAAAGTAGTAGACATCAAATGTAAATAGACTGAATATATATTTGTTAGAACATCCCAACATGCACTAGACTAATGTAAATATCTAGAAATGGTTTGAATAAGAAATTACATAGATCAATAATCGACAATGACACGAATAATAATAATAATAATAATAATAATAATGATTAGAACATCAAAATAAAAACAAGGCAGTCTCGCAGACATGAAGATCCACCTTGGAAAAGAAAAATAGAAAAAGAAATCGAACAACTTAGAAGTGAACTATCAGTACTGGATGAACTGAGTAGAGGAATAAATGTAAGAACTAGGAAAAGCAGAAGAGTCGAAAGAAAATACAACATTAGAAATGAAAATGAAGTATTATCAACTAAAGAAAAAATAAAGCAAAAAATACAACTGAAGGCTCAAAGAATAAGACGCTATGAGAAAAGAGCAAGATTTTACAGAAAAAACAAGATTTTTCAAACCGATACAAAGAGATTTTACAGGGAAATAGGTAAAAAAAGAATTGAAGTGACAGTCCCCACCCCAGAATGGAAGAAGTTACACAGATCTGGGAAAAGATATTGGCTTGCCCTAAAGAACATAGCAAGGAAGTACATCGGATTACACAAGAGATAGAACGAATGAAAAATAAACCAGAACATGGGCTGGAATTAGAGAAGAGGATGTTAAATTTGCACTAAAAAAAGCACACAATTGGTAATTCCCAGGTATAGATAAAATTCCTAACTTTTGGCTATATTATTTAAATACAGCACATAAAAAAACTAGCCAAAGAACTTCAAGAAATGGTTGACGACCCCACTAAAATTTCTGTATGGATGACCAAAGGAATTACATTTCTTCTACCCAACAATGGTGACACAAACAACCCGAAAAACTACAGACCAATTACATATCTTCCGACAACATATAAAATATTAACATCTATTTTAACAAAACAGACATATTTATTCTTAGAAAGAAATGACATGATACCGCTTGAACAAAAAGGGTACAAACGTGGCTTTTATGGATGTAAAGACCAATTGCTTATTAACAAAATGATCCTGGAAAACTGCTACAGTACAAAAAATCTTAGTACTGTCTGGATAGATTATCGAAAGGCATTCGATAGTGTGCCACATCCCTGGTTTTTAAAGACTTTAAATATATACAAGATATCGCCCGTCATCATCAATTTCATCAAACAGTGCATGTCTATATGGAAAACAACCCTTTATAATCATATGAATGGAACCTATAAGTCTGATGAAATAAACATCAAAAGAGGTATATTTCAAGGTGATTCTCTATCTCCCTTACTATTCTGCATATCATTAATAGCACTAACCAGTCAACTTAATAAGACAGAATGTGGTTATAAAATAGGCCAAAAGAAAATAAGCCATCTATTTTACATGGATGACTTAAAGTTATATGCTAAGAATGATAATGAGCTGGAAGGTCTTCTGCAAACTGTAAAATGCTTCAGCGAAGACATTGGAATGAAATTCAATTTGAATAAATGTGCTAAAGCTACAGTTTTACGTGGATCAATAAAAGAAACATCCTCAATTAGCCTACACCCTGCTGTAACAATAAAAGAATTGAAACCAGAAGAAGCTTATAAATACCTAGGTGTAAATGAGAGCTAAAACATTCACCATAAAAAAATGAAAGAAATAGTGCGTAAAGAGTACTATAGAAGGCTACGAATGATATTAAAAACTGAATTGAATACAGAGAACAGAGTTATGGCCATTAATAGCCTTCCTATCCCAGTTGTCCAATATAGCTTCAACATCTTAAACTGGACTCAAAACGACATCAGGCGAATGGATTCTAAAACAAGAAAGCTTCTTTCTAAGCATAAGATGCATCATCCAAAGGCTGATATAGACCGCCTATACATACCCCGTAAAGAAGGTGGAAGAGTTCTTATTCATACAAGACAACAACTATTGGCTGACTAACATACATAGAAACAACAAAGGATTGGATGTTACAATTAGTAAGGCAACATGAAGAAAGAAAGAAAAAATATTCAATAATAAAAGAAGGCAGTAAATACAAACAAGATTTACAGTTAGTAGATTCTGTAGAAAAGCAAAACAGAAGCCAAGAACCAAAGATTGCGGCAAAAAATATGAAAATGAAAGCCAAAGGTAAAGCTCTTGAACAGATGAAACAGCGCTGGCAAGACAAACCTCTGCATGGTCAATATCCAGAACGTGCCAATAAATCCAATGTTGACAAAATTAATACTCATCGATGGTTACGTGCATCTGGATTAAAGTCTGAAACTGAAGGCTTTATTCTTGCAGCACAAGACCAAAATATTTTCCCTAGAAGCTTTCAGGCAAATATTATGCATAATAATATGGATCAAAATGCAGGTTTTGTGATAAGCACCAAGAAACAATAGACCACCTAATCTCAGGCTGTTCATTGCTTGCTCCAAATGAATATAAAAATCGCCACGATAGAGTTGGTCAATATTTACATTAGGCAATGTGCAAACATTATGGAAAAGCTGTAAACAAACACTGGTATGAACATCACCCAGCACCTGTTACAGAAATAGAAGATGTAACCATTCTATGGGATTACACCATGTACACAGACAGAAAAATTGAAGCAAACAGGCCAGACATTAGTGTTAAAAACCAGAAAGAGAAAACTTGTCTATTAATTGATATGGCATGTCCAGCGGATTGTAACATAGCAATCAAGGAATTTGAAAAACTGTCAAAATATAAAGACATGGAAAGTGAAATAGAAAAAATATGGAAATTGAAAACAAGAGTTGTGCCAGTGATAGTAGGTGCACTTGGAATGATAAAAAATGGAACAAAACAACACATTGAAAGAATCCCTGGAAACCCCAGCTTAAGAGATATACAAAAAATTGTCTGATTAAGTACAGCCCACACACTAAGGAAAACTTTATCTATGTAATGCTAGAGATGATATGGAAGATAGAAAAACATGAAAACATTAAATGGCGTCATAACAACACGCCACGACCTGCCTTAGGTCTCCCCGCAGACTTGGTTGGTAGTGAGACCAAAGCAGAAATCGAAATATGATGAAAAATGAAATAATAATAATAATAATAATAATAATAATAATAATAAGAAGAAGAAGAAGAAGAAGATTTACACCAAAATATCCCCTTGTTTTTATTAAAATTTATCAGTAAACATATTATTTTATTTATCAGTATTCACCCTTCGACTTTCGGTTGAGTCCCCAACGTACTGAATATTGTAAGTTATTGCGTTTACTACCAATCACTGGTTTTTACCGTACTTATCCTTTTTCGTGAAATCGGATTTGTACGTTCAACGTATTCTTGTGGTGTTCGTACATCAAAAATATTATACAGAACTTTCATTTTTTTTCGGGCTTTTTTTTCTTTATATATTTTCCTTATAATATTATAATATCTTTTGCGTTGGCATTTCTTCTCTTTCTGCCATATATACAAATTTCCCGGTTTGAGAAGTTATTACGCCGTTTTCCTATGTTATTCCATTTCTACACCGTCTGCCAAACAATTTTTCACCAATCTTGAAAACTTTGGTGTC
Source organism: Ascarosepion bandense (assembly GCA_037127315.1). Lineage (NCBI taxonomy): Eukaryota > Metazoa > Mollusca > Cephalopoda > Sepiida > Sepiidae > Ascarosepion > Ascarosepion bandense. The sequence continues at coordinate 925,041 of JBBBDQ010000303.1, read as the reverse complement.
ATTTTGCATTCCGTTTTTATTCTTTTTTTAACTTGGAAACTAGGAAACTTGGAAACTTTATTGCAAACTAGGAAACTTGGAAATTTTCTTGCAAGGATTAAAATTTGATGATGTCATGCCTTTCGCGTATTTATGCATTATCAGTTGTATTCTCAAATTTTTTGCAGTGATTCTTCTTTCATTTTTTTATTACAAGTTTATTACAGGTTTTTCAAACCTCTCTCTTTAAAGAACTCATTATCTCTTCTGCGTGTACCTTCGTCCTTCGATGATACGGCGTGGTAGTGATATAGTCAAACGTTAACCACTTAAAAATATAAACATTCGTAAGCGCTGAAATGTGTACCATTATCCGAGATCATGGCATCTAGATGCAATGTCATGCAAACAATTCGCGTAATAAATTCATTTTGACCATGGAAGTTAGTGTATTTTTGTACTTAAAAGTAACAGTCCTGTTAGTAAAGCTATCAAATACCACAAGAAAATGTGATCTGTTTAGTGAACTTGCAAAGTCTATATGCAGTTCTGACCACGGAATTTTTGTCTTTTACGAACTCTGTAATTTCTGTATAATTATGACTTTTTTTTTGCAGAGGACAACATCTGCAGGGTTTTGCTACTTCTCAAAATTTTGATCTCTTTGAACCAGTATACATATATTTATATTAGAGATTTCATTATTGAAATTTTCAGATGACCTCTATGAAATTCATTTACCATAAGTTTTGTATCATATTAGGAATAGTGGCCCATAGCGAGTAAGTGTTGAAGCCTGGATTGCGTTTCTTCTTACTTTATTTACGTTGCTTTGTTTTTTATTTCCACTACAAATATGATTTGTTCTGCTTTTACTTTTATTTCTTCCAGTGTAACAGGTAATCCACGTAGTACATTCCTGTGTTACTTCATTTGGAACAAGGTTTTAAGTCTTCCCATTAAAGACTGTGCGTACAAGGTCTCTTCTTGGGTTAAGGCTTGATTGAGGCTTTCATCCAAGTCAGGAAGTTGCAAATTAAACCGCATTTGTCCCCATAATTTTTCGGCCGTTATCGCCAAGCAGAATCAACTCTTTCGGCTTTATCGGAGCCACGCTACGAATCGCAACATGCATCTTTTGGCATCTGCTCGTATACAGTGAAAGAAGACACTTAATGAAGCTAAGCTGATCTGTGTCGACACAATGAAGCAGCGTATAGCATCCAGCAAGTTAGGCTTCAAAGACTATTAATGAATCTGTAAATGTTTACTAAATAACAGTAATTCTTCAATCCCTTCTCTAGTCAATGAATTGAAGTTTCTCACATATTCATCGAACAAAACCGAGTGCTTTGCTTGCAAATTCTGTAGCAGCTCGACACTGAATTCATCTGGAGTATCTGTAACTGACTTCCCATCTAGAATTGTGGCAAAGCTGAATGACATCTACATTACCCACTCTCTGGTCAGTAACATACTTTCAAAGCTTGTCCCCCATAAAGCGAGCAGGGGTGACGGAATTCCAGTCAATAACCAGAAGGAATATGCTACAAAACTCTCCACCGTCCTCTCCAAAATATAACTACTGCCTCTCTTCTTCTTGATTTCCTGCTCGCTAGAAATCCTCTACTGTGGTTCCTATATTAAAGAATCTAGAGAACACTTGGACGCCTGTAATTATTGTTGTAACAGACTCCTACCGAATTTTGTCTATGTGTTCGAGGCTATTATCTACGACAAGGTGGTTCAACATCTAACAGCCAACAGTTTCTTCTCTGACAAACAGTACGTTTTCCATTTCACCAGTTCTACTGCTGAAATGCTGACGACCATCTCTGAGTATATATACCCGGCTCTCGATAAGAAGAACAAAGCTCGAGCTATTGCACTGGATATCCCAAAACCGTTTGAGTCTGGCATGCTGGCCTTCTACGCAAGCTACTGCGCTATGTTATAACTGGATGATTGTTTGATCTAATCCAGTCATTCCTTTCAAATTGCGTAATGAAGGTAATATTAAGCAGACATAACTCCTAATAACATTATACAAAGGCGGACGAATCTCAAGGCTGTATTCTACTTCCTACGCTATTTCTGATCTTCTTCAACAATCTCCCTTATTTGTATCATATCTCAACTTGTCATCTATGTTGACACCACCACTTACTCACGCCTCGATCAAAAATGTGCTAATGATGACAAAGCTTATCTCGCTGCTGTGCTTGAAAACGATTTCCGATCTGTGTTGGACAGGGTTAGGATAAGGATAGTGACTTTAAATGCTTACAAAACAAAGCTGCTATCTGTTAACCACCACCACCACCACAGACAATCGCTACTAGCCCCCATTAGCATGGATCAGGCTAGCTTCCCTGAAAGCAAAACACTGCACCTCCTCGGCTTAACTATCTCAGCAGACCTCAAGTGGAATGACTAGATCGAATCCATAATTAAATATCTGACACCCATTAAAAACCTGTTCCTCTTGTTTCTCCTTCTCACTATTTTTCCGAAGTAACCCCCTGCACACCAGTGGCAATAAACTACCTTGCTTGGGATTAAATGATTATATATACCAGTCTTCTACCAATATTGGGGAAAGTATTCGAGGCTATAATCAATGTTGAATTAGTTCATCATCTCACCGCCCACAAACTGTTCTCCGACAGGCAATATGGATTCCGATTTGACAGGTCCACAGCCGACCTGCTAACAACTGTAACGGAGTACATGCTACAGGCCCTTAATGAGTCTGACGAGGCTCGCGCGGTTGCTCTGGACATCTTCAAGGCTTTCGACAGGGTTTGGCACCCTGGCCTCCTATGAAAACTACGCGGTTATGGTATTACCGGTCGCCTGCTTGACCTAATCCAATCTTTCTTAAATAACCGCAAAATGAAGGTCGTTCTGAATGGGCGTGCCTCTTCGTCCTACAGCACGAATGCTGGTGTCCCACAAGGCTCTATCCTGGGCCCGACGCTCTTCCTTATTTTCATCAACGACCTCCCAGATGAGATCAAGTCCCAAGCAGGCATCTACGCAGATGACACTACAATATACTCCCGCTCCAGTAAGAAACCTGTCGTGGCGGACAGACATAATCTCGCTGCTGACCTTGAGCGGGATCTACACTCTGTGGTGAACTGGGGCAAGAAGTGGCTTGTCAACTTCAATTCCTCTAAGACCAAGCTGTTGTCTGTCAACCATTACAGGCAACCTCTTCTGCCTCCCATAAGCATGGACCAGGTGATTCTCCCGGAGAGTAATACACTACGCCTCCTCGGACTTACCCTGTCCTCAGACCTCAAATGGAACCACTATATTGAATCCATAGCAAAATCTACTGCTAAGAAGATTGGGTCACTATGTCGATCCAGGATGTTTTTTCCACCTGAATCCATCCTGCATATATACAAGTCAACCATCCGTCCGTGCATGGAGTACTGCTGCCATTTATGGTCAGGTACCCCTGGCGTTCTCCTCAGTGTTCTTGACAAGCTCCAAATGAGAGTCTGTAATGTGATAGGTACTGATCTGGCGACTCGACTGCAGCCACTTTCCCATCGTCGAAATGTGGCCTCCCTCTGTCTCTTCTATAAATACTTACATGGCTTCTGCACTGATGCCTCCTCAACCCCTGCAACCAGACTGGCAACTGGGTCCCACCCATTCACAGTCAGGTTAGCCAAACGCCTACGACAATTCTGCTCCTGCAGCTTCCTCTCTCGCACTTCCCGCCTATGGAACTCACTCCCGTATTCTTGCTTTCCTGAGGGCTACGACCTCCAGAAATTTAAAAGCAAAGTTAAAATTAATACTCACCTACTAACCACTGGACTCTAGCTCTCTCCCCTCCCCTGTATAATCTTCACTTTCTCTCCGGACATGTATCTGTCATTGCACCTGCTTTCTCAGCTTTCTATTGTTCTTTCTAACTAGCTTGTACTCCTCACTCTTTTCTAATTACTCTTTCTACATTTGTGTAACCCCCTGCACATCAGTGGCGTTTCTGTCTTGCTCGGGGTGAAATGATTAAAAAAAAAAAATATATATATATAAATTTCTTTTTCACTTTTTAATTCTGTAATGCCAGTTTCCTCAAACGGCTAAACTTTTTTTTAATATCCATTTGGATACCATATCTGCATATTCTAATTTTTTGAGCGGTTACAAATTCTTGCCGAAAGTCGTAATTTTATATTATGTTATCGCAGCCATATGCGTAGAAATTGCGTTTTTAAACCATTTATTGATGATAGAGTTTGATTTTTTTACAACCAAAGACTCCTTTCTTGTATAAATTTGTGACATATTTTACTGGAAATATTACTCATTTCTTTTTTCTGACCTGGCTGTTTTTTTTAGTAATATTACTGAACGGGAAACCTGTGAGACAGTTACCGTCATCAAACATGTGTAAAAAGACTACTCCTATGCCACAAACATTAACATCCGAAACCATTACAAATTCTAACTGATAATCAGAGAGCTCAAATCATACGTTTGGCATTAGTACTTTTCAAACGCTTTGAAACTTATCAAGCCAGTTTAAGTAAATTCTTCAGCATTATTTATTCTATATTTTAAGAATACCTTCTTTTTTTTCTTCACACAAGCGAAAGAGAAAAAGATTAAACAAACATGCTTCAAAATTCACTGTCATATTTGAATGTATGGGCCAAACCTTTCTAAAATGGGTATTTTTTCTGCAAAAGTTTGTTTTATTTGTACATACATAAGATTTGATTCATATTTCTAATTATGTTTTGGGATTGTCAAATTTCCATATTCATTTCTTTTTAGGATTATTATAATTAGTATTATTATAAGTGGGGATAGTAGTAGTAGTAATAATAGTAATAATTTCTCTTGTTTCTGTTGTATAAACATTTCCTTCGGGGTCACAAGAAGAAATCCATGAACAAAATTTGTTTCATAAAAATTTCTACTGATCGCTTTTGTAAAAACAAATAAAAGTAGACACATTTTATATAGATAAATCTGATCGTAATATGTGAAATATATATGCCCTAAATACAACTGGATTTTTATAATCTTCATTTGTCCCATCTTTGAGATTTCCATATCATTATCATTCTGTTTTATAGTTTTTGAAGATCTTCAGCTATATATTAAATTTTCCAAGGAGAGTGCATGTCAATACGAAAGCACATTCTGTTCTGTTGGTCTTTCATTACGATGTCTAAGCGATTAGATTTAATTTTTCTCTCAGTATTGTAAGTCATAAAAACTTGTTACAGATCGTATATCTATCATATCGTCTGAAGGAAAGATCGTATCAGTTAACTTACTATAAATGTTGCAAATTTTTAGGGCAGCTATCATGCCAGATATTTCATTAATTTTTGCTAAAACCATGTAGACTGATATAAGTTGGCCAATTGTTTATGTATATGTCAAAGAATATTCATGTCGAGGTAACACCATTTTTCAGTATGTGTACATAGTAATTTCAACGTTGCACAACCTAACCACAGGTAGGTACGTAGTTCTTATACATCAGACTGTTTGTTTCCGGCTGAGTATTGGCACTCGAGAGATTTACCTTGAGGTCGCTTCAGCATTTGGTACATTGTTTTGTGTTGGATTTCATTTTTAGGCACTTTGGTGAGGTTTCTGTAAGTTTATTTGCACTTCTTCACCAACTTGGGATTCCTTTTCCCATTAGTTGGCATCCTTTCTTACTGAATAAATGTCTTATGGGTTTCGTGTTTTTTGATAAACATTAGCATCCAATCTTCTGTAGTTTTCTTCGGTATCTTTCAATGATGATTTTTTTTCAGATTTGTAAGATAGTTTTAATTGCACTAATCCTCTGCCTCCTTCGGATCTGGACGAACACAGACATCGAACATCATTATTAGAATGATGCCTGCGATAGAAAATGTGAAACTTTTTCATTTGACACCCATTCGCTTAATTTAAATATGCTGTCTTCTACCTCTTTCGCTGATTTTATTTGTTTATAGGCTTCTTTTTCTTTATCTGGTTCCCTAATCTTGTGACAAATCAAGATATTTTGTGTATGTTTTTGCATTTCTCTTTTTGTTGAGTATTGCTTTCGCGTATTTATATTATCCGATATCATCACATTTCACACGATACCTTTCAACTTGTCCAATATTCTTTTTTATATTTTTATTCTTAGATATTACTGTTTTTTTTTTCGTGCTAAAGGTGGATTAATGACAGACAGAACCAAAGTGTTGAGAGGAGTCTCGTGGAAAGGTTCATTGTCTGATACTCAAACAACTAAAAGTGGCTGTGCTTTTGGTATCATTTATGTATAATCTTGTTTTCCATAGATTCATATTATATCTTAAAATATATGATAGTACCGAAACAACGTTGTACATTTCACAAATCCTTATTGATTGATGACAGATGATACATTCAAATGTTGGGTACCTTGTAATTTTCTGGATATTTCAATCAGAGCATGCCTATCACTATTCTTGGTTATCAACACTTATTTAAAAATGGAACTTTCTATGTGTGTGTATGTGTGCGTGTCTGTGTGTGTGTCCGTTGCGCATAGACCCCGAAACGGCTGAACCGATTTCATTGAAAATTTACACAGTTGTACTATAAGCGTCTGTGAGTGTTCTTAGCTGGGTTTTGTGTCGAGGTACCCCAGATAAATATCGAAGATCAATAATCGAAATATCTGGTTATAGAAGGAATGGTCCGATTTTAATCATTTTTTGATACACTCACAGAAAAAGACATTTTTTTAATCATGTCACGCCAAGCAAGGCATTCCACTGCCACTATAGCGCAAGGGGTTACACAGGGCGATAGACGAGTTAGGATGTACACAGGGGAAGAGTTGGAGAGAATGGGAGTGTTAGTGTGTTAGGAGGTGTCTATTGACCTTACATTTAAACTCCTGGAGGTTATAGCCGTCGGGGAAGCAAGCATGCGGAAGGGAATTCCACAGGCTGGAAGTGCGAGAAAAGAAGCTGTTGGAGTAGAAATTGCGGTTATATTTCATCGGTTTCATTGTAAAAGGGTGGGATCTAGTTGCCAATCTAGTATCTCGTTCAAACTCACACCTAGAGGGCACCAATGATTTAAGTTCATCAGAGCAGAAGCCATGATAGTATTTATAGTAGAGGCACAGGGAAGCCACGTCACGCCGGTGAGAGAGTGACTGCAGGCGGTCAGCTAAGTCGGTATAAATTACATTACAGATTCTTCGCTGTACTTTGTCGAGAAGCCCGAGGAGAATAGTAGAGGCACCCGACCAGATGTGGCAACAGTCTTCAAAACACGGGCGGATGGTAGATTTGTATAAATGCAGGATAGATTCAGGCGGAAAGAATTTCCGGGCTCTGCACAGAGAGCCAACATTCATAGCAGCGGATTTAGCAATGGTTTCGACGTAGTCATTCCACTTGAGGTCCGCTGAGTGTGTCAGTCCAAGCAGGCGTAGTGATTTACCCTCTGAGAGGCATGCCTGTTCCATGCTAATGGGAGGGACGTGCGGTCGTCTGTGGTGGTTAATTGACAGCAGCTTCGTTTTGGAAGAATTGAATTTTACGAGCCATTTCTTACCCCAATCCACCACGGATTGGAGGTCCTTTTCAAGCTCAGCCGCGAGGTTCGCCTTATCATCAACACCAGATTTTTGATCGAGGCGAGCGTATACTGTGGTATCATCAGCGTACATGCCTACTTGTGATCTTATGGCATCGGGGAGATCATTGGTGTACATTAGAAAGAGCGTAGGACCTAGGATAGAGGCTTGGGGGACACCCGCTTTTGTAGGGTAGTTCTGGGAGCCATCTCCGTCTAAAACCACCTTCAGTGTGCGGCTGGAGAGGAATGACTGGATTAAGTCCAACAAAAGTCCAGTAATGCCGTACCTTCGCAGTTTCCCTATAAGGCCGGCATGCTATACTCTGTCGAATGCTTTAGAGATATCCAGGGTGACAGTTCGGGCTTCACCGTTCTTGTCGAGAGCCTGGTATATATATTCGGTGATGGTCGTTAACATATCAGCAGTAGACCTGGTGAAGCGGAAGCCATACTGTTTGTCCTATAGGAGCCCGTGGGCCGTGAGATGCTGAACGACCTCGACATTGATAATGCCTTCGAACACTTTGCCGAAGATCGGAAGAATGCTGATAGGGCGGTAATTTGCGGGGTCCGAGGGTTCACCAGTGTTCTTGAATATTGGAACCACAGAAGAAACGATATTCAGAAGTTTCAAGGTTGCAGTTCTTGTAATAGTGCAGAAAATCGAAAATATATATATATATATATGGATACAAGGCAAGATGTTTGTTTGTGTGTCTGTTTATCTGCATGTATGTCTGTATTTTTTCAGCCTTTTCATTTTAGTTTTTGCTTCGAGTTTGGTTCTAAGTAGGTATAATTGTAGTTCTTCGTCTCAGCCTTGATGCCATTTACTCAGAGGACTTATTTAGCCTTCAAAATTCAATTTACGACGAAAAAAACTTATTTGAATTCGATAACAGGAAATCAAAATTTGACTTACCTCCATTTAACTGGAAACAACTATTGCGTTTTAGTTTTTCACGTCAACGTCCAAAGAGTCTGAGCTCCAGGACCGTGGATTAGTTTTAAAGCTTACATTACACCCGAGCAAGGCCGGGCTATATTGCTAGTATTTTTATATTTACATAAGATTTTTCTTCTATCACCCTTGATCCAGCCCGCATTAGGATTATGTTGCTTTACGTTGTTTAAATTATTCTCACATTATTTCTACTTTTCGTCAGTAGTTGGTGGCTCTGTTTTTAATTCTATAACTACTTTTGCGATGTTACTGTAATACTTATTTATGTCTGTTTCGGATATCTTATATTCATGATAGAACCTACATTATTTTTCATGTCGACTTATCTCTTGATTTAATTAAAAATTCTGTTTAAGTTTTTATATGGTAATTGAAAATATTTTGCTGCTTTAATTTCATATTTTTGTTTTCTCTATCTGCATTTTCATGTTGATATGTTCCAAATTCCTTTAAATATCATTTAGTATCGGCAATTTATATATACATTCCTCCATTTCTGGTATAAATTTTGCCTATGAGGATTATTTTCTTTGTAGTTTAATATTTTATTTACCCTAAACATTTTTTAATATCGGCTAGATTTTCCCAATCCATCATAAAGTGTCTATCGTTCCCGGTCTTATAGAAATTTGCATGTGTGGTATAACTTGCTCTCCTTCTGTTTTCCATATCTATGGAGATCTCATGAATTTGGTGATGAGTTAATCAGGGTTCGATTTCTCTGCTGGGTAGAACAGTATCAAAAACAGTGGAAACATTATGAGCAATAACTAAAAAAAAAAATGTAATAAAATGTAAGAAAATATATCTCTTGATAGGGACAGCCTAGATCATATAAGCGCTTTATTTTGGATTTCCTTAAAGGGGACACGCGTGAAAAAATGTCTTCTTTTATCTGCCGTGTTCTTTCCGGATGTAATAAACCAAAGGTCATTAATTATCTCTATCGATTGTCGAACTAATCAATCTTTCTCCTTGTAACTCTCCCTAACGCTGCTCTACCGTCCAGTTGATTCAGCCTATGAAGTATTTCTCTATTTGCAAACCGCTATCTCATTTTCCTCTGCCCGTCACGTGATTCTTCGATACCTATTTTCACATTACATGTCCTTTTATGTCCGTTTAGAATGTCTTATATTCATGATAGAATCTACAACATTTTTCATATCGACTTCTCTCTGGCTTTAATAAAATTTCTGTTTAATTATTTATATGATAATAGAAAATATTTTGCTACTTTAATTCCACATTTTTGTTTTCTCTGTCTGCATTTTCATGTTGAAATGTTGCAAATTCCTTTAAATATCATTTAGTATCGGCAATTTATATATAAATTCCTTCAGTTTTGTTTTAAAATTTTCCTTCTACGGGGATTATTTCTCTTTGTAATTTAATATATTATTTACCCCAACCCTTTTTTAATATCGGCTAAAAACTTTTGCATATGTTACGTTATTTATTTGTGATGTCTTCCAGTGGTTAATAATGTCTGCAATGCAAAGATACATGTTTGCATAGTAGGTTTACTGGTATTTGCCATATGAATTGTGTAAGCCTGTCTTTTTCAAAGATTAGTATACACGTTAATACTCCAATTATTTAAATAATGTGACTTCCCGCTTCAATGATTTAAACTCTAGTTTTTCATTCTTGTCTAATATTTTTTGATCTTCATCGATGACAGAATCTTATGTTTCAGCAAAATCTATCCGCTTTGTGAGATCATTAATTTGTATCACATTTATTTTAATTATATCTCATTCTCTTTCATATTATCTATTTTCAATCTTACATCTCTTTTGTGGGGTTATATCTGATTTTTCTTTATGTTAGATTACATTTGTCTTAACTATTTCTGTATTCGCAATAAGTCCTTGCGGATACTGACAAGCATATTTGAGTCGTGATAGTGCCTTATTTTAGTTCTTACCATACCTCTACGAATCTGGTGTGTCCGGGAAGTTCTTTTGTAGATTTTCGAATGCAGTGAAAAATATACCATGACATGTTTGTTCTATTCGTGAATCCATTTCGTTTTCTTTCTTTATAATAATTGATATGGCATTAATTCAACAAGTTTAATGTTAGAATTAGACACCACTTAGGCTGATATTTTTAATATGTTCCACATATGACCGGCTATCTTCTATGAACAATCTTGATAAATGGAAGAAAGAGAGCGATACTACTTGTCTATGTGTAAGGAAAATCCACAGATATTAGAACATGTTCCTAATTCCTGTAAAATAGCTCTTGTCAATGGAAGATATACCTAGAACCCAATGCTGGTCAAAATTATAAAAAAATATATTAAGGATGAGTCATCTAATTCAACCCAGTATTTTGTAACAGATGAGCAAGTATACGTCGTTTCAAAGCAAACAAGAAAATGTCAAGCTACATCCGGAAAAGTCTCCTTATTTTTTATGCCAATAGGGATATATCTCCAGATTTTTCTGGTTGGTGTAATGATTACTTCAAAATAATATTAATCCAAATCTGCGACCCGATATTTTTCTATCAAGGGTGATCTATAAAATCAGCCGGGTTGAATTAACAGTACCATATGAAAGCCAGATGGAAAAAAACGAATAAAAAACTAATATTAATGGCAATCTAAATTCATAGTTAGTAAAGGAAAGCTATAATGTAATTACTAGAAATGTGGAAATTAGAACAGGTGGTTTTGTTGCCGAAAATTTGAACCAAATATTTGGCCAAGTTGGAATCAAAAGGCGTAATAGGGCCAAAAATATAACACGTCTAATAGAAGTAACTGACAATATTTCTATGTAGATATGGAAAGAAGAAACATTTCAGGGAGCGTTTCAGCGAAGATGACGACATGATATGACTGAATGTTTAATGAGGTTCAGCTTTGCTTTCTCAGAACGCGATGTTTGACATTTGTCCCTGGTAATTCTTATTTCGCCTTCATATTTTGAATTATATATCTACAACACAATAATATATCCTTATAATGGGGCTTCATATCAGTGAATAGAGCCGGTGTGCAAGTGAAACTGTTAGAAAGAAGGCCCCGAAACGGTGCATAAACTTTCCTCGTGACATCAAATTTATTTAGATATAAATTCGAGAGGAAGACATTAAAAGAAATTCAATGAAATCATATACCCTACAGAGGCTCGGCCCAAATGTCATTGGCATGAAGAGCATTACACGTTCAGCTCGCTTCAGGTAAGTTTCAATGAATTTCCAATAATTCCTTCTTCAGCAAGTTCTGTGTTAGAAATAATCCTGTTTGGCGACCAGATGCATCCTTGCTGGTGGAAGTGTTGCATTTTAGATACAGATGTTTACGTTTCGCACTGTTTACTCTCTTAATGGCATCGACCTTGTTGACCTGGATGACGGCTAGTACGGTATGAGTTTCTTTTCCAGATAGTGAAATATGTATTATTACATTTCATCTTTAAACGCCAAAGGGTAATTTTGATCAAGATTTCATCACTACGAACAAAACTAAAGAGCGTATCCTATCCGGAAGACACGACAGTCTACTGCCAGATATCACACAAATATTTCTAGGCCACACAGAATTTTCTTTATACAGTTATTGTTAATAACATTCCTGCCATTGTTATAAATATCATTATTTTATTGTTAATTGTTTAGTTGTATATATTATACTGTCAATATGGAGAGACGATGGATCTCCCCACATAAAAATAATTATGCCTACGCTCTTATTGGCAGCGAAGCATCTGTTATAGCTGTACAGGCCCTCATGAGAGTCACTGTTAACATGATTTTCCTAAACGAATTTGAGGCCTACATGTCTTTCGTAATCTGGATATGAATTTATCGTCAGTATTTATTATTAAAGATACTCCAATGATTGGATATAGCCGCAAGCAGGAACGAATGTTTTAAATCAGAATCATTCTTCTTTTCGATGGTCTACACAACTGGGATATCGAGTTCTGTCTACCCGAATATATATATATATATATATATATATATATATATATTCAGAGATTATAACATCAATATGTTATAATATCGCTACAAATGTAGCTATGTTGTCTTATCAAGTGATGAGTTTTATTTAAATTTGAAGGGTTTTTAAAGGTAAAAAAAACAAGCAAAACCCCATTAATCAGTGTATCATTATTGTATAGAGAGTGTGGAACAATCAGAATAAAGCCACTTCTAAATTGGAGAATATGTGGGCAGACGTAAAATCATTTTTATGGGCATTAGTATTAATATTTGATTAAATTGAGTTTAGCAATATATATATATATATATATATATATATATATATATATATATTTATAATTACTTAGTTATTAAGTATAATAGAATTAGACCACTAAACAATTGTATTAAAAAGTGTTCAATACAGTTATATTGTAGAACGTTTGAATATTCTTTACAAATGAAGAACACACACACACACACACACACACACACACATATATATATATTTTTTCTAAACATATACTGTTAAATATAAGAGGCAATGAATGTCTATTATGTTTAATTATGAGCCTTTTTAAACATCGTATTTTGGCTTTAATTTCAGATGAAAGTAAAGATAAAAATTCTCCAACATTTAAATAATCTTTATTAAGTTGGTTCTAAGCTTCCGGCTCGTATGGGCCATCTTCTGACAGGTTACAAGGACGTTAACACAAAAACATCCACTATCAGCGATATATATATATATATATATATATATATATATATATATATATATATATATATTTGGTTGTTAAATATTTTTGTGTATTTCATTATTATTTTTATTATTATTACTGTTTTGACAAGTGAAATAACGTTTTGATGCGGAAAGGTTATTATTATTATTATTATTATTATTATTATTATTATTACACCTCGGTATATTTTATTTGCGTAACTTGCTAAAAATTCCACGCGTTGCTATTCATGGCGATTTGTTTTCATCTGAACTTTCGTTTACTTTGAACTTAACTGTGTTTTTGTATTCCATAGCATTTCTTTCATTTGTGTCTTTAAAATATAGGAACTTTTATTTGTTTATTTTTCAGAATGATTCCACTTTCATATTTTCATTTTATATTTTTTCTTTTCCATCAATCCAATTTTGTTTTGTTCCTTCTCCTACTCCCAAAGCAAATTTTACTTTAAATGCGCCTTTTCCTCTTCCCACAACGTGTAACAATTTTTTCTCAAAGTCGGTTTAAGTTGAATGATTCTAAATTTAGATGTGTGCATTTCAATCTCATAGGATCATAATTTTAAACGTTGTTTTGCAATCTACTCTGAAATCGAATATAATTTTTTCAGGAAGTATTTCTCCTGACAGTGTACGTGCAATGACATCAAGTTTATGAATAGTTTAAATTTTCATGTCCACAAATTACACATTTTCTAGATCCGTGGTTCTCACATAATATTTCAGATTCCAAAATTGATTTATTTATCCTGTAAAAATCATTTATACTACAAATTGTAAAAGCGATAGTTTTATCTGAGCAACAATATTAACTATTGAATATTACAAAAGCAAACAAATATTAGAGCATTCCGAGATAAACTGACTTGATTAGTAATTGAATACAATGAACACTTTTTTCTTATTTTAAAAAGCATTAATGTATATTAGTATAGAAAATGTGGAACATTTAATTGTCTATCCGTAGTAGCTTTTATTTTTAAAAATATTATTTTTAGACGCAATGTAGTTTTTGCTATCACTAAATTTAATCCATTTTTCCCAATCCATCATACGATGTCTAACGTTCCAGGTCTTATAGATATTTTTGCATGCATATGTGGTGTAACTTGCTCTTCGTCCGTTTTCCATATCTATGGATATCACATGAATTAGGTGATGAGTTAATCAGGGTTCGATTTCTCTGCTGTGTAGAACAGTATCAAAATCAGTGGAAACAATATGAGCAATAATTAAAAAATCTATAATTTTGTTTTAAATCGTATCACCACGAGCAAGGCGGTAATGCCACTGATGTGCGGGGGTCTACATAAATGTATAAAGATTAATTACAAGAGAGTGAAGACGAAGACGAACCAGTTAGAAAGGATCAATAGAAGGATGAGAATGTAGATGTGATGACCGATCAAACGTGGAGAGAAAGGAAACTATATACGGGTTGGGGAAAGAACTAGAGTCAAGTGGTTAATAGATGGGTATTGACATTGCATTTAAATACCTGGAGATTGTAGCCTTCAGGAAAGCAAGAATATGGAAGCGAGTTCCACAGGCTGGAAGTGCGAGAGAAGAAGCTCCAGGAGTAGAATTGTCATCTGCATTTGGCTAACCTAACTGTGAATAAGAAAATATATATGTTGACAGGGGCAGCTTAGATCATATAAGCGCTTTATTTTGTAATTCCTTAAAGGGGACACGGGTGAAAATTTTTTCTTCTTTTATCTGCCGTGTTCTTTCCGGATGTAATTAACCAAAGGTCACTAATTATCCCTATCGCTTGTCGAACTAATCAATTTTTCTCCTTGAATCTCTCCTAAATCGTGCTCTACCATTCAATTGCTTCAGCCCATGAAGTATTTCTCGCGATGCTTTCCGTTCTTTGATTTTCCCTTGTCCGTCCCGTGATTCTTCAAGGCCTCCTTGTACATTACATGACCCAGACACTTTGACTGTCACTTCCTGATGTTCATTATAACTTTATATTTCATTTGCAACCTTTGAAGAATATTGTCGTTACTCGCATGTTTGGTCTATGGTATCCTCAGCATCTTTCTGTAGAACCACTTTTCTGTCACTTCAATACAGACACATGAAAAAGGTTAATATATTATAATAATAACAAAGATGAGATCATCAGTAATCAAAAATAAATAATCATGGTTCATTTGGGAAAAATAAAAACATAAATGTCTTCTTTCTCGGGATGTCAATGGGAAAGAAAAACACCGAGAATTTAACATATATATTTGAGAAACTTGAGAAATCTACAAAATGTTTGAACTTGTTTGTTTTGATTTGCGGCATATCACATTTAATGGGTTATTCAATGTATAATAGAGTTTTACGAAAGATTCTTATGCATAGAATATATATTATTAGTAATAAAACGTTTTAGATAATGTATTATTAACGCATTTTTGTAAAGGGAATTTATTGAATTCAACTTGCATTACCCGTATCACTTTATTCACAATGCAAAATGAAAGGCACATTATATATACAACCACAACAAAAGAAAGACTGTTAAAGATAATAATCTAAACAATCCAAAATACATAATACTACCAACCAACTCCGTTGCATCTAATATCCAAAACAATCTATCTCATATAAAAAAAACACAAACACAGTAACAACTACCTCAAAAACTATTATGGACATTATTAGATTTAAAAATAACCTAAATCATAATGATGAACAAGAGGATGTATACGGATTAAATTGCCAAAATTGTTCCTCCATGTACATAGAAGAAACAAGAAGAAATCTAAAAAACGTATATATGAATACAAAAGAGATATCACTAATAATAATCTAACAAATGCATTAGTGATTCACAAAAATAAATTCAAACACAATTTCGATTTTAAAAATGTCACACTAATAAAATGAGTAAGCAATTTGTTCAGAAGAAAGGTTTTCGAGAGCGCCGCCATCCAGTACTCCCAAAACATCAATTTGCGCCCCGGATTTTTCCTAATCTCACCTTTGCTTACGGAAATTATACTAAAACAGACTAACAATATAATATAAATTTCAAATCATACAGCTGAATTTACTTCATTTTTAATATCTCGTGATATTGCACTACACATAAAGGAATTCTAAAACTAAAATATTCTGAGCGTTTTTATAGTTGCTAAAGCTGTTTGTTCATAGATACGTAATTTAGAATAAATCTCATTTCGTCTTTTTACTTTGATAAAGTCCATCACAGGATGAAATGTGTAGGCGATTTAAATACAGTTTTCCTCATGCCTTCTTTTTATTTGAACACACACACACACGCACACACACACACACACACACACACATATATATATATATATATATATATATATTTCCGTGTGTGTGTCTATTTTCTTTCGAAAAAGTTTTTTTTCTGTTAATGTGTATGTTTTTTATTGTATTGCTGATAATATACGTCTATCCGTTTTGCATTTTTTAGAGGCCAGCTACTTTTGGACATGATAGAATGTTATTTATCTTTAAATTTTCGAACAAAGCAAACATGGTATAATTATTATGAAATTGTTTCCTAGAGATCGCTATTCCTGGACATTCTGTTAAAATTATTTAGATGACGGTACTTGTTTACACGCTTTATACATCATTTAATTTCATTAGTAATTTAGAAACTATGTGTCATTCTCTTCTCTTATTGCCAATGCACAAGCGGGTTATTACGACCTTATTTTCCAGGCCGCCCTGAGAGATGTTAACCTTACTTCGAGCTTGGTCTGTATTGGAGTTCATTTTATGGATAACCATCCCAGTATTCTTGCAATTATTTATTTATTTCCTCCTTAAAGTCTACATATGAGATATTTATTACCGTATCTACATCCACAACCAAAGCTGATTAGACTGTTAAATCTGCATTAGAATTACCTCTCTTTTGTGTGTCTAGGGATCCAACATAATAACATTTTTTTTGTTTTGTTGAAGGCGCTGATTTTCTGTAGTAATTTAATGATCATTGGTTAGTTGGATTAGTTTCTTTCCCAGGCTTATAAGACGGAGAGTGAATCTAAAAAAAGTAGGAAATTTATTTATTTATTTTTTTGCTCTCAGTGATGATGCCTCGATCTAACTCAATGGGAAAAGCTTCTTAGATCGAAATCGAACTTCCACTTTGGAGGCGTTTTCGTTTTAGTAATTGTTTGACTGACTGCTGCACATTCGATTTTGTTTCTTATTTTAAAGCCGTCCGTATATATTTTTGTTTAGTCGTCGCAGTTTTCCAGTATTTTCCGATGCGTGTCCAAAAGAATTAGATGGTGGGTCTTTTGTCCTTGAAAAACTATGCATTTCTAGGATAACTTGAGAAGTTTTAATCGTCTAGTAGGAAATCTCAGATAACGTTGTTTTGTATATATTTCATAGTGAAGTACCTAAAACTTTGGCAAATTGGGTTTCATCCAAAGTCCATATGGTTGTATGATATTTTCTTCATGATAGAATTGATCACAATAGTTTAGTTCATATGTAGGCCTATTAAATGGATGAGTTGGCACTATTTAAGTTTTTTTTTATTATACTGCAATGCTAGTTTAATATGCCTTAGATGTGGAGGCGTTTCACCGGCTACTGTGTATAAACTTGCCAGCGGACATGTTCTGAAAGACCTAGAC
The DNA here is from genome assembly GCA_037127315.1 of Ascarosepion bandense. Lineage (NCBI taxonomy): Eukaryota > Metazoa > Mollusca > Cephalopoda > Sepiida > Sepiidae > Ascarosepion > Ascarosepion bandense. The sequence continues at coordinate 907,181 of JBBBDQ010000303.1, read as the reverse complement.
GATTGTAAGTTTCGTTGAGGAGTTATATGTCTGACTCTCTGGTTGTTTTTTTATATAAAACTGGCACAATCTAACTTGGAGCGGGATGGACATCTATATAGTTTTCTCGGTGTATATCACTCTCCTCGCCATTTAGTATGAGCCACTGCAGACAGAGGATTAAATATTTTGTTTTAATTTCGCTTTGAAATACTTCAAATGAGGGAAAAAAATAATTTCTTGTCAAAAATCACAGCTAGGAACATGTGCCATTCGACTGCTAGAGTTTCTGCTTCATCTAAATTCAAGCATGAATCATTATAAAGTATTCATAGTGTGAAGAAATGCATATTTTTGGTTTTTGTTTCAGAAAACGAAAATCCATTTTGCGTGGGCCATTGCTGTAAGCATTGTTAGTGTTTCTTTTCTATTGTGTCCATATACCAAGATTTGTACATGATTAAAAAATCGCCCACATAAAAAACGCATCTAACTCCTGGGTTTAGAGATTTCCCAATATAGTTGATTTCAATACCAAATAGCGTAACTGATGGAATGCATTTTTTGTGGAACTCCATTTCCTTGCTTTACACTTCTGACAGCGTACTTTCTAATCTAATTTGAAAATTTCGAATTTTAGGAAGTTTCCTATGAACATTTATCTGTCTACCTTTTAGGCCCAAGTCATGCAAATGTTTTAATATGCTAAACTTCCATGTAGTATTGGACGATTTGTGTAAGTAATAAATGACTGCAATGCGTTGTTCCTTCAAAAATTCCTCCCTAACAAAATTCTCTATGGTACTTAATATTTTATTATTAGTAATCACAAGTTTGGCAGTTCTTTTCCAAGTAACAAGTCAGTCTGTTGCTGACCATAATTTCAATGGTTTTACACAGATATCTGGTTAAGATATTGGCTTGTAATTTCTATGTTGTAAATCATCCTTTCTCAGGTTTTGGAAGAGGTATAATGAAGGACTCTCTCCACGATTCTTGGAAGTTGCCACTCGTCCTCATATTATTAAACATTTTTAGCAGCATCTTCAATGATCTGTTTGGTATCCGATACACAGATGAAGAAGAGAATGTGAGTAACAGAAAAGTAGTTCTACACAAGGATACTGTGAATACCATGGGCTAAACATGTGAGCAAAGACGTGGTTTTAGAGAGAATGGTACCAAAAAATCACGGGAAAATTTGATGCTTGTGGGTATTATTCAGAGAAACTCTATTTGGAATCAGCACACGTTTTCTATATGGGCGATTGATAATTTATAGTGAACAGAGTTTATGACAGCTCACGTTAAAAATATTCTGCTTTCTGCTTACCTGCGACACATAAAAATGATAAAAATCAGCCATGCAGAAAAAAGTTAATATTACCCAAAAGAGTTAATCATCTGCATTCTAGTTTTCTCATCCATTCACTCAATATCAGCTATGGTCTGATTAATTAGGTTGAATCTGTATTGAACCACAGAAATCATCAAAGATTTTATTGCTGATATTTTGATTTGGGAATTCAACTCGGCATTTAACACTGCGCATGTAACATAGAATATTTTACTTTTTCTATATCTTGTTTTCTGACAAAACCAAATATATTGATTGTGTTTCGTAATTCATTATTTGTTGAATGTTACTTTTATACATTTATCTACTCAAAAGTCCATGCATCTGAACATTTTAGAAAATTAAGGATACATGTTTTCTCATTTTGTTTTAGTAACGATTATTCGGTCGTGCATGTAGAAGAATTGCTTAAAAAGTTTTATTTTCTTTTTTTATACATAAGTATTGATACAATGTTAGTGAGAAACAAAGATAAAAGGAAGGCAAAGTGAAAGCATCACAGACACGCTCCTTTCAAAATTACTCATCGTATATTCAATCAATTTCAAGTGATATTAACTTTCGTGTCGTTAATATATGATTAATGTTTTACAATCCCAAACATTATATTATGAATCACAATACTCATGTATTAATGTGTGTGATAAGGTTTCTAATACATTACTATAATCTATACAAGTTCTGAGATTCTACCTTTTCTTGCATATTTTCCAGGGTCATTTTATTTATAAATAATTGATATTTAACACAAAATAAATATTATCAGTATTCTTAGTGTTCCAAAGAAATAATGTTGTTTTTATTAGAAACAAATTAAATGATGTCAGTATATTATTATTGTTATTATTATTTTGTCATTTTTCATCATAATTATACTTCTGTTATGATTCCACTACCTACCAAGATAATGGTGTGTTGTTATGAGTATAGTTCATGTTTTTTCATATCTACGTAACATTCCTACCGTTATATAGGCAATGTTCTCATTAGTGTGTGGCCTGTACTTACAAGACAATTTTTATTTATCTCTTAAGCTAGGGTTTCCAGGGATTCTTTTAATGTATTGTATTGTTCCATTTTTAATCATAACAATGCACCTACTATCACTGGCACAATTCTTGTTTTCAATTTCCACATTTTTCTATTTCAATTTCCAGGTTTTTATATTTTGACAGCTTTTCGAATTCCTTGGTTGTTATGTTACAATCCGCTGTGATTTTCAATACCTGAATTTAAATTTAAATTTTTAAAGTAAATAAGTATTTAAGCTTTAAAATTAGCTGTAATTGAAAGCCAAGAGATGAAATTTAGTAATTTCAGTAGGCGAAATATACTGGTCTATTTTAAACCAAAATTATATTGACTGGAATCCAAATTTTTTTCTGATTAAAAATCAATTCAATGTTTATGCCATTTTTGATTGACCGACACATTTCGTACAGAGTAGCCAAATTTCGGGTTTAAAAATCTTAAAAAAAATAAAATGTACATCGCTGGCATGTTATTTATGTCAATGTTTTTAAATTGAAAAATATGTTAAACTGATTTTAGAGAAGTAGTATTTGCTTACTGCCTGAAATGTACAATGAAAGCTTTTCTTGATTACGGTGGTCCTCTTATATCAGTGTTATCAGAGGTGATGAATCATTTAATGACAGCTGAAAGCCTTCAAAATATGTATGATGTCCAAAAACGCTTGAGTATGAATGAATGCGGTTTTCTTTGGTTTTCCATGTAAAGGATATAATCCAAAACGCTTTTAAAATCGATATGACCCCTAGGGAAACTTGTGACCTATATGTAACAGCGTACTTAATAAACATGAACATGTTTACACACAATTTTTTGAAATTATTTTTTAAAAATTGCAGAACGATTTAATTAAACCTTTTAATTTTTTATTTGCAATATAATTATCAAATTTAACTAAAAAGTCTAACGACAATAGTTCTTTAAACATTTTAAAAATATTCTTATAACTTTATAAATTGTTTTACTAACAAAAGCAAACAATAAAAAGAAAACTTTAAAATGTTTTTAATTATATTTCTTCAGACTATAATGTCTTTAATTTTTATTTTTTAGTCATGCTATTAAAAGGTTTCAAATTAAATAAATCATATTTTTATTGCATTGTTTTGATTTTACTCTTCGGAGAATATTTTTGGTTAGTGTTCCAAAATTTAAAATAAAAAACTAGATGATTTATATTTCCAAATGGGTCCTGTGTTTAGTTAATAAAATGATAGTTTGCAGCCAATTATAATTTTTCAAAATTTCATGGATATAAATGGAGGGAGATAACAGATGTAAAACATATATATTTTTAGTATGATTTTAAAAAAATAATAAATTCAAATGTAATTTCATTTATTTGTGAATGAGTACTGAAATTTTAATTAAAATCCGACAATTATTTGATTTTGCGAGAATTTCCAAATTAATTTTTTTTGGTGCTAATAAAAAATAGATGATGTAATAATTACGTTTTTCATTGTAAACAGTCGTAATGCTTTGGGTATCCGCTAACTGAAATCAAAACAAAATTTTCAGCCAAAATTTCGAACATGTTAATAAAGGTTAATTGATTTAAAAAAATAAACTGAAATTAATTTGATCAAACCTCTTAATAATATTATAAACATTTTGATAGAAAATATTTTTTCCCTTAATTTTGCACCATTTATTCATACTATACTGTTTTTTAACGACTTAATGGAGGTACCTATCGTATAGTTTACAGTAGTTTCCAGATATCATTGACGGTTGATAGTTACGATTTTGTAATGCAGATCTTGTTGAAGTAATCATCTGGATCCGTTGGATATGGACATATCCAGACAATAAATATCAGTCTTAGCATATCAGAGACTGAGAAAAATTAGAATTTTTTAGGCCCAATTTATTTGTGTCAGTTATGTTTTAAATTAAATCTAGTAACTCAAACTGTTTGCACTGTTATCATATGAAATAGGGATTTTGTTTTTCTAATTAAGAATTACTTACCTAGATGATGAATATACTTGCTTTTCTGGGATTTGATCTCCATTTTCATTCAATGTAATATTGCAGGCCAATATAATTGTAAACATTACATAGTATCATATAGGGCAATTTTTTCAGAGCTTAGAGAAAATTATTGAAAAATAGCTTCTGTCAGTATATATTACTCTTGTTTTAATAATTCTGCCGATTAGCAAAAGAATAAAGCCCCTATGATGTATAGTAGTGTATTTAGTGTGAATTAATAAGAGAAAACATAAAACAACATTCAGTCAGTAAAATGCCACACATAATACACACTTACGCGATTATGTCTCCCGCAGTTGGTTGCCATTAATTTCGGATGTAAATAACTTATCAACCAAGACTAAAGACCGTAATTATTCTTGCTATTTAACGCATATCTATATGTAGAAGGGACTGATTAATACCTTTCCCAAAGGTATTTATGCGTAAGGGAAATCAGCGAATACAAATGGAATTCGGACTCGGCTCCGATCTCTCGTTTGAAGTCAATATCTACTGTACCACAAAGCATATTCAAGGACATATTTAAGAAGAAAAAAAAAGAAATTAAGAATGTAATGTTTTACATTGCATTTATAATTTGAACATCAAATTGACTGGAAGGCAAGAAGCTGATAAAGTAAATAAAAAAACGCAGACTCATGAGCGAAAAATAATTCTAAGCATATAAATTCGTGTTATACGTATCATGATAGATATATACACACACACACACACACAAACACACACATATATATATATATATAATTAATGATGTAAAATCCGTATAAAGTATAGGACGATCTAGATAAATAATTTTAATATATATTATTAAATAAATAGGTGCATACTGAGAACTCACACTGTAATATTAGAACAAACCAGATATATGATTTTAATATAAATTATTAAAGAGCTAGGTGTATACAGAGATCGCAACCTGTAATATTCAGAGCAATATAATATACACAATTATTCGCACAATATTAAAATAAAAGATAAATTTTAAAACTATCACCAAATTGCAATCCCCCTTGTAAATGTAACGCCAAAGATAATTATCCAGTTAGATATGTAAATCTGAAAAATATATGTAGCAAGAAACAATTTTTCATAAAGAAAGAAATAATAAAAAAACTATATTTTTCCGGATCATGGAAATAGAGGTTCTACAATCTTAAGAACACTTTCTCTAAACCTAATTTAAATTGCCAAACCATTTTCTTAATATTTCTGGGGATTATCTATAGAAATATCTCCCTACAGACTGAATGGAATATTATAAGTAAATCACAAATTCTTAAGGTTTTTGAAATAGACGTAAAAAAAGAACAATCAATTTGAAAATTGAAATGTAATCATTATAAAGTGGTGTCATGAAAATAAATTTAAATTACATTATAAAAACGATTTTATTTAACCCATTATGATTCACATGCAAACGTACCATCATTGAAGATAGAATTTATTTTAATTTTAATGACTTCTTGAGGGAATAATGTTGTTTTCTTTAATCTGTTCAGTATATAAAATCATTACAAATGTGTATAAAGTTGTATAGAATTCAGTGTATATATGCGGTTTGTCTGTAATGTGTACTCTCCCACTCCACCACAACTTATAACACTTAGAGAAAAGAAATATTTTCTGAGTAATCCCGCTTGACTTCCTGTTTTTGTTTAATGTTGTGATAAAAAAATTTGGCGTAGTACTGATGAGATTGGTACGGAAGTCAGCGTTGATTTTTCCTTTTGTTTATATATATAAATATATATATATATATATAATTTCAGCTGATCGTAATGTTTGTTGACAAAGATCATTTATAGCTTTTTGTAAGCATTTTAATCACAATGAAGATAACCAGACACTATGATGCAATGCTTTCATCTTGGGGCAAAAAAATATAAGAATAAACAAGAGATCATTCAGCAGATAATAATAATAATAATAATAATAATAATAATAATAATAATAATAATAAAAAGTCCAGTATGGCTCTTCCAGTGGATAAACAGGGAGCCCGTCCTTCAGGAGGGAACCTACCTGAGGTCGAAAAATCTGCCATAGGAACAAACTCCTACACAAAGAATGTATCTTCAGGTCCCCACAACCAGCTTAATCCTAATGATGGTCCTGAAAATTCACCAGCTAGATCTACAACCGTATATTTAAAGAAAGAAAAAATAAAATGGTCTCGTGAGGAGTACAAAGTCGTTATGACTGCATTTCATGAAGCGTTACTCAAACCTAAAAAAAACATGACTCGCCAAACATATGACATTTGGCGTGAAAAAGTTGGTCAAGCAAATAGAAAGTATATTGACGAAAATAAATTGGCCAATGTACGTAGGTACATTATTCGTAATAACCGACTGTCAGAGGCTGAGATTCACGAAATTACAAGAATTGTAACAAGAAGAGTCGAATCAACAAAATATGAAAAGGAACCGGAACCAGAAATAAAAAGTAATAACATCAAACAAATCACAGGTCATAATGTAGAAACCGTGAAACACGCAAATCACTGCGAAGATAATGATGTAAGTCTAAAAGTGCTGGAAAGGTGCGATCTGAGTCTGAGTCAGTTAAAAGACAAAAATAAAATGAGTTCAGAACACATCGAAGATAATTATTTGACGGAAAATAAGAACAATATACAGGAAGCCAAGATAGAAATAAAAAACCAGCTAAGTCAAATACAAAGTATTACAATGGAGGAACGTGAACAGCTCCCAAAATTCCAACAAACAAAACAAAACCTCCGAACTATTAAATTGTACAATGCAGCACTGAAATCAATACTGGATGAAGACCCGAATACAAATCTTAACGAAGTAATATATGCATCAGCAACAGCAGCAACAAGAAAATTAAACATCAAAATAAAAACAAGGCAGTCACGCAGACGTGAAGATCCACCTTGGAAAAGAAAAATCGAAAAAGAAATCGAACAACTAAGAAGTGAACTGTCAGTACTGGATGAACTGAGTAGAGGAATAAATGTAAGAACTAGGAAAATAAGAAGAGCCGAAAAAAAATATAACATCAGGAATGAAAATGACGTCTTATCAAATAAAGAAAAAATAAAGCAAAAAATCCAACTGAAGGCTCAAAGAATAAGACGCTATGAAAAAAGAGCAAGATTTTACAGACAAAACAAGATCTTTCAGACTGATACAAAGAGATTTTACAGGGAAATAGGTAAAAAAAGAATTGAAGTGACAGTACCCCCCAGAATGGAAGAAGTCACACAGTTCTGGGAAAAGATATGGGCTTGCCCTAAAGAACCTAGCAAGGAAGTACATTGGATTACGCAGGAGATAGTACGAATGAAAAATAAACCCGAACAGACATGGTCTGGAATTACAGAAGATGATGATAAATTTGCACTAAAAAAAGCACACAATTGGAAAACTCCAGGTATAGATAAAATTCCTAACTTTTGGCTATATTATTTAAATGCAGCACATAAAATATAGCCAAAGAACTTCCAAGAAATGGTTGACGATCCCACTAAAATTCCTGCATGGATGACAAAAGGAATTACATTTCTTCTACCCAAGAATGGTGACACAAACAACCCGAAAAACTACAGACCAATTACATGTCTTCCGACAACATATAAACTACTAACATCTATTTTAACAAAACAAGCATATTTATTCTTAGAAAGAAATGACATGATACCGCTTGAACAACAAGGGTGCAAACGTGGCTGTTATGGTTGTGAAGACCAATTGCTAATTAACAAAATGATCCTGAAAAACTGCTACAGTACAAAGAAAAATCTTAGTACTGCCTGGATAGACTACCGAAAAGCATTCGATAGTGTGCCACATTACTGGATTTTAAAGACTTTAAATATATACAAGATATCGCCCGTCATCATCAATTTCATCAAACAATACATGTCTATATGGAAAACAACCCTTTACCTCAATCATATAAATGGAACCTATAAGTCTGATGAAATAAACATCAAAAGAGGTATATTTCAAGGTGATTCTTTATCTCCCTTACTATTCTGCATATCATTAATAGCACTAACTATTCAACTTAATAAGACAGAATGTGGTTATAAAATAGGACAAAAGAAAATAAGCCATCTATTTTACACGGATGACTTAAAGTTATATGCTAAGAATGATAATGAACTGGAAGGTCTTCTGCAAACTGTAAAATGCTTCAGCGAAGACATTGGAATGAAATTTAATTTGAATAAATGTGCTAAAGCTACAGTTTTACGTGGATCAATACAAGAAACATCCTCAATTAGCCTAGACCCTGCTGTAACAATAAAAGAATTGAAACCAGAAGAAGCTTATAAATACCTAGGTGTAAATGAGAGCGAAAACATTCACCATAAAAAAATGAAAGAAATAGGCTACGAATGATATTAAAAACTTAACTTTAAATTCACAGAACAGAGTTATGGCCATTAATAGCCATGCAATCCCAGTTGTCCAATATAGCTTTAACATCTTAAACTGGACTCTAAACGACATCAGGCGAATGGATGCTAAAACAAGAAAGCTTCTTTCTAAGCATAAGATGCATCATCCAAAGGCTGATGTAGACCGTCTATACATACCCCGTAAAGAAGGTGGAAGAGGTCTTATTCAGCTGGAATTGTCATACAAGACAACAACTATTGGCTTACTTACATACATAGAAACAACAAAGGATTGGATGATACAATTAGTAAGGCAGCATGAAGAAAGAAAGAAAAAATATTCAATAATAAAAGAAGGCAGTAAATTCAAACAAGATTTACAGTTAGTAGATTCTGTAGAAAAGCAGAACGGAAGCCAAGAGCCGACTATTGCGGCAAAGAATATGAAAATGAAAGCGAAAGATAAAGCTATTGAACAGATGAAACAGCGCTGGCAAGACAAACCACTGCATGGCCAATATCCAGTACGTGCCAATAAATCCAATGTTGACAAAGTTAATACTCATCGATGGTTACGTGCATCTGGATTAAAGTCCGAAACTGAAGGCTTTATTCTTGCAGCACAAGACCAAATACATATAAAAATCGCCACGACAGAGTTGGGCAATATTTACATTGGGCAATATGCAAACATTATGGAAAAGCTGTAGGCAAACACTGGTATGAACATCACCCAGCACCGGTTACAGAAATAGAAGATGAAACCATTCTATGGGATTACACCATCTACACAGACAGAAAAATTGAAGCAAACAGGCCAGACATTATTGTTAAAAACCAGAAGGAGAAAACTTGTCTATTAATTGATATGGCTTGTCCAGCGGATTGTAACATAGCAATCAAGGAATTTGAAAAACTGTCAAAATATAAAGACCTGGAAATTGAAATAGAAAAAATGTGGAAATTGAAAACAAGAGTTGTGCCAGTGATAGTAGGTGCACTTGGAATGATAAAAAATGGAACAAAACAACACATTGAAAGAATCCCTGGAAACCCCAGCTTTAGAGACATACAAAAAATTGTCTTATTAAGTACAGCCCACACACTAAGGAAAACTTTATCTATGTAATGCTGGAGATGATAGGGAAGATAGAAAAACATGAAATGGAGCCATAACAACACGCCACTACCTGCCTTAGGTCTCCCCGCAGACTTGGTTGGCAGTGAGACCAAAGCAGAAATCGAAATATGATGAAAAATGACATAATAATAATAATAATAATAATAATAATAATAATAATAATAATAATAATAAGGATATAATGATGGATATTGCATTTTCACATTTGAATATCATAATAGTTGGAAAGCAAGAAGCCGGAAGAGAATTCTACATGGCAGAAATACGTGAGAAAATCAGTATCAACTACCGTTAATACTCGCCATTTCTTTTCTTTCGTCTTTTATTTGTTGTCAACTTTGACGATAACTTGTAATTGAGAATTCTTTGGAAACTATAGTATTGTTCAATGTTGATTTTAAATCTGATTTTAAATCTTTTTAATGTTTTATTTTTTTTAATCATGTCACCCCAAGCAAGGTATTCCACTGCCACATTACACAGGGCGATAGACGAGTTAGGATGTACATAGGGGGAGAGTTGGAGAGAATGGGAGTGTTAGTGTGTTAGGAGGTGTCTATTGACCTTACATTTAAACTCCTGGAGGTTATAGCTGTCGTGGAAGCAATCATGCGGAAGGGAATTCCACAGTCGTGAAGTGCGAGAAAAGAAGCTATTGGAGTAGAAATTGAGGTTACATTTCATCGGTTTCACTCTAAAAGGGTGGGACCTAGTTGCCAATCTAGGATCTCGTGCAAACTCACCCCTAGGGGGCACCAGTCATTTAAGTTCATCAGAGCAGAAGCCATGGAAGTATTTATAGAAGAGGTACAGAGAAGCCACGTTACGTCGGTGGCAGAATAACTGCAGGCGGTCAGCTAAGTCGGTATCAATCACGTTACAGATTCTTCGCTGTATTCTATCTCCGATACTATAATAATTGCTCTATTAACTTACCTCGATTGACCAATTTCAGTGTTTCTATTTGTAGATCGTATGTCATGCCCGACCAAAAATATGTGCTACATCATCTACCAATATCAGGTTCTGCTAATGAAAGACGAATCTCATTGCAGTCCCATGGCGTCTCGGTTTCTGTTACGTCGTTTATTCAAACACAGGTACGGTTAACATGCAAAAGAAATATTTGAGTGACATTTACTAAGAACTTGTGAATCGAAAATTGCATTATTGGTCATAGATGGTTAATTTTCAGTGCAATTTTGCGAATACCATATCATCCGTCTTTGATAGCCTATCTTATGTCGTAAATTGTCTTTTAGATTGCTAATATATTTCCATTTACATGCCAGTTAGTCCTCGCGCTTCCGGAAAATTCAATAATTGGAAATCCCAGTTACAGACGGAGATCTTTGTAAATTATATATGAGAATTGATCATGGAGTACGATCATCAACCAAATTTGCTCAAATTAAGAATAATTCCTTTTTCTGGAGCAAACAATGAAACTTTTGTGAAAACCAGAAGCGATTTTTTGTTGAATTTCAGCGTAGAAATCTAGAAGAATATCAACTACAAGAATATTTTTAATAAACATTAGACATTTAGGATAGTTATTCTCTTAACTAGACAAGGTATAAAACCACTAAATGTACAGCTTTGCTGTATAAGCTGTGTAATATGAACAGGAAGAGTGTATTAATTGGTTATGGATAAGAAATTATTGACCCTTGATATGATCATTTTTTAGCGTTTTCGGAAATAATGGATTAGGCTGTTTTTTAAGAAAAGTTTAATTTAAAATATAGAATTTATGGTATTTTTCTTTCTGCGCGTCACAAATGAGTTTAAAATGTTGTTCCAAATATAATTGTAGATATTGGATTTGACATTCTTTGATATCACGCCAGTATAGCTTTTTCTGAACAACAGGCTTTTTATTCAATAAAATGGAACATCAGATATGGTGTTCGATTTATTTTGTGTCTCGGAGGTGCTCGTAAATCATTTAGTGTAGAGTTCAAATTTTGTTGCTATTGTGCTGTAACACATGATTTTCATTTGTGTGGTATTTTTATCGAATAAAAACTTTGTTGACAATGATGGCACCAATTTGTTTTCATTTTGGACATTATTATGCGAATTTTCTAGCACTGAGGATGAAATTATATGAGTAGTGAAGAATTGTAAATGTTTTTTTTTTGTATATCTCTTTTTATTTTAGTTAATTCGCTCTAAATATATTAACAGGTCTGAGGAAAACATATGATTTGTACTGATTGAATGTTTTGGCTTTGGTGGAAAGATGCATTAATCAAATATTTTGCATTTGTTGGTTTTCGGTAAAATTTAAAATCTAAATAGTTTTTGTTTTTATTAATAAGATAATATGGAAAGATGGATTTTTTATTTCCACTCCATGTGAGAATTAGATGGTTGCTTATGTACAATTGAAGAACACATTTTATTATGTCAAAATCTTTTTGTAGGATTCATGCTTAAAACCTATGATAACTACAACCACAATGGGTGCAACCTAAATACATTAAATGGCACACAAAATATCTCCTACCCGATATACGAACAATTACCATAGTTCAAATTACTCACTAGAAGCACACACATACAACCGAATTCGTATTATCATCTTAATTCTGCATAGCAAAATTAGATTAATGATGCACTTATATATTATATACACGTCCGTTGCCAGACTTAAAAAAATAAATTGGGGTCTGCCTAAATGTTAATTATTAAGAAAAATATGGTACTTTCTTTTATGTTCTATATTTAAATTTCTGATGGAGCATAAATATAATATAAACATGCTAAATTTATAAGCATTCAGATAACAATAACTTAATTTAAAAAGAAATCATTTTTCTGATGATCCAGGGTGTAACTTATGATAAACTGATTCATTTATTAATGTCATATTTTCTTATTAAGCTTAAAAAATACAGGCGTATAATGTTAGACCTATTAAAATATTTCAGATTTATTCAAATTTTTAAATACATTTCACATACTCATATTCGTTTATTTATAAGAGTTATATACATATTATCCAGAAATATCTAGAATATAACTGTATATTAGAATGTCATTGTACGAATATGTTTTATATACGAATTAAGCATTAAAATAAAATTTAATTGACTCTATTAATAATAGCTATTTTGGTATTTTACTTTAGTTTTCAGATTAATTAAATAAGTCTTTCAGATGATAAGGTAATTAATGAACGCTTCTTGCAATACTTATTTGTCATACTCCAGGGTAAAGTTTTATTTAATTATTGTGAAAATTCAATCTAAGTTCGCATTGCGTGATAATAGCATCAATTTTTTATTTCTAGATTATTTAGTTTCACAGTGTTCTAACAAATAATTTAATTAATAATTTAATTTTAATTTCTCATTAAAGATCAACAGGTGGTATAAATGCAGTGAACTATCTCTTGTTTCAGTTTCTAGACCTTCCTAATATAATTTGTATAAAAAACTAAAATGCATTAATAATTTTGTGGTATGGATCCTTCAAGAATTTGATGTCTGAGTAGAATTTTTATGTACCTTTGTACCGTTGTAAACTTTTATCATTCCATTTCGTAAATGAAGTCAGGCCAGATTTCTGGTTCAAACAATTTATTCAAAAATAAATAAACATAGTAAAATCTCCTATCTTTTTGTTTTATTTTGAGAGCATAATTAATACAATTTGGTAGACATAGATACTGTGGATATTCCCACTTGGCTTTCATAAACAACTGTTGCATAGGGAATTCTCCTTATATATAGGCAAAGATATTCTCACTCATTCTCTTTCCCCTTATAAAATTCAGACTATAAGATATGACACATGAGAAAAAGTGTCCCTCAGCTGGGGCACGTTAATTTTCACTGTTTTACTGTACTATCGTAATATGTTTCTGCTCTTTTACAGATGTTTCTATTGTGGAGATCTATACAAACTTCATGCACACAAACATACATTCTCTTTTTTAAATGATGCATGAAACTTGATTTGAATATTTTCTTTATTTATTGGAATTGTGATATATTTGCTTATATATGTGCGGTCGTTTGTTTTATATTGTTTCGTATTATTTATTATTTTCGTTCGCATTCGAGTCCGTAATGATTGCGGCCGTACCCCTCGAAGTTATTTGCTTTTTCTGTCTGTGAATTTACATAACGTTTTTGAAAGATATTAGTTTGACTTCATGTTGCGCTTCCGCAGAGTTACGAGTTCAGAATTAACAACTTAACCTAAAGAAGAAGAAACTATTCTACACTGGTATTAAATCTATAGCTAGAGACACTTGGATACTATATCTTTCCGAAATGGGATAAAATATTATTTTTAAACCTGCCGTCACACATAGAATCACATGCGGTTATTGAATGTGAAAGAAGTATTATTAAGGAGATAGACCAATAAATAAAATAATCAAGAAGACAGTAGATAACGATTGGCCTTAGGTTCAAATTTAAAAACAGGTTTTCCATGCTTATCATACGACTAGATAAACGATTATGTCTCATCATTTTACTGTTGAGTTAAAGAGATGCAGCCGTAAGTTTCTTTTCTCAAATTTATTTTTCGTGACTTCTCAACCGTGGAACATTTTTCCTTGTTTACGCTTCTCTTTTACGTACAAAATTCAGAAATGCCAAGCCACCCTCATTCCCCATCAGCTGTCTTCCTGAATCTTGTATGTTTATTAACCTTTTACATGACTAGAGCATTCACATTCTTTTTCCTTCCCAGTATCTCCTTACGTCTAATAAAATATCCTCTTGCTTGAATTGACACGATTAAAATTATATCAAATTAATATACTGTAACGGGAATGCTTGTTGCTTTTATGTAAAAGAAAAAATACATGATACTGGTTTTATTTTTCATATATTAGTCATTGCGGAAACGAATGTGAATAGAATTAGTACATAAGTAAGACAAAACAATATAAATCAATATTGCTTGTATTAACAAAAGTACCATAATTACAATAAAAGAGGGAAAACAGTATATCTACATTCATGAAGCATTTTAAATACAGATTATGCGTGCATTTTTGGTGTACGCCTCCCTGATAGACACATTTATGAAAAAGTGCAAAACATGTCATGAATGGAAAGTAAAACATGAAAAACGAACGTGCCTCAGTTAAAAGACTCTTTTTCCACGAGAGAATACAACTTATAGCCAGAGTTGTAAAAAAAAGAGAATGACTGAGAATATTATTGGCCATTCATAGACTTAAGGAGCCTCCCCTAACAACAGTTGTTTAGGTAAGTCAAATGGGATAATTCACAATATCTATATTTACCAATGCATAGCTATTATAATATCAAATTAAAAAGAAACCCGTTTTCAGTAATTATGTTAATGCTATATGGTACATAAAGAGTCGGTACGATAGATAGCAAGACACGAAAAATATTGGGATAATAGAGCGATATAAATAATTTTATATAGCTGTCTCATCAGTACTGACGTTAGATATAATGGGTACATTATTCTTACGGTTGACGTAAGAATAATGCACCCATTATGTAGTCATTGGATATCTATAAATGTTTTGCACAGTAAGTCATTTATACCTGCCTGAAAATTCAAGTGTCTGGCTAAAGAAACGATACTTTTATCAGGAGTCGACGTGTAACCGTTATATTAAAAAAATTCACTTACTGTATTATGGGCCTTAGATCACACAGCCACTAAAGACGTGAATTAAACGCTAAAATCCTATAAATAATGGAACTAATCTGTAAGTGAATTACAAGTTTACAAATTTTAGCTAGTAAACAAATAGTGATTATATGTAATGATAATTTATCATCGAATAACTTTGCATTATCGCAATGAAATTGTAAAAACAAATTGCAAAATAATAACTCTGAATAAAATAATATCTTATTTTAATTTATTTGTGAAAATTAATCATTTGTATGGATATACTCTAAGCTATTTATACTTAAAAGAGTGTATTTATTACAGTTTAATATAGAAATCTCACGACAAATATATTTTCTCGCAGAGACATTTGTGGTGATCTTTTCAATATGGCAGACATTGGTTATCAAAAAATAACTCCGTGATCTCGCCTATCGTTTATATATAACTTATCCATTATGAATGCAATGAAGTTACGGTACTTGAAGTGAATTTATTGGTAATAAATAAAACAATATCTCAGTTTGCTTGATGCTATGTATAGAATGTCTGGCAATTCTGAGCATTTCGATTTTTGGAATATAATTTGCAAAAATTCTCGGCTTATTATAAAACAAAGAAAACTAAAATAAATAGTGAGCCGAAAGTAAAAGATGAACAAGAAATAAAGAAAAAGAAACCTAAGTAAGAAATCAAAAATATATAGCATTTATTCGCAGCAAGAAAAATATAAATATATGTAAAACAATTGTAGCATATCCAGACATATAACTGAATACTATTATGACCATTCATGATCTAATTCAGGCCATTTTTTTAAATGGAGACAAGTTTGTTCCTTCATTAACGATTTAAAGTAGTTACTAGTAATCGTGTTATATTATTTCAAAAATTGTTGAAGAAATTTAAAGCAGCTTATTTCCATCCATTTAAATTATTATAAAATGGTTGAAAAATAGAAGTTGCTATTATTTTATTCATTTTATTTAATTATTTGTTTTCTTTTATTTTCGTTCGTGCTTTTTTATCTAGTAATAATTTTTTGTATTAAAAATAATCTGTATTTAAGTCATTTTATGAGTAATTATTTAAAATATTTTTTATAAAGGTAGTTTAATATGAATACACACCATCTGTAGTTATTCTGCATATCATATAACACTCAATTTGAAAATTGTTTCAAATTTAAAACGATTAAAATGAACTATTATTACAAAATTCGTCTGAAGTTATTAGGCAAAACTCTAAACTCATTTTCACTTCAAAAACAAGGGAATAAACTCATGAACAATTGATAACTTATAATTTAACAAATATAAGAAAACAAATAAAGATTTCGTACGTTTTAAGGAATTTAAAACATAATATAATATCATTTATTTACTTTACCAGATTCAATTTACAATACCATGATTTTAATTGCTCTCCGTAGGTCTGGTTCGTTTTCATATTGTTAGTCACTTTTATATAATATCATCTTCAGAAATGACCATCAGTTTTCGATCGGTTGTCATTTTATTATCTTCTCTCTTCTAAATATATTCCGCTCAAAAATATTACGACTAACTGATACATGAGAAGGCGAGTTTTGAATTAAAAAACTTGTGTTGTAGGATCGCCTCTTTTACATAATAATGCACTCAACTGAGTGTATATAATACTGTCTATAGAGAGAAAGGCAGAGTTTTAGCTAGAGAGTTTGTTCAGTTGTAAGTTGATGCAGAGTTTGTTGGAGTTGGTTAGATCTAAAATCAGTTACCCGGACATAATATTTCACTTCAAGGCTGCATATATTTTTTCTACTAATAGTATTCAGAATTTGACTAATCCACGTACCAGTTTTTATATTTCGTTCAATATAACCTACATTTTCCATCTCCCTATTTGTTTTTGTTATTTATTATTTTGTGTGGATTTTCACCCAAATCCACAATAATTTAAACTGTAAACTTTTGTCTTCTGTCATTAAAACGAAATTACTTTTCCGAAAAATTGAAATTGTTTAACATTAAATGGACCCTTGATGTTGTTTAACATTAAATGGGCCTTGATGTTGTTGTTAAAAATTCCAGTCAACACCGCCTCCTTCCTGCCAGCTTTTAGCCACATGTATAATGGCATAAAATCTATCTTTTTTATCCATTAAGTCCATGAAGTGTAACCGGAAAATCAACAGTGAAAATTACTTTAGAAATATCAAGTTTCATGTATTCATACCCAAAGTTTTTGATTTTGAATATTTATTTTATTAGGAAGATTTTTCGTAGAAAAATTCTGGATAGGTTCAAATCTTCATAGTTGTCAACAAAGTTTTTCCTTCAATTCCAGCCTATTAAATGATCAGAGTTCTTCCTGCCAGATTTAATTTATTCGATTCATGTGATTCGAGGACTATAGATAGACAGATGTCACACTGTAAGTGTTTCTTATGCACACACCTCAAACTAAGTATCGACAAAGCCTGGATTCCAATCCCTGAATAGATATTTGGGGAATATCTCTGTATGCTTATTTTTTCTTTTCTTAGGTATAGCTGAGAAAGAGAGTAGAAAAGAAATAAACGCTGGGGTGGCCAGGATATAGAAGCAAAACGAAACACAACGCATTCACAAAAATGACATCGACTGATATAACAATTTAATAAAGACCAATTGGCCCTGCGAAGGAACAGAATGCTGTTACTTCCTTCCGTAATATTCGTTCTCTCCTATTCTCTCTCTCTCTCCTATTCTCTCTCTCTCTCACTCTCTCTCTCTCTCTCTCAACCGAAAGCGGAATTGTAATTGACGCTGATAGGTTTTTTTTTGTTTTTTTGTTTTTTATAATCATTTCACCCCGAGCAAGGCGGAAACGCCACTGATGTGCAGGGGGTTACATAAATGTAAAAACATTAATTAGAAAGGAGTGAGGAGTAAATGTATAAATCAACGGAATATTGATTCAAACCTCCAGGATGGTGGAAATCCGCGTGAAAAGCGTAAAGCATGTAATTTAAACCAGATATACGAAGTTGATGTTAGATTTTATAGAGAAACATTCCGATCACTCACTACACAACTCCATATTGAATCTGTTTAAAAAAATGACAACAGATGTGAAAAGCATGTTAGAACGTCAGAGATAGGTTAGAGAGAATGAGACAGTAAGAGAGAGAGAGACAGAGAGAGAGAGAGAGAGAGAGAGAACCGTTCGGAACGCGTGGAGTGAAGACAGCGAAATATTCTTCTTCCTCTCTCCCGCTACGCTAATAACATGTACACCGCTTCTAAGTAGAACTCAAGTGGAAGGGAGCATAAAGACTCTGTTTCTTTGAACGACAAATAGACATAGTAGCAATAAGTAATTTGTAAACTTTGAAAAAAATTGGAATGTTTTTTCTTTTAATTCTGTTTTTTATTCACATTCTCTTTTTGCTGTACAAAGAGATACAATGGAACCATCGGTCTACATAAAATGGCCTTCGCTGCTGTCTTGTTATTTTTTTGTTCGTGTCTGTTTCACTTATTTTTGCATATGCACCCAAACGTATCTTGATTTTCAGGTGTCAAGCAATGCAGCACGGAGACCACCATTTAGAGGACGTCATTTTAAAAAACAAACATCGCAACACTTGCTATTTTCTAAGTGATCGTGACTTCAATATTTAGGCAAGTTTGAACAAACATATTCTGATATTAAACAGGATGAATTTCAACTAAACAGAATATGCTTTTATATGTATGAGCTCAACGCAAAATTTAAGTACAATTTTCACTTGCATGTACGTTATCGGAATCCAGTGAACACTGAAAAAAAAAGTCGGAGAGTTTAATGACTTAGATATTGCGATGAAATTAGAAACCTAGTCTAAATGCAAACAATGTAAAAAAAAATATAATTCCTTCTCAAATATATTGACTGCCATGTTCGTGATATTGCGACTAACATGCCCTAAGAAAGTTATGTTATTTCGGTAATCTTGAAGAATTAAAATGATAAATGTACAATAAACCGTATCCATTCATGAAAAGTAAGCTTTCGTTAATCTAGCAGGTAGTTTTTTTCTCATATAAAAATTATCAAAAACATATCTTAAACGTATTTTTAATAATTTCAGCCGAAGAAATAAATAAAAGCTACAACAAATGAAGTTGGTACGGGGAGAGCAATAAGGGAAATAATAGCTGACGCTTCAATGAGACAGATTATGTCAATTCACTTAAATTTTTTAGAGATCGTAGTATATACGAAAGGAGAGAGTGGGAATTTTTTTCCATACGCAAGAAGTAAAAGAGAAAAACCCTTGGAATATACCCTGTAATTAGAATTAGAACAAAGTTAAATTGTAAATTCCTGTTGAACATCTAGTACCGCGCCTATTCTCGCGAAATCAATTTTTTTGTCAAAACCACTGTAATTATTTATCTAGTATAGATTGGTCTTTACTTGGATAACTTTTTCTTACTTTGGTAAATAAATAATATATAGTGAGTTTCCTGTTTTTTGTTTGTTGAAACAATGTAAAATTAGAGGAGAGAAAGTAGGAAATAAATGCAAATGAAAGTGACTTGATCTCTGAAGTAGTTTGAACTTTTGTGGCACACCCCAAAATCTTTCCAAACAATGGAACTTTAGTGTTATCCTTTCACGGCTGTAGTTTTGCAAAAAACTATTCATCACCATGCATAATTAAAGCCGTTTGGTTTGAATGACAGCACGGTCTGTCAATATAAACTGCGGAGACAAAATGACTGTTTGTCACAAATGATTATTCAACAAAAGAATATGATTATATATTTCTCACGATCTTTGCCATGTTTCCTTTTTTGGTGGTTGAGTAACGTCTAAACATTAAAGATGATTAGAGTCTGTTCAGTTTTCATTAGCGAAAGAATGATATCGTTTCATAAATCACATAATTTAAAACTATACAACAATGGTAATAATTTGGTTTCGCATAGTGATATCTAAAAATTCTAAGAAATATATATTCTCTATAATTCATTATATGGTAGCCACAATTTTAGAGCATATGTACCAAGGTAACTACTATTATAAAATTCATTTCAGTTTTCTTAAAAAAAGAACTACAGTTTTTATTCGTTTGGTTTTTAAAATAAGTATCGTAAGAAGACACAGAAAATAAATTAGAGAAAATCTTACAGATGGTTTTAATGAAAGCGGGAGAAATGACTATATATAAATTAGAAGACCAACTATATGGTTGCCAGCAATAATGATCAAGTAATAAACAGACCAAGAATCAAACTACGATATGGAAACACCAGAACTAAGTACAAATAAATACATGATTATCTATGGTATATTTTAATAGGGAGATAATATGCGAATACTTACTGTACTATCGTAATATGACTCCCAGAGCGAAAAACGGATTAAAACAAAATGAAAGCTATCGTTAGAAATATATTAAAAAATATAAACTGGTATGTACACTCTCGATCAAAAATATAAGACCACTTAAAAATCTTTAAAATAATTTTTTTTTTACAGATAGATTTTAAACTCCTACCACTTAAGGTTAACAATACTACAATCTAAAAGGTTATGGAAACAAAAAGCTACATTCCAAACATTTTATTTAGAAATTTACATTTTTATAAAATGAGGTGATTTACGCATGATCAAAATTATAAGACCAGGGGTATAAATTGTTAGATCTATATTAATTTCAATGTTTTAGTTCAGTTAGAGATTAGCAATCATTGCGTAAAGGTGCTACCATGCTTAACTCAAGCAAACGTCAGAATTATGGAAAAGCAAAATCCTCTGGTAGGCCCTAAAAAGTTCTCCTGCATTGAGTAAGAGAATAGAACGGGTTGTTATGAACGAGGGGGGACTTTCTTCTAGTCAAGTTAAGGCACTCACAGATGTTGATTGCAGTCCCGTAACCACCAGATGACACTTCCGACAAAAAGCATTGTAAATAAAAAGCGTAAATAAATTCCTCGACTGCTGCCACGTCACAAGGTGGGCCGCTTAAAGTTTGGCTGTGAATACCAAACATGCGACGTTGAGAAGTGGAAGAAAGTCCTGTTTTCTGGTGAGAAAAAATTCAATCTACATGGTCCTGATGGCTTCCAACGATATTGGCATAACAAAAACATGCATCCTGAATTTTCTTCACACGTCATCGTGGTGGAGGGTCCCTAATGGTATGGGGTGCCTTTTCTTACAGAGGGACGATGTAGCTCCTGGTGGTGCAGGGTTGTTAAACAGTGGCTGGTTATGTTAGCATGCTACAAAAAGCATCATTGATGATAGAGGGTCATCGTTTGTGTGTGGATGGATGGTTATTCCAACAGAATAATGCTGCAATCCACGCTGCAAGACGGACCTTGACCTTTCTACAAGAAAATGGGGTCTATCTCTTGGGACATCCTGCATGTTCACTAGAATTGAACCCAATTGAAAATGTTTGAGGATGGATGACAAGAGATATTCAACAAAAAAATGAACTTAGTGAAGCCATCTTCAGAAGCTGGAGCAACATCCCCCGCACCTTAATGGAAACGGTTATTTCTAGCATGCTCGACAGAATTCTTGAAGTCATCAAAAGCAGTGGAGGTAGAACCCATGATTAAATTTGGTTGCTGAATGTTTTCACACACTTTTCATACACTTTATGTACACTTTCGTAGAATTTTTGTCGCTGGTCTTATAATTTTGATCATGTGTAAATCGTCTCATTTTATAAAAATGTAAATTTCTAAATAAAATATTTGGAATATAGCTTTTTGTTTCCATAACCTTTTAGATTATAGTATTGGTAACCTTAAGTGAGAGGAGTTTAAAATCTATCCGTAAAAATATCTCTTTTTAAAGATTTTTAAGTGGTCTTACAATTTTAATCAGGAGTGTATTATCGATCTTTCTATAGGGTAGTATGCAGGTTAATCTCTTCAAAGATGAAGAAGAAACAACAGAGATATGATACTATAGAATGGTGAGAAAACTGTTAATGCATAAATCAGCATTGACCAAAAAGATTTAGGGAAAACAGAAACAAAGATTTCTACTTATAATTTGTGTCAGACAGATTTGGAAATTCCAAGGAACTTAATGAGTAAAGATGGCATGACAAATTCGAAAATTACAGCATATACTGAAATCAAAAGAGATAAATGAAAGGAGGGATTAACATACCTGACGAGATTATGAAAATAGTGGCAAGATAACGTATTAGGAAAGAGAGTAAAAAGCTAAGCCTGATTTTGAGGACATGAAGTTTCTAAAAAGATAGATATGTCACTGATAGTCTTGTCATGTTTTCTATCAGATATGCTGCCAGCATCAATTATGACCGTCACCGTTGTCGATACGTAGTCCTCTAGAATTCGACATTTTCAGAAAGTCTCTTTGAAAAAAATAATAAACTAAAATCAATGACTGATCATTCTAATTGATTAACTATGAAACACTCAAACAACTTATTTGAAATAGATTTAAGAAACATCACCAATACTTTAGTATAAAAGTGAAAGTGGATTTATATAATTCTGGATTGAACAATTTGAATTTCAGATAAAAATATTCTATCCTCAAAGTATCAGCATTCCGGTTTAGTGCTGATTCTATGTATTTCATGCTTCTTGATAAAATACAAATAAGACTTTGAAAAGTCATCGGATTTGTCTGTCTTATCTGCTGCAGTTTCTTTCCATCCATCGTAATGTGGTCAAATAACATTGAAATTTCTATACATAGTTACATGTTAATTTTAATGAGCTTTCAAATTTGTTAACATGGAAATTACGAATTTAAGCGCAGTTCTGGATTGGTAGTTAGGTCCTATCTTTTTATTATTGAAATAGTTAAATGTAGCCATCAGTTGTGAAACTCTATTGAGGTCGCTTGCTTTTAAGTCGACTTCGATTTTCCAAAAGTTAAATGCAATATTAGTCGTCATTTTTTCTACTTAATTACAGTTTTTGTTGATAACTCTCATTTTCCCCCTTGTTCTTATATTAATATACATTTATTAACCTCTTGCAACACAGTGGACTTGAATTACGTAATTAAATATAAATACCTTTATATTGTCTCTATTTTATTTTTTTTCATTTTCACAGATGTATGTCTGTTGTTAATTTCTGCCTGCAGCTTACAGTAGAATCAATAAACACCGTCTTTGAGCAAAAAAGCATCACGTCGTAAATTCTTCCTCCAGAAATTAGAAAAAGTATGCTGCACTGCTTGAAATTTGCGCCCGAAGATTCAATACAAAAATTGATGTTTTTGGGTGTCAGTCGTCGGACAGTCCAAGATTTAGAAAGAAATGGATGGGTCTAAATGTGATTACGAAAGTGTTCGGCATGATCACTATTGGTGGCAAAATTATGTCTCCGTTCATCTTCCCACAGGGCCTTAGACTCAACACGGTCTACTTTATGTAATGGTGCCCTGAATGAATTGGGTGGCTTCTGCCACCATATTATCAATTTCTCATCAGGCCACCTAACAAACCAAACTGCAACACAATTATTATGCGTGAGGTGCAGTTGAGTGAGAGACTAATAAAACACCTTGTAATCCAAAAGATAAATCAATGGCAAGGATTATGGCAGCATTCATCAAAAAGTCTACCAAGAAGAGATATGGAATATTCTGTAATCGTCTGAAGGCCAATAGCGATTTTATTGAATGAATGTACTCGTTAATATTGTAAGATTTTTGTGTAATTTTTATAAATATATATGTTAATAAGATTTCAGTTTTATTTTATTTTTTTGTGTGAGTTAGGCGATAATTTATCGATTTCAAACTTGAAATAACACCAGACTTTTATATCGAACTCTATGCAAATAACCACTCAAAATTCTGGAGATTGTATTAAATGAGAAGCAGTCAAAACAAAATAAGATATTGTTTCTATAGATACACGTATCTAGAAGTATGTTTAAAACATGTCGGAAAGATGCTTGTCACTAAAGAACCATGTACCGCACGCCACACACAACAAATCTACCTCTACACTCACGCAGTGTCTTGCATTATTTATGGTGGAGCAGTCGACAATTGTTGCACCCTGTGCTGCTCTATATTGCGCCAAAGCTTCAATGCAGAACTGTTCTTCCATAAAAATGGCAATATGGCGTGTGTGGCCAGGATAGCTTACTTGGTTGAGGGACACTCTGGCATCATACTTACTCCCCAAACTCGACTCGACATGTTACCACCTCAACTATTTCCTGAGCATGAACTTTCTTCACAAATGATTTTGCAGACTTTTGCAAGGCAATCACAAACCTATTACGTCCAAGGTATTTGTTTTTTTTTTACCACCAAGGCATTAACCAGCTAGATCCACGTTGGCAAAAATTTATGGATACCAAGATGGATAATTTAGATGATTATCGGTATGTTAAATTTTCTCGATACAAATTCTGTTCTAAAAGATAAAAACAGCAACGATTGGTTGGTAATATTATCAGGTGAAAATTCATCCAAACCTGAAATATAGGTTGTCAATGAATCAGAGAAATATTATTCTATAATAAAATATATTGTATGAACAAGCTTATGTGCACTTGTTATTGTTGGGGGTGACGAGTTCAATTTCATATATAACCGTTGAGTTATTTCCACAGGTAAGGCCTCGGAAAAGGTGCAATCAATCTTTTATCACCATTCCTTATTATACAGGTTAGACTTGCGTTAGGTGGCTTCTAGTTTAGGATATGCTGATCAAAAGTCTGGAAAAACGTTTAGAAAGCAACCGGAAACAAGTAGCTTTCATAAAGAGGCATGCTAGTTCTCAAATAATTAAGAAAAATAAATATTGAATGGTTACTTTCCCATCTTCCCTGACTGAACATAAGTTTATTTTTTCAGTATTGAAAAAATTGGATTATTTCTTTAATATAATATTTTTAAAAATTTCGAAGAAATAACTATTGCCTACATTCATATAGATACTGAATCGTGATGACATATAAAACTTCACAGATGTAAATTTACATCGTATTTAAATGAAGGAGGAAAATATAAACACTGCTTTTATGAAGCGAACGAGCGATTCTCTCTCGCTCTCACCATAATATTCTTGTAATTTATTCTTTCTTTATTAATCGATTCATACTTTGAGATCAGTTCCCCTGAAACCTTACCTTTATAACTGTTACCTTCATAGCAGGCACTTCACTGACATGCATATATTCATTGCAAAAAGACATCTTTATATATAGAACTACTGAAAATATATGTACATGTGTGTTTGTGTACATCTATATTTTCCACAAAACTGAATATATCCTCAGGCAAAATCCATATTCTCATAATGCATTCTGAAATATTACATAAAACGTATGCCTAATATTCGCATAAACAAGAGACTCACACACACACACATACAAAAACACACATATGTATGTGTTCTTGTGTACGGTTGCATGTGTATGTACATAACCGTTAATACCTAGTGGGCAGAAATATGAAAGAGGCATGCAAATGTCTTAGCGGACAAGAGGTCGGTAGTCGACGCTGACGAAATTATTTTCATTCTCATGTTTACCCATTGGTGATAATTCTACCGAATAGCCTTTGGACGAAACGTGTATAGAAAATAAATAAGCAAATAAAGAAATAAATAAAAAGAGAAAAAAAAGAAGGGAAAATAAAGAATTTTAATAATTATATGAGGATTTTATTTTTTGGCGGAAAAATGCAGAATAAAAAAATCATGGGAAAATAAAAAATAAAATAATAATACTATAGAACTAAGAAGGGAAAAGATGATGAAAAATGATAATATCAAATTACACACAAGCTATATATATATATATATATATATATATATATATATATAGTTTGTGTATGTATATCACACATATATACCACACATATATATATATTTATATATATATATATATATATATATATGAATAAATATATATAGTCTTATATATATAATATTTATATATATTCATATATATATATATATACATATATTCATTCATATATATATATATAATCTTATATATATACATATATATATACATATATATATATACATATATATATATACATATATATATATGTATATATATAAGATTATATGTATATATATATATATGAATGAATATATGTATATATATATATATGAATATATATAAATATTATATATATAAGACTATATATATTTATTCATATGTATATATATATATATATATATATATATGAATATATATATACATATATATATATATACATACATATATATATATATATATATATATATATAACTATTTACGCTCTCACACACTGACTGAGCACTCGGGAAGAATGGTAGACATTGAAAAACAGCATCTATGCATCGTTCATTCAAACTCTCAGCTATTGGGCGTGTAAAATGATAATACACACGCTAAAATGTCTGCCTCCTTTTACCGAGCGCCTATAGCCGACTGACGCCAATTGAGTAGGGTTTCAAACCTGGGTAAAAAGCAATCGGATGTCTATCTGTACAGATTAGCTGTGATGCATCGAAACAGGTCCGTCAGCGGATGACCTATGCTGCTACAGCTTATTACATATATATATATATATATATATATATATATATATATATTGGCAAAAAGAATAAAAAAAACATAAACGAAAAAAAGAACAACTTAAATAGAGATACGATGTGAAATAGCAAGCAATAAAGATGATTATTAAGCAAAAAGAAAGAGAACCCGTGAATGACGTAGAAAGAACGAAAATACAATTAGAACGAATTAAAAAATCGGAAATACAGTGAGAATGAAGGAGAGAAAAAGGACAGGTAAAATGAGACGAATGAAAGAAGAAAAAGAAGAAGTCGAAACATAAGGAAATAAAGAAGAATGTGGGGAAGCAAACGAAATAAAATGCAAATTAAAGAAAGAAGATTGTAAATACAAGGAGAATGAAAGAAAGAAATGAAATTAATAAGCACGAAGGAAAGAAGGAGAAATACAATATTAACGAAAAAACAATTATAATCGAATGGTAAGAGAACATTAATACGAAACAAAATAAATCTAAAAGTGAAGAAAAATTAGAACAGTAAAACCAAAGAAAAGACAAAATACAAACTGTAAAGGAAGAAGACAAATCTATACCCAAAAAATTCTTGTATCACTCATAACATCTTCACCTAAGAAAATTAAAATATCAGAAAGTGGCATGGCTCATGAAACGCAAACAATATGCCAAATGAAGGCCGTCCTGAATATGGAAATAATGATGAGGAGCACAATCTTCTTTTAAATAGAGTTAAATGGAAAAACGTATGGACGCTGGGAATAATTTGTTAAAAAGTTAATCTTTTTTTTAGGTCATACTATATAATAATAATACATAAATATACATATAGATTCGTATATATGCAAATTTCCGCCTTATAATTAGCAGTGCAAAAAAACAGAAAAAAGTCTCAGCCATGAAGACAGTCGTTTTATTAAGGTATTATTTTTCTAAACTTTTCACTTCTTTTTTTATGAAAGACATTATTTTTTACCTACATCTCTGTTAAGTTAATTTTCATATATTTTATTGTTTGGATATTTCAGTTTTACATTTTTTAGGATTTATTTTTTCCTTTTATTTTTTTTTATTTATAATTTTATTTTTTATGCTGTTCCGTCTTAACCAGACAACTGATTTATTTAATTTCTTTTGTGTTTAGAAATTACGTGACTTTTTGTTTGTTGTTTTTTGTATTTTATTTGTTTTTTTTATAAATGAGAGTTTTTTCCAAATATTTTCTTTTAGTATATTGACGCTTTAAATGGGTAACTTTTCTTGTCATCCGTTTAATAATTTCAGTTTCCTTTTTCGGTTTGGAGAGATTTTTTTTTCTTTTTCTCTGATTTAAGATTTCATCTTTTTTTTAAGTTTTTGGTTTTCAGTTTAAACTATTAGTCGTTAGGGGATAATTTAAATTTTATTGTAGTTAGTTCACTAAAAATATATTTGAGCAAAATTTGACATTTCTAGTTGGGTTTTGGCTAAATTTAATTTATTTATCTCGGTGAAACTTAATTCTTTTAATCGTTACGCAAATATTTTTGTTTTGTTTTACTATTTTTACTATTTTTCTTTAATTTACTTTCTCCTTTTTAGAATTGCATTTTATATGGTTAATTTGTTTCTCATTTTAACTTTTTTAATAAATAATAGATGCCTTCTCCAACAATCTGAAATGGGGATGAATCTTTGACATGAAGATAAATTGTTTAGCTGGAAAATACCGATCATTGTGACAGGCCAATTAACAACAGTTTATTGGAAGTGGAGAGAGACTGGTCACCACATTTTTTTTGTCAAACGAAAAAGACCTCTAGAATTCCGGCCGCTGGCGACTAAAATAAAAAAAAACAACTGGTTATTGATTTTCTACCGGACCTGTAATGGACTTACCAGCAGAACTGACCGTTGGTAATAAGAGAAAATGCCTAGCCGATGCCTTCCGCAAGTGTAGATAAGATGAAAGAAAAAAAAACGGCGAGTCAATGGTAAGGGCAAAAGCAAAAGCCAAACAGCAGAGCTCAGTCCCTTGATGATCCCAAGAAAATAGGCACCAACAACACCACACCCTCTATAAGATCTAAGTGCAACGCGCACATCTACATCTATGACTGGTCTGCAGAAGAAATCTGAACCAAACTGGGAAAAATTCAACAGATCCGAAGTGAGCCGAAACGTGACGCGAAGCGGGACACCAAGATGGAGAAAAACCCTCGGTTACTGGAAATGCCGGAACCCTCTATCTAGTCTCTGCAACGTCTTGTTTATAGCCTCAAATCCTCAGGGTCCCACCTCTAATGAAATGATCATAATGATCAAAATGACCATAATTAACAAGAAATCCATATCATTTCCTGATTCAATCCTTCCCGATCCAGCCTGTGCAGACTACTCACCAATAACCACAATTTCTCAGTCTCCATATAGGCAGGTTTCATCTAAAAGACAATGGGATCCTGAAAATATCGTTCATTCAGTAATGAATTTGAACACTCACAGCTTTTGGCGTGTGTTTACATTGTATAAAACACGCTAAATCAGCATCATTTAACGAGCGCCCATAGATCAGAGGTAGAATTGCCGACCGATGTCAATTCGTTTGGGTTTCAATCATGGCGAGAAGTAACCGAATTTTTAAACGTACTTATGAGCAGTGATATAGCAAAACATATCTGTTTGCGGATAAAAATGAGATATGGACTGTGTAATGTCATAGTGCAAAATATTCATGATTATTTACCCTCAAAATACGTTTGTGTGCCTTAAAACAATATGGGAAGAAATTAGTGGGGTTTTTAATTTCAAGGGAATGCGTTGTGACTCCGATGTGTGATAATGGATGAACATGTATTTAATCTATTCCACAGATTCTCTTTATATTTTGTCTACTTATTCTAACAGCTTTATTTATTTTACTGAATGTTTTCTCAATCGGCTCTCTTCCAGCCTCTATAGGCTCTGCTTAGTGACAATTTAAAATTAGAGTTGAATAGATGTTGAAAATATTATGAACAACACGTAACTCCTTTTGTTTTTGTCAGATTACTCAATTAGTAAACATTGCAAAATATTGTCTTGAAATATTTGCCAGTATGAATATCAATTTATAGAATCCAAACAGAAAAGATTAAAAATATTGAGAATATATTGACTGTTTAAGTATCAATTGAATGAAAATTCAAATAAAGCTCTTAGATTTTCAGTTTCTTGATATAAAATTAATATATATATATATATATATAAAGGTAGCAGAAAATAGTTTAAAACAAAATGATAAACAGTTATATATATATATATATATATATATATATATATATATATATATATATAAGCATACGGTGTAGATATAGAAGAATCCAAAAGACTATCCTCTACATACAGTGGTAGGATAACTCTCTAAGAGAGCTCTAAATATATATGTATATAAGTAAATACATTTAGAGCAAATATGGTAAATCGGAAGTGTAGGCCTATTTCATGCGAACCATCACCAGCTTCCGTTTTTATTGTACAGAAAATTTTACACGAACGAATTCACAAAGACCCAAGAAAAAATATAAACGGAATAAATCTTTATGGTTCGCCTGAAATAGGCCTAAACTTCTAATTTAGCATGAAATATCGTGTCTGCCTAAATGTTTTCTTATATATATATATAGTCACCCACAGACAGATCCATTTCGCTCTATCAAAACTCAGCAGTACGGTTAGACATCCAATATATATATATATATATATATATATATATATATGTGTGTGTGTGTGTGTGTGTGTGTGTGTGTGTGTGTGTGTGTGTGTGTGTGTGTATGTGTGTGTGTGTGTGTGTGTGCTGAGCCGTTTTTTTCTCTAGAATTTTTATTTTCATTTTAACTCCACAAGCGGTAAACAACTCGTTGCGGTGTGAAGTTTTTATGGATTATGTTGGTAATTTCTAATGCGGCAAACTTGTTGCCAACCAAGGCTATATAACCCAACCTGTCATGCTTTTTACTTATTGTTAGTTGAGCGAAAATAATGATATACAGAGGCCCGACAATATTTTTTGGACACTTTGATAAAAGTACTTCAAGGTGGTTACTAGTGCCAAAACCTTTTGAGATTGTAAGTACGTAGTTGAGGAGTGAAAATCCACGACTAGTGTAATCATTTTTTTTAGTTTGGCTTTGATAATTTTAGTTTTTTTAATTTTTGCGAAAACTTGCGCGACACTATTTTTCGGACATGACAAAAAATCCTATTTTATTAAGAGCTAAGTTCATGTATATGTTGCTGTATGCAAATTTTCTGCTTGTACAGTTAGCTGTCATCATTAGAATCAATTATCTGTTCTATTTTACTGACAAAACAATTAATTTTAATGAGGTAAAATGCATTCAAAAGAAGTCGTTTGTTTGGCACGGAAGAAGCGGTATGCTGGCCTCAGCATCAGAAGGATCGCCATGGATTTGAATCTGTCGAAATCAACGGTCGAATAGATGCTGAAGACAAACTCCGAGCGGAAAAAGAAGAGAGGACGGAAAAGATCAATTGGCATGAGGACTGAAAGGAGAATGAAAAGGACTGTGACACGGCTTTTGACATCTGGAGAAAAAGTTACAGAAAGAAAATTGAAGAATAAATGTGAACTGGATGTAAACGTCCGAACAGTACAAAGAACGCTGCATAGGATTGGTTTGAAGTATGCAAAGGCTAAGAAAAAAATTACACTGACAAAGAAACACAACGGAGCAAGACTGGCGTGTGCTAAAGGGTGGTTAACAAAGCATGTTGACTTTAAGAAGGTTATATTTACTGATGAGAAGCGTTTAAAGTTTCATGGGCCCGTTGGATGGTGTACTTGGTCGAGAAGCGGTGAGCCTGCTGTACTGAACAGACGACAGATGGGAGGAGGAGGAGTTATGGTTTGGGGTATGATCTTTGCTAATGGGAATATATGGTTGGAGTGGCTGAAACGACGACAGAACAGCGAAATCTACAAACAGTTGCTGGACGAGAAAGCCCTACCAAGGATAAGAAGAGAGATAGGGAAATATTTCGTTCTACAGCAAGACAATTGCCGCATCCATGTTTCAAAACTCATGAAAGAATGGATGGCTAAATTGAATATGACTACTTTAGAATTGCCTGCGTGACACGATAACTAGACATATATGTATTTTATTATAATAGATTAAAATAGAAAATAGATTAGAATAGAAAATAGTTAAAAACATATTTAACAAAAGTGAAAAAGAAGAGGAAAAAAATAAATAAATAAACGCTTTTTCTTTTATGAGGAAAATTGTCCTCCGGTAAATATTTGACTCAGTGATGAAGTTCAGCAGGTAGGTTTTCGATGACCTGGTCAAAGGCTGTCCTTTACTGTATCTTGACCACACATTAAGCCTTTTCCGGCGGAAGCCTTATTAAGATAAAAAAAAGATAACTGTAATTTCAGACTTACAGTCGCCGGTGTTTGTCACCGGTGGTCTAAAGCATTTCCGGATTTCCGGATTTCCGGATTCATATTAAATAAATACAGTCAGTTAACAAGTGAGTCAGTGAAGACAGTTAAGTTAGAGAGTTGAGAGTCCCGCCGGGCGCGAGCTTGAAGTAAGGATCTCCGTTCGTCGTTTCGTTCAGTTTGGGTTTGTTGATCTCCATTAATTAGAGTTAGAGCTGTGTCACATTCGCCTGCCCCAACCAAAAAGGCTAACTCTAAACGAATAAAGCATCCTTTCAACTCATCCAAGTTGTGGAAGTTCGTTCCTTATAGTCAATCTTGTACCCCCAGCTGTTCGTCCGACATTTTCAACAAATTCCCGGCAACATCACAGCGTGGAGAACGGCCGCCGGAGAAAATTGTCAGGACGGTCCAGTGTGGTATTACATTTGGTGCCGTGACTGCAGGATTTGGAACCCACGGAAGTGCCACTGGATGCTAAGTTTGGATTTCAACGAACCGACGCGACTGGACGAGACGGGACGAACGGAGAAAAGGAAATCGAAGAAAGAACCACACTAACAACCAAATTCTAATTGTTTGGTATAAGCTTCAAAAGAAAAAAAAAGAAAGAAAGAAAAAGAAACAAGGGTAGGAAAGGGAACCCGTTATCAACAAGCACCGTAAGATAAAAAGAAAGGAAATCGAAGAAAGAACTATTCTCACAGCCAAATTCTGATTGCTTGGTGTAAGCTTTAGGGGAAGAAAAAGAAGAAATAAAAAAACAAGAAACAAAGAAAGGAAAAAGAACCCGTTATCAACAAGCACCGTAAGGTAAGCAGAATTATTTACTCCTCTTTTGTCTGGTCAAAAAAAGAAAGAAAAAGAGAAATAGAGACAACTTAAACGGTCTGAATGAGTACTTAAAAACAAAACAAGGAGAAGAATGAAAAAGGACTGGTTGACCAGAAAAAGGGATGATGATGAAAGAATATTTTTGAGAAAAACAGAAAGAAACATTTTAGGAACATTTATTTACTTTTTTGTTGTTGTTTTGGTTAAAAGAAAAAAAGAAAGGAAGATGGAATATGATAATGAGAAAAAGGTGTGTACAAAAAAAAAGGGAAAAAAATAATAGGAAGTGTACAAAAAAGGAATTGGAAAAAAAGAATGTGTGACTATATTTTGAGATAAAAAGTATGAATTTTGCAAAGAAAGTTAAAGAAAAAGAGAAATAGGAACAACGCAAACCGTGTGAAAAAAAAGAGAGAAGAATGAAAAAGGACTGTTTGAAAAAAAATAGTGTGCGTTATTAAAAAGGAATAGAAAAAAAAGCACTATTCGTGAAAAAAAAAGGGAGAGACAGAAAAACTAAATGAGTGTGCAGAACAACGACAAAGACGTTTTGAAAAAAGAAAAGAAATGATGATGATGAAAAAAAATATTCTTGAGAAAAACAAAAAGAAACATCTTTGAAACATTTATTTTCTTGTTTTGTTGAAAAAATAAGATGATGATGATGAAAAAAATATTTTTGGGAAAAACAGAAAGAAGCGTTTTAGAAACATTTATTGACTTTTTTTGTTGTTTTGTTCAAAAGAAAAAGAAAGAAAGGAAAATGGAATATGTTTGGAGAACTTTAAATAGTTAAAAAAAAGAGACTGATAATAAGGAGCAGTTACATCCCTCCTATAGACTTGCTCAGAGTTATGACTATTTTGTCAACTTGTGTTAATTAATTTTTTAAAAATTTCTTTTCTTCTTTGTGAGAGAGGGTGGAAACAC
Source organism: Ascarosepion bandense (assembly GCA_037127315.1). Classification (NCBI taxonomy): domain Eukaryota; kingdom Metazoa; phylum Mollusca; class Cephalopoda; order Sepiida; family Sepiidae; genus Ascarosepion; species Ascarosepion bandense. Next base: position 872,977 of record JBBBDQ010000303.1, on the reverse strand, counting down.
CCCTCTCTTGAATTTATTGTGTAAACTATGCTTCAATCATTGACCCCATTGGGAGCTGACGTCCTCAGCAAACTTGCATCATGATAAGATTTCATTGGGGGGGATGCAGGAAAGGCTCAGAGACTTATGGCTGGAAAATGGTAACAGGAGATGAATTAACGAAGAGTGGAGTCTCTTTCAGGAATAGAAGAGAAGAAGTAAAGCGGAAAGCAAAACACTAAGTTGAAAAAGGTGTTTGTTAATGAAGAATTGACCCTCATACGTAGCGATAAAGCAACTGCGTGGATTCATTGATGCCACCGGCTACGAAGACAAAAATTGAGGAATTAGTTGTTGAAATAAGGAGAAAAATGTGTTGAGGAAATACAAAGAAATGGTATGGATTAATAAGAAATTTCATGATTGATGTTTGTGGAGAGGAGGAGAATATCCCTGGGGGATCAAAATGATTTTTGGTGGTGATGGCGTACCGACATGAAGAAGCATCCTGTCATTTTTTTTTTATTGTAATTTATTGACATCAATTGCAAGATCCGTTGGGGGAGGTAATGTGACACGATAACTAGACATATATGTATTTTATTATAATAGATTAAAACAGAAAATAGATTAAAATAGAAAATAGTTAAAACATATTTAACAAAAGTGAAAAGAAGAGGAAAAAAAAATAAACGCTTTTTCTTTTATGAGGAAAATTGTCCGCCGGTAAATATTTGACTCAGTGATGAAGTTCAGCAGGTAGGTTTTCGATGACCCGGTCAAAGGCTGTCCTTTACTGTATCTTGACCACACATTAAGCCTTTTCCGGCGGAAGCCTTATTAAGATAAAAAAAAAGATAACTGAAATTTCAGACTTACAGTCGCCGGTGTTTGTCACCGGTGGTCTAAAACATTTCCGGATTCATATTAAATAAATACAGTCAGTTAACAAGTGAGTCAGTGAAGACAGTTAAGCTAGAGAGTTGAGAGTCCCGCCGGGCGCGAGCTTGAAGTAAGATTCTCCGTTCGTCTTGTGTCGTTCAGTTTGGGTTTGTTGATCTCCATTAATTAGAGTTAGAGCTGTGTGTCACATTCGCCCGCCCAAACCGAAAAGGCTAACTCTAAACGAATAAAGCATCCTTTCAACTCATCCAAGTTGTGAAAGTTCGTTCCTTATAATCAGTCTTGTACCCCCAGCTGTTCGGCCGACATTTTCTACAAATTTCTGGCAAAATCACAGCGTGGAGAACGGCCGCCGGAGAAAATTGTTCAGACGGTCAATTGGGGTATTGCACCTGCAAGAAGACCAGATCTAAATTTAATAGAAAATGTTTTGGAAATGCTTGCACAACTTGTCTATGATGGACCTGAAATAACGAAAGAGGCTCAACTATGGGAACGGATACTAGATGCCAAAAAACAATTAATAGAAACACGTAGAGATGTTATTGTGCATATGTTTGATCATTATGAAGAGAGATTGATAAGAGTTATTGAGAAGAAAGGTAATATTACAGATTATTAACAGTTTTTCAACGATGTCCGCAAAATAAAGTCTCGTGTGTTTTATAAAAAATGATGAAAAATAAATATTTTTCCTTACCTAATCGATTTTCTTCCATTTTTATTACAGGTATTGTCTTTATATGTTTATGCTATTCTATTGAAGGAATTTCGCCGCTCTATGGTACTCGGAAAGTCGAATACTAAAATGTCCGAAAAATATTGTCAGGCCCCTGCAGATGCTCCGAATTCAAAATCCGAGAAGCAGAGTTCGAATTCTATTTGAATTTGTTGCTTACGTAGAAATACACTTAGGAATAGTACGAACGCACCTTTTCTCGCTGCAGCTATGGAAGGAACAGCAGGACAGTTTGATTTCTATAGCCTTCGTTGGCAACTAGTCTAGAGCCTAAAGTAATGACTACCTACTTCGAGACAGTTTTCTGCATAGTCAGTTATGACTCAAAAGACACATGATCGTGCAAGCGTGTATCACATATGTCACTTAACCGAATCATATATTAGATTATATAATTGATTTACTCTTCTCCTATGATATTTAATTAGATTGTTTTGCTTCGATTTCACAGCCTGAACGTCCCTCACTCTCACTCTTTCTCTTTTACTATAAAGTATATTATTCTGTTATGGTCAGAATGCTGTATGAGAAACACATTTCAATACTTTGATAGATAGGCGAGGACTTATAACTTAATATACATTTTTATACATGGTGTGCCAAAAATAACAATCTATTTCAATTATATCGGGCTATTATTAAAAAGAATGGTACAATTTTATTTTTATTACTTAATTATGATAGCAAAGAAATAGATTTATAAATCTTAAGCCAAAACTTTATCGATAATTTTCAACGTGTGCTTCCCTTATAAACCTGCAATTTTCAAATCTATAATATATATGAGTTATTTCAAAACACATTTTGATGTTTTCCAGGATTAATCTTCAGCATTTCTAATTGTATGTGAGTAATTAAATTATTGATCTTTTGGAGATAAACCGTTTTGTCATTAAATCCCATGCAAATGAATTTAGAGGTGTTAACAAAGGTGTCTTCTTGTGTATTTATTAATAGTTAACTTAAAAGAATGGAAATAAATGTAGAAATCACAACTATAAAGTTATCAACGAAATTAGAAATTTATAGGCATCTAACACATATGAGAGCTGATCATAAATAAAATTGAGTTTTTTTTTCTTTTTTAATTCCAATTTCACTTAACTATATAGGTTATCTTATAAGGTGTAATGATAACTCTACGTGATAATCAAAGAAAACGCAGGAGAGATAAATGAAGATATCTTGAAATGTTGGATGCAAATCTAATAATCGTTTAAAAACTGAATTAGAAAAGATCAAAATTGGAGTGACATTGACATTTTGAGGGGGAGCAGTTGCGTGCATCGATCATTTACTTTGCAGGATTTCTGCGGAGAGGAACCTAGACGGAGCTCCGCCGAAGTATAGAGCCTCGTCTAAGGAAAAGCAGACAAGAATTTTCTCTAGGGTTAATGTCTCGGTGTTAATACTTAAACAGTCCTGTGCTGTATCTACTTTGGGCATCTATCCATGTGGGTAGGTGTGCAATTGATGATTACTATCGGACTCTGTTCTCTGCAAGTCAAACGATTTAACCTCTCTTCTCATCTACTAGTTGTTGTTCTGTTTTCTGGTGTTTTATTTGCATTAGTATCCTTTAGTACGGATATTGCGCTGTAGGTTCTCAGCAAACATCTACTGGGTATAGTCCTGCCATCTCGACAATACAACTGATTGGCGACAAATATACTAGAATAAATTCTGACACTAATGTTTGGCGACGACGAATATTCTCTATTTATTATATTGGTGGTGGACAAATATTTTTTCTACTGACGAATCCAGTAAGCCAAAAAAAATCTTACGTTGGAAACAATCCACTGATGACGATAATATCAAAAAACAAAAGCTATATACAACTGATTTGCCTACGTAGATTTCCTAAAAACAAATCTATAATAAGAATTTGGTGTCAAAATCTTAAAGCCAGATTTGCCCAAAATTATTCGTACAGATTTACTGACGAAAACAAACAGTTGTCGACTCTTTCAAAATAATCAGGAAATAACTCTACAATAATTGGCTGAGGAATGTCAAAGAACTGTAAACAAAAATGATACCTCAAGTACAGAACAGCGAAACGTTTCATATATTAGAAAGGTAAAACAATGAAGTAGAAAATTAAAATAAACTCATACTATAGTTGTGGTCATTTAGTTCTTACAAGTAGTCTCCATTAAAAGATAAAAATATGTTTCAATTGTGGTTATAACTGTAATAAATGTTTTTTCGTTTGTTTTGTATTTTGTAAAAGAAAAGTCAAAAGAAATCCAAACAATATGTTTCGCTCTAACCTGGCTGAAAAGGTCGCTGGAAGAAATCATAAAGCTTGGTTGAATGACACAAAATTCCAAAATCAAAAAGACAATGATTAATGTGGACATATGGAATCAAATTTGTAGACTGTCTCTAAGCAGATCCAAAAAAATATTGCCAAAAGCATATCAAGAAAAAAAGCTTGGTTTCTTTTGGGTGAAATTTAATTAAACATTTGTTTTGCAGATAAATAGAGAAAATCAATAACCTATATATTGCAGTAAACTCAGTTGGATTTATTCAATATTCCTATCAAAATATTCTGTATGAATGTACATGGACCATCTAATTACACAGATATTTTAAACGAGATTTAAAGCAAGTTTCCCAGATATTTTCCTGAATAGCAAGGATTTTGTTCTAACGTTAAATTAAAGCTTGTTTTAAGAAAAAGGTTAACTCCAGTGTTTTTACTTTAGAGACCTGCACCATTCGCCGAATTAGAAATCATAGAAAAAAAGATGGAACTTCTAAAAATATTAGGCGTTATAGAAAAAAATCAAATTACAGCCAATGGTGGAGTCAACAGTTTACACGAGAAAAAATAATAAAATCATTGCCTGCGCTATCTATTCCAAAATATTTAATGGATGCCGAAAACAGCATAATTGCTCATTACCTTCCACAGATGATATATCTGGAAAGCGGAATGGAGGAATCATTATTGCTAGGAAGACAAGTCAAGAGACTATTTACAAATTCCGATGGATGAGGATTGTGCAAAAATATCAATTATGAACTCGCACATGGTTCTGTTTAAGTTTAACAGATTATCGATCGGTGTGACACGATAACAAGACATATATGTATTTTATTATAATAGATTAAAATAGAAAATAGATTAGAACAGAAAATAGTTTAAAACATATTTAACAAAAGTGAAAAATAAGAGGAAAAAAATAAATAAATAAACGCTTTTTCTTTTATGAGGAAAATTGTCCGCCGGTAAATATTTGACTCAGTGATAAAGTTCAGCAAGTAGGTTTTGATGACCCGGTCAAAGGCTGTCCTTTACTGTATCTTGACCACACATTAAGCCTTTTCCGGCGGAAGCCTTATTAAGATAAAAGAAAAGATAACTGAAATTTCAGACTTACAGTCGCCTGTGTTTGTCACCGGTGGTCTAAAGCATTTCCGGATTTCCGGATTTCCAGTCAATTTTAAATAAATTCAGGTATTTTTTCCGAGTCAGTTAAGTTTAGACAGTTAAGTGAAGACGAGTTGAGTTAGAGAGTTGAGAGTCCCGCCGCGTGCGAGCTTGAAGTAAGGATCTCCGTTCGTCTTGTTTCGTTCAGTTTGGGTTTGTTGATCTCCATTAATTAGAGTTAGAGCTGTGTGTCACATTCGCCTGCCCCAACCGAAAAGGCTAACTCTAAACGAATAAAGCATCCTTTCAACTCATCCAAGTTATGGAAGTTCGTTCCTTATAGTCAATCTTGTACCCCCAGCTGTTCATCCGACATTTTCTTCAAACTCCCTGCAAAATCACAGCGTGGAGAACGGCCGCCGGAGAAAATTGTTAGGACGGACTGTTGGGGTGGTACATTTGGTGCCGTGACTGCAGGATTTGGAACCCACGGAAGTGCCACTGGATGCTAAGTTTGGATTTCGACGAACCGACTCGACTGGACGAAACAGGACGAACGGAGGAAAGGAAATCGAAGAAAGAACCACACTAACAACCAAATTCTAATGGTTTGGTATAAGTTTCAAAAGAAGAAAAAATTTAAAAAAAAGAAAGAAAAAGAAACAAGGGAAGGAAAGGGAACCCGTTATCAACAAGTACCGTAAGAAAAAAAAGAAAAAGAAATGGAAGAAAGAAGTATTCTCACAGCCAAATTCTGATTGCTTGGTGTAAGCTTCAGAGGAAGAAAAAGAAAAAAAAAACAAGAAACAAAGAAAGGATAGGGAACCTGTTATCAACAAGCACCGTAAGTTAAGCAGAATTATTTAGTCCCTTTTTTGTCTTGCCAAAATTCTCGCCGGCAGAAGAACGGTTACCACTAACGGCCGTACGATCGAAAAAAAAAGAAAGAAAGAGGACAATGAATTGATTAAGAAAAAAAATGTGTGAGTACTTTGAGAGAAAAAGTATAAATTTTGAAAAAAAAAAGGAAAAGAAAAAGAGAGATAGAAACAACGCGAACGGTGTGAAAAAAAACCAACAAGAAACAAAGGAAAGGGAACCCGTTTTCAACAAGCACCGTAAGGTAAGCAGAATTATTTACTCCTCTTTTGTCTGGTCAAAAAAAAGAAAGAAAAAGAGAAATAGAGACAACTTAAACGGTCTGAATGAGTACTTAAAAACAAAACAAGGAGAAGCATGAAAAAGGACTGTTTGAACAGAAAAAGGGATGATGATGAAAAAATATTTTTGAGAGAAACAGAAAAATCATTTTAGGAACATTTATTTACTTTTTGTTGTTGTTTTGGTTAAAAGAAAAAAGAAAGGAAGATGGAATATGATAATGAGAAAAAGGTGTGTACAAAAAAAAATGGAAAAAATAATAGGATGGGAGAGAGCAAGAAACAACTGTGCGAGTAAAAAAAAAAGTGAATTGATTAAAAAAAAAGTGTGAGTATTTTTGAGAAAAAAAAATATGAAGTTTGAAAAGAAAGTAAAAGAAAAAGAGAGATAGAAACAACGCAAACGGTGTGAAAAAAAGGAGAAGAATGAAAAAAGTGGGTAAAAGAATAGTATGTGTTATTACTTTTTTTAAAAAAAAGCATTATTTGTGAAAAAAATGACAGAGAGAAAAACTAAGTGGGAGTGTCCAACAACGACAAAAATGTTTTGAAAAAAGAATAAGATGTGTACGAAAAAACAAAAAAAGGAAAAAAATGAAAAAATTAAGAGGAAGAGAGAGACCAAGAAACAACTGTGCGCGTACAAAAAAAAATGAATTGGAAAAAAAGAATGTGTGACTATATTTTGAGATAAAATGTACGAATTATGAAAAGAAAGTTAAAGAAAAAGAGAGATAGGAACAAGGCAAACGGAGTGAAAAAAAGAGAGAGAAGAATGAAAAAGGACTGTTTGAAAATGAAAATATGGTAAAAGAATAGTGTGCGTTATTACTTTAAAAAAAAAGAAAAAAAAAGCACTATTCGTAAAAAACAAATGAGAGAGAGAAAAACTAAGTTTTTGCGTACAACAACGACAAAAATATGTTTTGAAAAAGAAAAAATGATGATGATGAAAAAAAATATTTTTGAGAAAAACAAAAAGAAACATCTTTGAAACATTTATTTTCTTGTTTTGTTGAAAAAATAAGATGATGATGATGAAAAAAAATATTTTTGGGAAAAACAGAAAGAAGCGTTTTAGAAACATTTATTGACTTTTTTTTGATTTTTTGTTCAAAAGAAAAAAAGAAAAGAAAATGGAATATGTTTGTTTGAAAAAGAGATTGATAATGAGAAAAACATGTGTACGTAAAAAAAAAAGAAAAAAATGAAAAAAATAAGAGGAAGAGAGAGAGAGAGCAAGAAACAGCTGTGTGTGCAAAAAAAAAGAAAAGAAAATGAATTGATTAAAAAAAGGTGTGACTATTTTGAGATAAAAAGTACGAATTTTGCAAAGAAAGTTAAAGAAAAAGAGAGATAGGAACAACGCAAACGGTGTGAAAAAAAAGAGAGAAGAATGAAAAAGGACTGTTTGAAAAAAATAGTGTGCGTTATTAAAAAGGAAAAGAAAAAAAGCACTATTCGTGAAAAAAAGGAGAGAGAGAAAAACTAAATGAGTGTGTACAACAACGACAAAAACATGTATTGAAAAAAGAAAAGAAATGATGATGATGAAAAAAGAAATTATTTTTGAGAAAAAAAAAAGAAATATCTTAGAAACATTTATTTACTTTTTTTTTGGTTGTTTTGTTTGAAAAAAAAAGAAATGATGATGAAAAAAAGTATTTTTGGGAAAAACTGAAATAAGCGTTTAGAAACATTTATTGACCTTATTTTTTGTTCTGTTTAAAAGAAAAAAAGAAAGGAAAATGTAATATGGTTGGTTGAAAAAGAGATTGATAATGAGAAAATAAATGTGTACGAAAAAAATGGAAAAATAAGAGGAAGGGAGAGAGCAAGAAACAACTGTGCGTGTAAAAAAATGGATTGGAAAAAATGTGTGACTATTTTGCGATAAAAAGGTATGAATTTTGAAAAGAAAGTTAAAGAAAAAGAGAGATCAACGCAAAAGGTGTGAAAAAAAGAGAAGAATGAAAAAGGACTGTTTGAAAAAAAAAGTGGGGTAAAAGAATAGTGTGTACGTTAAAAAAAATGAGAGGGAGAAAAACTAAGTGAGTGTGTACAACAACGACAAAAATATGTTTTGGAAGAAAAAAAAAAGGATGATGGTGAAAAAAAAAATTTTTTTTTGAGAAAAACAGAAGCATTTTAGAGACATTTAATTACGTTTTTTTGTTGTTTTGTTTGAAAGAAGAAAAAAAGGATGATGATGATGAAAAAAAATTTTTGAGAAAAACAGAAAGAAACATTTTAGGAACATTTATTTACTTTGTTTGTTGTTTTGTTTAAAAGAAAAAAAAAGAAAGAAGGGAAAATGGACTATGTCTGGAGAACTTTAAATAGTTAAATAGAAGAGACATAATGAGGAGTAGTTACATCGCTCCTATATTTATAGCCTTGCTCAGAGTTATGACTATTTTGTGAACTTGTGTTAATTAATTTTTTTTTAAATTTCTTTCTTCTTTGGGAGAGAGGGTGGAAACACCCCTCTCTCGAATTTGTTGTGTAAACTATGCTTCAATCATTTTGTCGGGCGCCATTGACCCCATTGGGATTGGACGTCCTCAGCAAACTTCCATCATGTCAATGTTTCATTGGTGGGGGTGATGCAGGAAAGGCCCAGAGACTTGTGGCCGGAAAATGGTAACAGGAGATGAATTAACGAAGAGCGGAGTCTCATCCAGGAATAGAAGGGAACAAGTTAAGCGGAAAGCAAAACACTAAGTTGAAAAAGGTGTTCGTTAACGAAGAATTGACCCTCATACGTAGCGATAAACCAACTGCGTGGATTCATTGATGCCACCGGCTACGAAGACAAAAATTGAGGAATTGGTTGTTGAAATAAGGAGAAAAATGTGTTGAGGAAATACAAAGAAATGGTATGGGTTAATAAGAAATTTCATGATTGATGTTTGTGGAGAGGAGAAGAATATCCCTGGTGGATCAAATAATTTTTGGTGGTGATGGCGTACCGACATGAAGAAGCATCGTGTCATGTTTTTTTTGTTTATTGTAATTTATTGACATAAATGACAAGATCCGTTGGGGGAGGTAATGTGACACGATAACTAGACATATATGTATTTTATTATAATAGATTAAAATAGAAAATAGATTAGAATAGAAAATAGTTTAAAAACATATTTAACAAAAGTGAAAAAGAAGAGGAAAAGATAAATAAATAAACGCTTTTTCTTTAATGAGGAAAATTGTCCTCCGGTAAATATTTGACTCAGTGATAAAGTTGAGCAAGTAGGTTTTGATGACCCGGTCAAAGGCTGTCCTTTACTGTATCTTGACCACACATTAAGCCTTTTCCAGCGGAAGCCTTATTAAGATAAAAAAAAAAGATAACTGAAATTTCAGACTTACAGTCTTCGGTGTTTGTCACCGGTGGTCTAAAGCATTTCCGGATTTCCGGGTTTCCGGTCAATTTTAAATAAATTCAAGTATTTTTTCCGAGTCAGTTAAGTTAAGACAGTTAAGTGAAGACGAGAAAGTTATGAAAGGAGTTCAGCCGGGTGCGAGCTTGAAGTAAGGATCTCCGTTCGTCTTGTTTCGTTCAGTTTGGGTTTGTTGATCTCCATTAATTAGAGTTAGAGCTGTGTGTCACATCGCCTGCCCCAACCGAAAAGGCTAACTCTAAACGAATAAAGCATCCTTTTCAACTCATCCAAGTTGTGGAAGTTCGTTCCTTATAGTCAATCTTGTACCCCCAGCTGTCCGGCCGACATTTTCAACAAACTCCCGGCAATATCACAGCGTGGAGAACGGCCGCCGGAGAAAATTGTTAGGACGGACCGTTGGTGTGGTACAATCGGATTAAAAGTATCACATGAAATATTTCAACAAGCAATGAACACGATGCTAAATTGATTGCATCAAGGTATGGCATATTTTGACGATGCGTTTATTAAAAGAATAGAGCCTAATTAACATGCGAAGCACCTGATGAAGGTGTTTGAATATATATATACGATCAAGTGTTCGATCACAATATTTAGAAATGTCAGTTCTTTCAATCAAATATTACGTATTTAATGTAAATTATTGAAGACAAAGTTAGAAGGCCGGATCCTACAGAACAATTACTACAAAAACAAGCCATCACCTACGACTATTGCATACTTGCAAGAATTCCTAGGATTAGCGAACCGTTATGGTAAGAACATGAATGAACTACGAGCACATTTAAATAAATTATGGCTAAAAAAGAAAAAAATCTGTGTTGTTTGAAGTATGCGAGAAAGCATTTCAGAAAATGAATGCAGCTGTAATTCTTGATCTATCATTAACGCATTTTGACCAAAGCAAGGAAATATATGTAGAAAGTGACGCTGGCAACTTTAGTTCAGGGTCCCTATTGCTTCATAAAAGAAAATGCTTGAAAGCTAAAAGCTGTTTATCATGTCTGAGGGACGCTGCTGCCAGCGGGACAAAAATACTCCAAAATCAAAAAGAATGTTAAGCAATGGTTTTTGCTGCAAAATCTTTTACAAGTATATTTAAAGCAAACAAGTACTTTTTATGACCATTTTTGGCTCAAAAGAAGGTATTCCAACACACACTGCAGAGATGGGTGACTATCTTACTTAATAGTACATTTGCCTTCGAAATAAATAGCATATTCAGACGGATAATCGAGATTGCTTCTGAGAATGATCAGAACACTTGAAGAAATAGTAATAGCTTAATTGGTTGGTGAATCAGAAATAAACAAATGTTTTGTGCAACACTTTGTGAGAATTCTCCTTCACAACTGACGAGATTAGAACTAAAGCGAAGTTTGACAAGTACATAACTCACAAAAAGCAAGAGTTATTGAAAAAAAAGTAAAAAAAGGAAAACACTTTTCACTTTTTCAGGACATACTATTGCATGATATGCGATTGGTCATCTCAGAAGTATTATAAAAATAAATATTATGAAGTTTCCATAAAGATTTCACATATAAATGTTCTCATGTGAAGTTTCATGTATTGGAACTGGAATAAAAAAAACTTTGAAAACATTATCAAATTTGCATGTATAGCCAGTCAGCGGCAAAATCACCGCCCATAAATTTTACCTATGACCAAAAGCTGACAGGACTTGGTCTAGGCTACACATAAATTATACAAGGCCGATAATGGGTACATAATATTTTCTTGTGGTGCATAATCCCCAAATGTCCAGATGTATTCAGATGCAAATCGACGACAGCAGCAAGTAAAATACAATTTCTAAACGAATTGTCTGCAAGGTTTGGTGTCCCGGTTAAGATCGTATCAGACAACCTGGACTCAATTCTCATCAAATGAATTCGCAATTTTTTGCAAAATTCGTACAGTGACACATTTGTCATGCGCGCCCTACCGTCCAAGATCTAAAGATTTGGCAGAACGATTTATATACATTTTAAAAAGGGCAATAAAAAAGGCGGAAAGAATAGAAACAATAAATTAGAAGCTACATTTTTCTCTTTGTATCACGTGAGACACAAATGTTTGCAAGAAAGATCAAATCAATCATTTCTGAACAAATAAATAAAAAATAAGTGTGACATAACTAAGCCAAACGCACGTGTACTAACGCCAGTAGAGAAAAACAATTATTTTATCTTTTGGCTGAGGAGTGGTGGGGTCAACTAGACAATGTCCAGGCAAAAGACGAACAAGGAATTTAACAGGATTTTTTTTTTAAATGAAAAGGACAAAATTATTCACCGGTCAAAAGCAAAGTCAAAAGCTTCTACTTGTTTTAAAAATTACTAACGCGGTAAAGAGTCATGGGAATATGGAGCTATAGACAAGTAAATTGGAAACAGGATGCAACTTATATAACATCCAAGGAGGAACGCAACCCAAATAAAAAGCAGCACGACTGAATAGCGGATGGAAAACACATTGAAAGTATAAACATGTTTAATATGCCGATGCCTTCAGAGTTAAAACAATGATGCTTAGGAAAACGAAAAAAAATATCTACCGTAACGATTGAGATCGATTCAAAAAGAAGTTAATGTCTTATTCACTGGAGATTTGATGTAGACCAACTGTCACCCGTCTGGCGTTCCAAATATAGGATATTCTCTAGTCTGACCTAATTATAAAAATAAAAACTAAGAGCATTTTGGGATGTCGGAGTGTTAATGAAGAGTACTATCGGACTCTTCTGTCTGCGACTTTAACGACTTAACCCGTCTTCTCTTCTACTATTTGTTGTTCTGTCATCTGGCGTTTGTCTTATTTGTATTAATATCCCTTAACTTGGATATTGGTCTGTAGACACTCAGCACACATCTTCTGGTTATCGTTTTTCAGCATCGGAGATACAATATTATTAAAGAGCATTGCAGAGATAAAGATAACGTTTCAGAATGTTTGCCGTCGCGAAATATTTTGCAATTCTTTTTCTTTAAACAATTCACCCTATATGACACATTAATTTTACTAAGACGCAAAGAGTTACTGAGTATGAAAGGGAATGAAAACACATTCGAAAAAAAAAAAAAAAACAGAATTCCCAATCTTAAAGAGCTAATAATGATACACGTCTAATCCTACTAAAAAGACCTGTAAGGGAGTGAATCAGTTGATAGTACCAGCTATCCCTTCGTAATGAGAAAAACAAACCTAAACAGGAATTAAGGAATAAAACTCTACTCCTGTTCAAATAGGTGATAATTTTGAACCGGACGTAACCGAAGTTATCTAGTTCTATTAAATGGGAAAGATACGATGTATTAAATGTGTAAGCACAAAAGTGGATTTTGTTTTGAAAAGGACTAAACAACGTTTTACTTATTTACCATATTATTCCGTTAATTCAAATACAAGTGCATGATTTTCTACCAAATGTATCAACATATTCCTAGCGGAACACTGAAATATGCTTTTCGGAAATATTAAAAGCTAAAACCTAATTGGGAAAAAGGAACAAAAGATGTATTATTAAAATTGTCATAAGCAAGCAGCTATTCTGTGGAATAAATTGTTTTTATTTTCATTTCTACTATTAACATTTTGCTACTTATATTTACTCATTCCAGCCTACCAAACAATTTAAGTATATATGCTATTAAATATAGGTGTGTTTGTGTGTATGCATATGTATATATAATTACTTTTTTATTCGCCTATATGTCCACTGTGGTTTGCATATTCTTATGAGTGGTAAATACATATCAACTAAGCGAATTCTTATATTTACTTAGAAAGATATCCATAAAAAGGCTCATTGATAAAAGCGTGGCAAAATTACGATAAAAAAAAGAATGCCACAATCCGCTATATAGCAAGCTCAAAAGATATTGAAAGATAGGCGGAACTGGCAGAAAGAGAAATCCGTTTGCGTAATCGAGAAAGCATTGAAATAGAGACGATAGTTTCATAAACACGATTGCGCGAAAAATAGTTATAAACACGGAAGCTGCAAACCAATTATTTATTATATATAAAAGTATGAATAATGTAATTTCTATCGTAACTGATTTTTTTCAGACTTATTCTCTTCCATATTTATCACGTCCTTGTTGTTTATATTTCACTTCTTTTTTTTTAATATCAATTCTGTGTTATATTTTCTTGCTTGGTTTCATTGATTTAGCAGCACATTTTTTATCCGGCTGCACGTCACATTTACAATTTGGATTTCTTTTATTCATCTAAAAAGTTAAAATTCCTCCTTATTCATTAATTTCCCTTCACATATTGCAATTTATTTTTAGAAATAGATTCTTATTTTCTTAAGACGTTATTTATCTCATTCATTTTTAACGATGTAATCTTTCACTTCACAAAGAATTATGTTTTTAATTTAGAACTCATTTCTACTTGATTTAAAGAAAAATTCCTGCCGTTTTTATATTTAAATCTTGGCCGTGTGACTTTGCTATTAATCTCGGTGTTCTCGATTAAAATCCAAATGCTAGTCTCCAGTATAATCTATGTCGATCTGTCAGTCTCTTTTCACCAACCAGATGTGGCTTCCCTCTGTCCCTTTTGCAAAAATTTAATCGGCTTCAGTTCCATCGAGCTTAGCTCCCTGGTGCTTCCTCTACACAAACTTTTCGAGCTTCTAGATTGGCAAGTAGGTCCTTTTACAGTCAAAACAATTAAATTTAGACGCTACTTCTACTCTTCTTGCCTGTGTAACTCTCTTCCATAATGCTTGCTTCCTTGGCAGCTACAATCCCCAAGAGTTTAAATGCAAAGTCAATGGCCATTTCTTAACACTTCGACTCCAATTTTTCACCGGCATCTTTGTATCTTGTTCTTTTCCCTTTTTTCTCGACTTACATAACGCCTTTTCACCCCAGTGTTCCCATCTTTTTCTTATCCATTTTCCTGACAACAACTATAACTCGTTCTTTCTTTCTTCATTCAACTCTTATGCAATCCACTGTATGTTAATTGCAGTACAGCCTTGTTATCAGTGAATCGATTATTTAAATGAAAAAAAAAATAAAATAATTAAAACCTTCACTTATATTTGTATACCTATGACCTTTCTTGATTATTAATCTTTAGCCCTTTTTTTATAGCAATCAAAATAAAATGGATACCTTTACTGATGTGGTAAATGTTTTTCACTCGTTATTTTAAAAGTAATATAATTATTTGCTTATTATCCTTTCCTCTATTTTCCTGAGTTGATTTCCTTCAGCTCCTTGCGTATCTCTTATGTATCAGTATTTCAGCGGCTTTCTATCTTTTATATTTACGCATTTTTCAACACAATTCCTTTAATAGTTGATCCATTTCTATTTCTCACAAACACTTAAATGCATGTGATCTACTCCGTTCTTATTCATAAAGTCAAATCTCACCCACCTGATACCAGGTCCATGAGACCTTCATTTTCTTTACTCACTTTTATATGCCCGATGCATTCATTGATTCTCCTTCTTCCTCATGTAATGTCAACAAAGAAAAAAGAACATCATAGAGAGCTATTGGCTTTCTAACAATAAACTCAGATGACAGACATTTTTGGCCGTCTATATTTCAGTCCACGTTAATTGATTCTACCCTTTTCTCATATGCGTGTCGGCCAAAGTATAAGAGTAGGAAAGAAATAATTTCCATTACTTTACTACTATTGTACACAATCACAGTGAAATTAAAGTTGTCTTTATTTCAAAAATTCATTTCATTTGACTTTACGCAAATAGTCTCGTAAATAAATATTAAAAGCATTTGCGCAAACATTTCAAACACATGTGTTATTACAAAACAACAACCTAGATGACATGTGGTTTCCTTAAATAAATCTACACTCATCAATAAAAAGGATCTACTCATATATTCTTCAAACCTTTTCTGGTTCTTTTAAATGTAGTAAGGTCTATTATGTTTGACACAAGACTATTTTGCTAATATAAACAACGCTCATGCAATGGGAAAATCAAATTTTTAGATTGAGATGAATACAGGGTTACATAATTCGTAACACTAATATATATATATATATATATATATATATATATATATATATATATTGTGTTACGAATTATGTAACCCTGTATTCATTCCAAACTAAAAAATTTATATATCTATATATATATATATATATATTTAATTATTAAATATGGCCAGACAAGGAAGATTTAATAATTTTATTTAATAAGTTTTGTTTCTAGTTTGGTTTTTCGATTGTTATTTCTTATGTTTTGTCTTGAATAAATGACTGTTAATTATTATGTCGGCCTTAAATGATTCTTTCATATGTTCAAACTTTATTCCCAGTTAAATTTCTAATGATGAATATATATTATAACAAAATGCATTTGTGTGTATGTCTTCATGTGAGTCTATTCCAAAGAAATTCGAAAATAATATAGTCAAAATAGTTCAAAATTCCAAAACAATAGTCAAAAGAGTTGTATTGAAAAAGACATAGAAATCGTTATATATATATATATATATAATAAAACTTACAATGCATAATTATTATTAATATGTATCTATATAATAAAAAACAATTTTTAAACCAAGTATATTCAGAGGTTATATGTTGGGGGAGATGACATACATATGTATAATAGTGAAAACTGGGGTCAAGAAAGAAAGAGAGCAAGATAGATAGATAGATAGAGAATCATACAGACAGTAGACAGACAGACAGACTGTATGAAAAATGTATCAAGAGGCATGGCACAAAGATTAGAAAACACATACACACATGTAACAATGTCTTTAGCATCATTCAATATATTAGGCAGACAAACAAGTTTTATTCAATTTTTGTTAGTTTTTCCAGCATTCTGACATATTTCCGTTTCTAAGGAAATAAGGAAGTTCAAAAGTTTTCACACGTTTCAATGTCTTAAGCAATTGTGGGCATTTTTTAGCTGTTTTCATGGTGTCTTCTTTTTCGTATTGGTAGGTTTTCCTCGAATTAACAAAATTTCTTATTCAAAACAAGACATAGGAAGTACAACTGAAATAGTCACAACTTGCAAAAAATAAATAGAACTAAACATTAAATCTCCATTGTTTATCATATTTAAACTAATACATATATATATATATATATATATATATATATATATATATATATATATATATATGGGGGGGGTCTCTGTGTCAGGGTTTTGATACTTTGCAAACCTGTTTTCATAAGGGAAATATCAAAAATTCTATTTTAACATATACTCAATAACTTCGAATATTTCAGAAAGGATACTCTTTGAATTTTAACGGAGTAACAAAGTTAAAGTAACTTTTTTAAATAACTGAGGAGTATTTACTCATTTTTAATCGCATGTAGCAATTTTAAGTATGATATGACATCTCAAGTTCGATAAATTTTTAAAAGATTCCAGAATTCTACAATACTTTTATAGTTTTATTCGATTTTAGAAATTGCATACTGGAGATGGTAATATATTTAACATTAAACTAAATAAATCCTGCATTCTATTTTAAAAACATATATATATATATATATTGAAGATTACAATACGCTTCAATTCTCGGATATTGTGAACTGGAAATTCAAGACATTCTTTCATAGATTACAAATAGAATCGTGTAACCAATTTCAGCCAGAATGATTACGCGAAAATCGAAATATTAGTTCTTGTATTGACGTTGACATATGCGTTTAGAGCGTTTGTTTATCAATCAAGAAATTTATTTTCCAAATCCACCATACTCGGTTTGGCAAGGAATCGTTTCGTGATATTATAGGGAGGGGGGATTCCCCAGACAATGATAGCATTAGAAAGAGAAACACAATTATATATATATATATATATATATATATATATATATATATATATATATATATATACTGAATACATTAGTGTATCCGGCTGACAGTTCTGTTTAAGTAGGAAAAACTAACACTACTGCCTGTTGATTTCAATGTCGAAATTTTGTATCCTGTTATGATATTGAGCACCCATACATTTGTAAAATTTAAACTACATTTTATCAAAAACAGACAGACAGACAGACATACGCACACACATAAACACACACATTCACTCACATATGCGAACGCGATTTTATATATATCACTATAGGCCTATGTGAAACTAACCTTGACCCTTCTATCCCCTTCTTCCGAGTTTTACGCTTCCTGGTTACCTTCCCCTCTTGTTGTTCATATGCATGGGCTTGGTGTGTATGTCACCGAACACCTCCTCTTATCCAGGGTGACATCTCTTTAATCCCTGGATCATTCTTTCATGTGATTCTGTCTCTCACTCCTAAGCTCGATTAGCTATTTCTTCTTTCTCTTTCTCGATTGTTCGTTACTTGACAGCATCTCTGACAATATCGACAAAGCCATTTCTTCCCATCCCTCTGCACATATATCTGTGTTTGGTGACTTTAACACTCATCACACCAAGTGGCTAGAGAACTCTGTCACCGACCTTGCTGGTGTCCGCACCACGAATTTTTCAATCACCCAATCACTTACGCAAGTGGTGGACTTCCCCACGCCTTTCTCCGACAACCCTAACGGATGGGGTCTTACGACTAGACCTCTGCTTCACTTCCATCGCAGACTCTTGCACTACCAGACAGCTCTGCCCTCTCACAAACTCTGATCACACCGTCGTTTCTGTCAACATTTCATTCCACTCCCACCCGACCCAAGAAACACAGACTAGTAGAATATCATACTGCTATCAAAGAGCAGACTCGGATTCGTTCCGAGACTTTCTCTGTGACGTCCAATGGAACAACGTTTTTAGTCTTCCCATTGAAGACTGCGCATCCGAGGTCTCCTCCTGGGTTAAGGCAGGCATCGATGCTTTTATTCCTGCCAGGAAATTTCAGCTTAAATCTCATTCGCCTCCATGGTTCTCGCCCGCTTGCTCGACTGCCATTGCCCATCGGAATCATTTCTTCCGGCCCTATCGTAGCTACGCGTCGGACCGAAACAGGCGCCTTTTCGCCTCAGCTCGTCAAAGTGTAAAAAGATACTTAACGAAGCAAAGATGTCATTTCCTGCCAGAATGAAGCAACGCATAGCATCATGTATGTTCGGCGCGAAAGAATACTAATGACTCTGTAAAAGAGTGCTTAACAAGAGCAATTCCTCATTCCCCACCACGAATCAATGAATTTGAGGTCCTCACCTCCTCAGAGGACAAGGCTGAATGCTTTGCTCGCAGATTTTCGACCAATTCGAGACTAGACTCGTCAGGAGTTTCTGCACCCGACTTCCCACCTAGAACTGAGGCTCAAATGCATGACGTCCACATTACACCCTCGCTGGTCTCTAACATAATCTCAGAACTTGACCCTCACAAAGCGAGCGGTGGGGACGGAATCCCAGTCATAGCCTTAATGAAATGTTCCCCTGAACTCTCCCCTGTTCCTTCTAAGCCTTACAATTTCTGCCTATCTGCTTCCTGTTTTCCTGCCCGTTGGAAATTATCCTCTGTAGTTCCTATATTTAAAACACTGGAAAACACTATGTTTTCCGTCTCACCAGGTCTACTGCTGACATGCTAACGACCATCACCGAGTATATATACCAGGCTCTCGACAAGAATGGCAAAGCCCGAACCGTTGCCTTGGATATCTCAAAAGGATTCGACAGAGTGTGGCATGCTGGCCTACTATGTAAACTGCGGATTTGTGGTGTAAGTGGACATTTGTTTGACCTAATCCCGTCTTTCTTCTCTAACGGCATATTGAAGTTGGTATTAAACGGGCATGCCTCCCAGAACTACCATACAAACGCGTGTGTCCCTCAAGCCTCTATCCTAATTCCTACGCTCATTCTGATCTACATTAATGATCTCCCTGATGCCATAAGATCTCAAGTAGGTATGTACGCCAATAATATCACAGTTTACTCTCAGCTTGATCAAAAATCTGGTGTGGGCGACAAAGCTTACCTTGCAGCAGAGCTTGAAAAGGACCTCCAATGCACTGGTATACTAGTGTAAGAAATGACACGTAAATTTTAATGCTTCTAAAACGAAAATGATATCGATTAACCATCATAGACAATCGCACTTACCTCCCATTAACATGGACTAGGCTTGCCTCCCAGAGAGTAAAAGACTACGCTTCCTTAGTCTCAAACTTTCAGTGGAACCTCAAGTGGAATGACTATATCGAATCCATTGCAATTGGAGTAGATAGATCTAATTGGAGTAGATAGATCTTTAATTGGAGTAGGTAGATCTCTCTATCGCCCGGTTCATACTCCACCCACGTCTATTGAACAGGTTAAGAGGCTCATCCCTTGTTCCATGTTTAAGATGTGGTTTCCGGCTTTCTCTTTTCCAATCTTTTCACTATTACGTAGCCCCCTGCACATCAGTGGCGTTACCGCCTTGCTCGGGGTGATACGATTAAAAAAAATCCGCTGCTATGAAAGTCGGTTTTCTGTGCAGGGCCCGGAAGTTTTTCCGTCTGAATCTATCCTGAACATATATAAATCTACCATCCGCCCGTGCATTGAATACTGCTGCCACATCGGGTCGGGTGACCCTGCTATTCTCCTCGGGGTTCTTGACAAATCACAAAGGAGATTATGTAATGTGATCGACACCGACACGGCAGACCGGCTGCAGTCTCTCTCTCACCGGCGCGACGTGGCTTCCCCGTGTCTCTGCTATAAATACTTTCACGGCTTCTGCTCCGATGAACTTAGATCACTGGTGACCTCTAGGTACGAATTTGCACGAGATAGTAGATTATCAACTAGATCTCACCCTTTTACAGAGAAACCGATAAAATATAACCGCAATTTCTACTCCAACTGTTTGTTTTCTCGCACTTCCCGACTGTGGAATTCCCTTCCACATGATTGCTTCCCCGACGGCTATAATCTCCAGGAGTTTAAATGTAAGGTCAATAGATACCTCCTAACACACTAACTCGCATCCATTCTTTCAAACACTCTTCCCATATACCCAACCCTCAGCCTCGGTATTCTTACCCATCTATCACTCTCCTTCTGACATTTCCTTTATCAAACCACTCTTTCTCTTTACCTTCCCCGATATAACCCATTGCGCAATCCTGGCAGTGGAATGCCTTGATTGGGGTGAAATGATTAAAAACAAAATCTATCTATATTTCTATTTATTCATTTTCTCTCACTCGTTATATCTACATATATATATATTTAGTATATCGAGGCAGCAAGTAATTTTCTAGACATATTCTATTAAATATAAGAGACAATGAATGTCTATTATGTTTAATCATGAGCCGTTCTAAACGTCGTATTTTTGCTTTAATTTCAGTTGAAAATAAAGACAAAAATTCTCCAACATTTGGATAATTATTTATTGGTTTTCTTCTAAGCTTTCGGGTCACATGAGCCATCTTCAGAGAGGTAGTTTAAACTGAAATATTATAAAATCCACCATCACCGACGATTTTATTTTGTGTTGACATAAAACTCCGCTTGGCAACGGCAATAGTTACCAAAAATAATAAACGCAGTTCTTAAGTTTGCGATGCGGTTTTATGACGTCACACCGCGGGATAGCGCGAAATGACAACAAAACCATCTAGTCAAATGCAATGTAATATGTTATTTCCTGTTTTAAAGTTGATTTTATTGAGTGTTGGTTGTTTTCATTTGATGTACATGGCCTCCAATATCTGCAGGTTCCTCTTACTATGTGTATGAGTAAGGATCACCGTATTGTTGACCAAAATCTGTCTGATATTACCTACATGTTTATGTTTTCAGAGAAATGTTGTTTAATAGTACTCTGATCAGAAAGATGACATGTAAGTCTACGGGAGAGCGTGGTTGTGGTAAAACCAATATATGTACTAGGTTTTTGAGTAGTATCAGAGATACTTTTAGACGTTTAGAACGGCTAATGATTAAACGGATTAATGATTAAACATAATAGACATTCATTGTCTCTTATTGTCATTCATTGTCATTCATTATTGTCATTCATTGTCATTCATTTTGTCATTCATTATTGTCATTCATTGTCATTCATTGTCATTCATTGTCTCTTATATTTAATAGAATATGTCTAGAAAATATATATATACATACACACACACACACACACACATATATATATATATATATATATATATATATGGGTCTGTTTGTGTTTGTGCGTATGAATGTGCGTGTGAGTGCGTTTTTTTTTTTAATATTTTTACTGGAATGTATTGGGAAGCTTGCGAGAGTAGTAAAAACTTACATTATCTTTAAACAATATATATATATATATATATATCATAAGAACGTTAAAGAACATATATTTTATAAAATGTGATCTATACTTTGTAAAGCTTATAATTGCGCATATATATATATATATATATATATATATATATATATATATATAAATTAAACCTAGTGAGAGAAGAAACATAGAAAGGTTTCACCTAAACGGATATACAGGTTATACTGGATTATTCTGCTCTGCTTAAGATTTTTGAGCTGTTGTTTGTTATTGATTACTCGTCCTTTAAGATCCGCTTAGGTAAAAAGTAGGTCGGTCTCTCTGGCTCACTCGGTATTCATTAATTATTCCGCTGTAACTAAGTATTGACCGATTTTTGTTGGTTGATTACTCGTATCGGGGTTTTTTTGGGCTTCGTGCTGACTCGGTCCAAACATTTTGACTGATGTACTTAGATCTTTCTTTTAAATCCGGGGGTATAGTTTGGCGAAGTACAAAAAACGAAACCAAAAGGATTTTTTTTTCTGTCATCATTCATTATCAATTATATTTATATAAAAATGATCGTACACAACAAAAAATACGCACGCAAATGGAATAAAACAAGGGAATACCTAATAATGTTTATCCACTGATCGACCTGGAATATTCGCGAATCATTTCTGGTCTGCAAAATATTGAAATGATCACACGGCTGTATTCGCTGCTCTTAAATATAGTATATTTTTGGTGATGTCTACTCTTTTAGATTTTCGGGAGCGTTGCAAAGAAACTGTTATAATTATTCCTGTCTGACTATTTAATCTCTCAGGCTGAGCCTCAAAAACCTAATTTGTTTTTTAAATATTTTGTGAATTATTATACCATCATTTGTTTTATATACTATAATATACCTTAGTGTTTCATAATCATTAACATTTTGATTTGGCACTATACATATCACCCACTTTACACACGTGGTTTTACTAAATATGATTAAAAATCCTGAAGTTTAGCCTGCTGTTACAGAACGTTTTCAACTTGTTTAAACAATGTATGTTCCCTCAATGTATCTTACCGAGACAAAAATATATTTTAATTTGGAAAAGATATGATTAATTCATAACATATGCTCTAATATAACTTAAAATTTAGTAATTACCAAAATAAATGACCCAAACAATTCTTAATTAGTTGTGTTAACGTCAATGTACTTTAATATAACATAATTATTTAATCCTAATTCTAACATAAATATTTCAAACTCGTTACTCATTAAGTATTTTTAAAAATCCAACTTGTTGTTAAAAATTATTTACATAAGTATTGTGTCTACCTTACTCAGACCAAATAATTTTTTTAAAAAATATAATTAGTTAAAATGATTAATTTCTACCTTAAACTCAAACATAATTTAAAAACATAAAAATTATTTTATTAAAATAAATGACCCAGACAATACTTAATTGTTGTTCTTAGTACAATATAACTAAGTAAACCGTAATTATTTAATACTAATTCTAACCTAAACATTCCAGTTTCTTTACACATGATATAGCAGTAAAAACAATATATTTTTCTAGAAAAAGGCTAAAATCCAAACTCCTGTTAAAAATGAGTGTCTACCCATTTAAAAAATCTAAGGTCTAACTTTGTCTAGATCTAAGCCATACTGCTCTCTTTCATAACCCAAACATTTCCAATTAGAGCACACTTGAAACTCTCTATTGATAAAAAAGTTTAATATTACTTAATTCGTATCATTTTTGCATCCGTATGTAATATATGATGCATTTTATATATTCTGTGTATTTTTATTACCGGAAAGGTAAAAAAATGCCTCCTAAGTTAATGTATGTGTGTGAGGAACTTACTTGAGTTGAATTGTACGAAACTGTTTTGAGATGTTTACAATTGGTGATTGTAACCTGAATTATTAAACAGACAAATAACGATTACAAAAGACAACCAAATCAAAATATTGATTGAGAATGGATTGGTATAAACACTACATATATCAAAATACACTATTTATGAGCACTTTGTGAAGCCTGGATACGCATATCCCAATGATGTTTGTGTATCACATGATTAGATTTAAAATAATTTTTGATTGCATTTCTATCTGTTATTTGCTGCATAAACGCAAACAAAAGTGCATCCATTCGGAGCAAATCGTGAAAGATGATGAGAATTAGATGCTTTACAAAACTTTTACCCTAAAGGATCCTGGGCCATGTGATATAATTCAAATATAGGCACCCCAAAATCGTACTTTTTTTGGAAGAATCTCATATTATGCATCTGATGAGACTGTAAACCTGCACCATACCCTTCTGCAAAGTAATGAGTCAATTGAATCTGAAAAGTCCTGCTTTCAAATGGACAAATTAAAGTTGGCAATTAAAAAACAAACACCCAGAATTAGCGGACACTAATTGTGCGGTTCTCCATCAAGATTATGCCTGACCACGTTAATTGGCGGACCGGAAAATCTGGTTGCATTAGGCTAGAATGTGACACCTGCTATATACATCAGACATTGCTCCTTCTGATTTTTATTAAAAGAGTTCTTTGAAAAAAATTCTCAACGTTGATAATTTTACATCTGTGCATGACATAAAAATCGCATTAATGGTTTCCTTTTCGAGAAACCACAGATATACTGGGTTGACACACTCTTAAATTTGAAAAGAAATTAAATATGGTTGTGCTACAAAATGGAACATATTTTTTCTGAATAAATATTTAATGGCATAGATTTGTTTTATTTCCATTAAGAATCGGCATGAATTTTCTGAACGAAACTATATAAATAAATAAGTGGCAACTCGGCGTGGTGTAATGGTCAGCAAGCTTGTCTTCGATCCTCACTGGGATCCTTATACTTTTAGCCTTGTGCAACACATAGAAGCGGCGCTTAGAAAATCAACTATATAAATAAATATGGCATTTGTTAAAGTTATCACTTAGCTGACTGATGTTACATTCAGATTTCCGACTCCAAAATTTTCTAGTCCTACTATTTTTCATGGGCTTTTCGCAATTTATTGTTTGCTAAACTTTAAATCGCGAAAGATGCCTAACTGATATTGGTTCCATTAATGTTCAAATTTTTTCACTCAAAGCACCGTATTACATAGTTTTCTTACGTTAAATATGTTTTCAGCTGCATTTTACTGACTGTCACTATTTTTTCCTCACACAGTTTTCCAAATTTCTACTGTCGGGTTTCAATCCTGGGTAAAAGCAATCGAACTGATCAGCTGTGATACAGCGAATCAGACTTGTCTGCGGATGACTACGCTCTCACAACCTGATTGAGCACTCTGGCCGAATGGCATAATTTAAAATAACAGTAGATAATCTACCATCTACGTATCGTCAATTCAGTAATGAGTTGGAACTCTCTAACTATTTGCGTATTTTTAAATGGTATATCACTTGCTAAAAGTGTGCTTCCTTAACCGAGCGCCCGTATGTCAGAGTTAGATTCGCCGACTGCCGCCAATTCGGTCGGGTTTCAATCCTGGTAAAAAATTCTTAGATATATAAGCGTATGGATGAGCTGTGATACAGCGAATCAGATTTGTCTGAGGATGACAATATGTATATCTTGTAATTTTGTTATTACAATGGTTTATATAAGCATAATATAACATACAAAAATCTTCATGTTTTGGAACAATATTGTTCTTCTTCAGGAAATATGTTAAAATAAAAAGAATATATATTTTGTTTATTTTAACATATCACCTTTCAGAGGAACAGTGTTGTTATGAGACATGCATTTTTCATAGTGATATGCTTTTATAAGCCAATATAATGACAAACTTACAATATTAAGCGCTACACTGTATCGAAAACACTTAAAAGTAAATTTCTTGCAATATATATATATTCTTCCGCAGACAGTCCAGTTTTGTTCTATACCAGTTCATCAGTACGGTTAGTCATCCGAATATTTCTAACCAGGATTGAAACCCGACCGAAATGATATTACTCGGCGATTCTATGATAAAGCAATGGGCTCTCGTTGGAGGAAGGCGTGTTATGTACGCAACGATATCAGGAATAGACAAATTGAGGATCCTGGGACACGTAATGAGGAAGAAAGGCCTAGAGAACATGATACTCACAAGTCAGACAAAGTGGAAGAAGAGACAGAAGAAAACAGAGCAGGACGTACTTGTTAGGTCTGAGCAAATAGTTGACGGAGCGCGGCTTAGATGAGATACCAAGATAAAGAAATTATTGAGAGCGACAAGAGACAGAGCCAAGTAGAATTCATGATCGCCTACGCCCTGAAGGAACACAGCACTTAAAGAAAAACATACACACACGTATATATACAAATTATATATATATATATATATATATATATTATCATCCGCAGAGAGATGTGTTTCGCTGTATCACAGCCCATCTGTATGATTAGACTCCGATTGCTCCTTAAACCAGGCTCGAAACCCGACAGAATTGGCGTCAGTCGCCGACTCTACCCCTGAGACACGGGGCGTTCGGTAGAAGAAGCAGCCTTTTTTACCGCATATCATATTACGCGCCCAATAGCTAGAGTGCTCCAGTACATTTTACTGAATGAGCGATGCACTTTTCACACACACACACACACACAGACACACACACGTGTGTGTGTGTGTGAAAAGTGTATGTATATAATTATAAATATCAATATATAAATATATATATATATATATATATATAAATCAATATATATATATATATATATATATATATATATATGCAATTTGTTATATATATTATATTGTTAGTATTTATTTGTGGTGTATTAATTATTAATTTTACTATGACAGAGACGTGTGATTTTGTTTTTATCCGTTTGGTATAAATTGTGATAATAGGTATATATTTTCATGTCTGCATTTAGAAATTAGTTCTGATCTCGTTTTTTGTAAGTTTTTTTGTGGGGTATGAGATATAATTGCTACATTCTCATGTAGGTAAAGTAGGCATCTTTTTGTAATGTTGTTGTAGGCAAGTGCTTTTTTCAGTATTTTCCAGCTTATTGTTGGTGAAATATTTCTGTCTTTTAGACGCCATACGTATGTTGATAGTTTAGTGCTGGTCAAGTATTTTCTGTTTCTGAGCCTGGTCAGTACTTACGTGGGTGACCACTTGGGAATACCAGGTGCTGTTAGCGTTCACGGATGTGCGTTGTGGTGCGGTGGATGTCGGCTTGGAGGGGGAAATCGGTGAGCCGAGTTCCAATTTCAGTTGAGCACACTGCACTCACTTGCGCACTGGTACCCTTGGGAAAGGTATTAATCCGTCCGTTCCCTCCAGTTATGGGTTAAATAACAGGGTAGGACTTGGGACCCTGCCCTTAAACAAATCCCAATGAGACTTGCTCCGTCAGGGAGGAAGCCCGCTCAACCCGACTAGGGTGAATGCGGCATACATACATACATACATACAAGTATTTTCTGTTGGAGAATGAAAGATTGTGGTTGTTATTTCTTTTCTTAAATGGTCCCTCAGTGGCAGCGATGTAGTATATAGTGTTGTTGTTTGCACTTACCTTGTCTTTATATACTATGTTTGTTTGCTGGCAAATTTTCTGGAGTGGGCATGTAGTTCCGTTTCTGCAGATGCATTGAGCTTCTTCGATTGCATTATTGTAGTTTGTTAATTTTTTGTTGTGGCTTTTTATTATTTGTGTAATATTTTTTGTGCAGCTGTAACTAATTTTGACGTTGTTTTTGTTGAATATTTTTGCTAATCGGTTTGCCACCGGGAAGTGTTTTTCTATTAAGTTCAGCAATGTCTTACCTATGTTTGTTTTGACGGCTTTGTTGTATGGTGGATTAAACCAGAAGATATTTCTTTTTCTGTTTTTGCTTTTTCGTTGTGGGGGGTGTATATTGTAGTTGTTGTTTGTATCCACATTTATTTAGTGCTTGGTTTTCTTTTGTTATTGAAAATCTGTATGTTAGGTGGATTTTCAGATAGTCTGCGGCTGATTTATATGGGTATATTTTTTCATATTTGAAGGTGGGTGGTTGGAGGATGTGTGTACGTAAGTTGGATCGTCGTTATCTCTTCTGTATGGTTCATATGTCTTGTTGTCCAAGTTAAGGGTGACATCTAAGAAGTTTACTGTTTTTATACATGCTTTTATTTCTATTTTAATCCAATGGATTTTAGAGCATTTACAGTTTTTTTCCTGAATCTATCTAATTTGGGACCATTGTGTCTCCTTATCAGGATAAGTCCGTCATCTCTGTATAGTTCCGTCTCCTTTTCCTCCAGGATTCTGGCTAGGTGTGAAAGAATGAGCATGCTACACCATTCGAATACACCAACCGAATGCGTATGTATGTGTGCAACGGCACACACACACACACACACACACACACACACACACACATATATATATATATATATATATATATATATATATATATATATATATATATAGCGAACCACGCACGATTCGCATGTGTATGTTTACGCAGACTCAGTAAACGAACAACCGTGCGTATGTATGTGTGTCCTTGGCGCGTTGATGGGTGTACTAATGTATATATATATATATATATATATATATATATATATATATATATGTCTGCGTCTGTCGTTACGACAGATTTCCCGCATTTCCACCAATGTCTGCGTCTGTCATGACGACAGGTTTCCCCCACTTCTACAATAATACACGAATATACACAACCCTACATATAACCAATTTAAAAAAAAAATTAACCAGTTTGTCTGACGATCGCAACAGCGTGAAACTCAGGGTTACAAACTCACACCTATCTATCTCTCTCTCTCTCTCTCTCTCTCTCTATATATATATATATATATATATATATATATATTTCTTAACATATACTGTTAAATATAAGAGATAATGAATGTCTATTATGTTTAATAATGAGCCGTTCTAAACATCGTATTTTAGCTTTAAATTAAGGTTAAAATAAAGACAAAAATTCTTCAACATTTGCATAATTTTTATTAAGTTGCTTCTAAGCTGATGGTGGATGTTTTTATGTTAACCTCCATGTAACCTCTCTGACGCTGGCTCATGTGAGCCGAAAGCTTAGATACAACATAAAACTATCTAAATGTTGGAGAATTTTCGTCTTTTTTTCACCTGAAATTAAAGCCAAAATACGATGTTTAGAACGGCTCATGATTAAACATAATAGACATATATATACCAGGGTCTCGACAAGAAGGGCGAAGCTCGAAAAGTTGCCTTGGATATTTCCAAAGCGTTCGACAGTGTCTAGCATCCTGGTCTTCTACGCAAACTGTAGAGGTATGGTATAACTGGACAACTGTTTGATCTAAATCAGTCATTCATCTCCAATCGCCCATTGAAGGTAGTATTAAACGGACATACCTCCCAAAACTGCCATACGAACGCGGATGTCACTCAAGGCTCTAGCCTATTACTACGCTCTTTCAAATCTACATTAACGAATGCTATAAGATCTCAAGTAGGCATGTACGCCAATGCACAATGTACCACAGTTTACTCTCGCCTCGATCAAAAATCCGGTGTAGGCGATAAAGCAAACTTCGCTGCCGAGCTTGAGAAGGACCTCAAATCCGTGGTGTACTGGTGTAAGAAATGGCTCTTAAATTTTAGTACTTCCAAAACGAAACTGCTATCAGTTAATCATCATAGACAATCGCTCCTACATCCCATTAGCATGGGACAGGCCTGCCTCCTTGGCCTCACACTTTTAGCCGACCTCAGGTGAAATGACTATGTCGAATCCATTGCTAAATCCGCTGATATGGAAGTCGGTTTTCTGTGCAGGGCCCGGAAGTTTTTCCCGTCTGAGTCCATCCTGCACATATATAAATCTACCCCTCCCATCTGTATTTAATACTGCTGCCACATCTGCTATTTTCCTCGGATTCCTTAACAAGATACATCGGAGATTCTGTAATGTGATCGATACCGACTTAGCAGCCCGGCTGCAGTCACTCTCTCACCGGCGTGATGTGGCTTCGCTATGCCTCTTCTATAGATACTTTCACGTCTTCTGCTCCGATGAACTTATTTCACTGGTGCCCCCTAATTATGAATTTGCAAGAGATACTAGATTATCAACTAGGTCCCACTCTTTTACAGCAAAACATAAAATGTAACTGAATTTCAACTTTAACAGCTTTTTTTCTGTCACTTCTTCCTTGTGGAATTCCTTTCCATATACATGATTCCCCGACAGCTACAATATCCAGGAATTTAAATGTTAGGTCAAAAGACATCTATCACACTAACTCGCATCCATTCCATCAAACACTCTACCCCTCTACCCAACCCCCATCCTCGGTATCCTCTTCCGTCTACCACCCTCCTTCCGACATTTCCTATAACTAACCATTCTTTCTCAACACATTCCCCTATGTAACCCCCTGCGCAATAGTGGCAATGCGATGCCTTGCTTGGTGTGAATGATTAAAAGAAAAAGTTCATTTTTATTTAACAGTATATGTTCACAAAATTATCTGCTGCCTCGAGACACTATATATATATATATATATATATGTGTATATATATATATATATATATATATATGTATATATATATATATATATAATTCTAATAGTACTCATTCGTGTTTTCCCGCAACACCCAGCGTTAACGTAAACATCAAGAAAAAGTCCATGAATATTACCTTTATATTAATGCGCAAGCTACTATATAGTTAAGTATGTGCATTTTAGGATAATGTTATTTTCATTCAGGGAAATCACGCAGACTCTATGTAGTAGTTTACACCAGATTTTTAATATCAAATTCATACCTGAGGCATGTTTTCTCTTTAAATACCTTGCGTCGTTCTAGTATGATTTAGTTAAAGTTAAATATGTGTGAGTGAATATCTGCATCTTATTCCTCAGATTTTAGGATAATTCCGAGGTTCATAACGATATCTCTGCGTTTGCTTACCATAGTTGGCAGAATTATACACCCTCACGCTGAATGTATGCATATGTTCTAATGAAATGAGAATATTTGCAAGAAAATACTGAATTTTTAATAAATAAGTGAATTAACTAATTTATGAAAGTTTCGAACTATTACATTCACAGTTACGCGAATACCACGGTGATGATAGCGGATATGGAGAGGAAAATACTGGAACTTCTACAGAATTTAGTAAAGGAAATTGAAATGAAAGGACTGAGCAGAAACCTCAAGAAAACTGAAGGTACTGCCATCAGCAAAAAGAGGAGCTCAATATGCCAAATACAAATCGGAGAATCTAAAATAAAACAAGTAAAATATTCAAATATTTGGGAAGTGTTTTGACAGAGGACAGAAAGTGCGACATGGAGATCCAAAGACGCATTGGCATAGAGGAAATGCACTTCAGAAGTTAACCAGAGTGCTGAAAAACCGTAAAATCTCAATAGTAGCAAGAAAAGAATACCGGATAGTTATGTTGTATCTGTCTTTCTGTATGGAAGTGAATGCTAGACGATCTCATCAAAGACGAAGGAGAGAGTTGAGGCAGCAGAAATGTGGTTTTACAGAAGGATGCTGAGGATACCATGGACAGAGCACATGTGCAAGTTTGAGGGGTTGTAAAGGATTCAACCGAGAATAAAACTGTTGCTAAATATCAGGAAGATACAAATGAGGTTCCAGCAACACGCAATGAAGAAGGAGGGCTTAGAAAACTTAATACTCCCAGGTCGGATATATTGAAGGGGAAACAGGAGACAGCTGCCCGCGACATACTTGTTAGCACTAAGCAAATGGCTGACGGAGTGGTGCTTACAAGAGATAACAAGAGAAAAAATATTTAGAGCGACAAGAAACATAGCCAAATGGAAGTTCTTGATCGCCTAAGTCCTGAAAGAGACAGCTCATGAAGAAGAAGATATTTTTTTCTAAAAATGTATTGCAGTCCAAAATTATTTTAACTAATCTTATGAAACTTATGAAATAACATCGCTCTATATTAATTGTAATGTTGTCTTTTCTTAATTTGACACTTCATAAGAATCAGTTTGAAAATGAAAGCGTAATGATCTGATACTATAACATTATAAATCATAATGCAAATAAAAATATGTGTTCACTCTCTGTGGTCTTGTTTTGGAACGTTGACCTACCATTTTCTAAACGCCTTAATCGGATTACGTTTAGGACAGAACTTTTTGGATTTATTTTAAAAAGGACTTTACCACATTTTGTTGGTTTAGTCTGTTTTTGTTTAAATTTATTTTTAGTCTTTTCTTCCAGAGCCTTTTTTTTCCGTTTTTCAGTCGGTTTTGATCTACGTACTTTATTTTTTGCATCTTCTGTCATTAAGCCTTACTTGTAGACTGTTTTATTTTTTAATTTAATTTGGTATTTCAGTTTAATTGAAGAGCGTTTTTAAAAAAAATATATTTTCACTAAAAGAATTTTTGTTTGACATTTGAACAGTTTTTTTTTTCAAGTAAATTTGCTATTCTCGCTATTAGACCGATATTGGTTTTGTTTTTGGTTTTTACTATTACTAGACTGCTGGTTAAATTTAATTCAAATAAATTGAAATGTATTTCTGAATCTTATTGCATTTAAACTGTTTTCCCTGTCCTTGGTCTGACTTTACTTTCCTTATCTTTCTTAGGCAAAGTTTAGTTTATAACTTTCTTTTTATTTTATTTCTGTTCATTTAATTTTAAATTAAACCACCTTTTTTATTAATTATTTTTATGTTTACATAAATAAATTCGATAGTTTTTCTATATTTAACTAGTTTGAACTTTTTATTGCATATTTTGCCATCGCTTTTTTATGTTTTTAAAAAAGTTCATTAAAAATAAATATAAAATAGTTGGCCGCTTAGTCTAGTGGAGTATGGCCGACAAATGTCATGCTGTAAGAAGACTTCGGGTTTGCCTTAAAAAAAAAACAACTCAAGAAAGAAGAACTAATAAAAGTACAAGTGGAATCAGCAGCCATATACATAAATTACCAATGAAAAGGATAAGATTAGTCCTGTAAAACAAAGTACATGTGCCGAAATCCTAGAAGGAATCAGAAAAGACGACAGCCTGAGAAACGCCCGCATGCTGAAATACCCTAACCACGAATTCTATTATTACCTTCGTGAAATTTTAGAAACGAAGAAAAATGATTGACATCTGTTGAAATAATCTGTTTTTTAGAAAAAAACCAAGATAGGTTCGAAAGGAGAATTTTGTCGGTTTTCTTGGTGGAAAACTTTCGCGTAAAATTCTTTGTTCCATGTAAAACACAGTGGCTCGATCATTGATGTCTCTGGAAGATCGAAACCCAAAGAATCGTTAGGAGGACATGGATTGCAATGTGAGTCATACAGTTTCCCACTGCCGAAGACGTTTTGATGCAAGGTGACATTTATTAAGAAGATACCTTATTTTACGGTCTGCGAAGGAGCAGTGTGTCAGAGCAGTTGATCACATTATGATGGCTTGAAAACACCTACCTGCCTTTTTTAATCTGTATGGCTAAATATTATTTGTAACCTCTGATAACTTGAACAAAAAATCAAATTTGAACATAATACTCGATCGTCAGGACTACTTCTCGGTCTCCTAATTTTTGGAAGTTCCTGGCTGAAAAATGATGGTCATCGTGACCGGAAGAAAACATTCCTGCTGAAAGTGTGATGAGACTTGTTTTCTCTATTCTTTCTGTCCAGAAAAAAATTTCTCTCATCTTCCGGTTTTCACTGCGCAATAATTAAAGCATTCTGTAGAGGGATTTTCCTCTATTCTATGTATTCTCGAGAGTTTCCTGGTTGGTGAATAATTCTTTAGATTCGGTATCTGCAAATGCCTTGGCAGATTTGCCAGGCAGTTTATGCGTGCTGGGTGTTACTATGAATGATAATGCTTTTTGTCTAATTTTATAATTTTTATACGTTTCGTGATCATGCTGAATGTCTTGACATGTTTTGTAAGATCGAGGTGCTTCTGACGATATTTCTTCGGCTAGTGTTAGCAGAGGTAAACAAAGACGTCATGTACTCCGATGTAGCTCGTCAAATACACGTACTAAAAACCGAGACTGAAAAAAGATTTTTCAGACTTTATCGACATGTATGATTCTTGTCAATAATGAGAAACCCCGTTAGGTAGTGGGAAGATAGACGAATAGAAGCGGCTTGACTACAGTGGTGTGTTCTAGCAATTTTGACAGGGTCTTAAGTGAGTTTATGAAAATTTTCTTCGTGTCGTTTACTCGCTTCATAGGCTCTTCTGGATTCATGTAAACTTATATTAGCCTTAAGATTTTATGGCATTCTAGTAGAAATTAAAGGAATCAATTTGGCCGACGAGTTTTCCAAGCCAAGCTACAATTAACATTACAGTAGGAGCTGATGTGGAAGGAGCCTGATTATAGAAAAAGACGAGATTAAAACAACGCTGATCAATTAAGATCAGCCCAATGCATTCGATAGGGTTACTGTGTGCTGCCCATTTAGCTGCTGGATTCGCACCATACTTTCACACACACATACAATTTCTGCATACGTCTCTCTGTGCGCTGGTGGAAGTGAATGGGATTCAACTAGAGCTTTTCCTATTGACTCGCTCTATTTGTCAGTGATGTCCGCCTTCGACTTTGCTATAAATTATTCAGTTGGATCCTTTCTTTTGCAAATTAAAGTCGAATCCATATTTGCCGAATTTTACTACACGTTGCTATCACTTTGGAAAAATAATCCGCCTATGCCAATGATGTTTCGGTCCTTCAGTGCTGAGATCGAGTCTGCAAAGAACTCAGATGGTAAGGGACTGGTGACAGTGACCAAGTTCTCTCTGTTGAAAATTGTACCTCTGTTGCTTTCTACTTGTGGAAAGCTGGCATCGGTGCTTTCATCCTAGCCAGGAAATTCTTGCTGAAATCTTATTCTTCGATTTTGTTCTCTCCTGTTAGCCCGGTCGCCATTTCCTACAGGAATAATTTCTTCCGAATTTAACGGAGCAAATATTCCGGCTACAACAGACACCCTTTTGTCTCAACTTTTAATGATTGCAAGCGTGCCGTAAATAATGCTAAGCTGTAGTTTGCTGATAGAACAAAACAGCGTATAGCATGTCGCGAGTTTCGTTCCAAAGACTAGAGATGAGTCAGCAAAAATGTGATAACCAATTGGAAATCTACGACTCCTTCCATA
Organism: Ascarosepion bandense; assembly: GCA_037127315.1. Taxonomy (NCBI): domain Eukaryota; kingdom Metazoa; phylum Mollusca; class Cephalopoda; order Sepiida; family Sepiidae; genus Ascarosepion; species Ascarosepion bandense. Next base: position 838,038 of record JBBBDQ010000303.1, on the reverse strand, counting down.
GTGATGTATATATAAACCCCATCTATTGTCTCTAACATAATTTCTAAGCATGACTCATATAATGCAGGGGGTAACGATATTCCTGTCATCGTCTTAGCGAAATGTGCTCATGAGCTCTCTCCTATTTTCTCCAAACACTATAACTACTAACTTGATGCTTCCTGTTTTCCTTATTGTTGGAAGTCTTCCTTCCGTAGCTCCTGTTTTAAAAACTGTTAACAATCCTATGACACCTCTAATTATCACCCAACTAGTCTCTTTATTGCAACATTTTGAGACTGTAAACAATGGTGAAATGGTTAAGCATCTCACAACTTACATCCTTACTCGATAAACAAAAAATGTTTTCCGCTTCGACATGCCTACAGCAGATGCTCGAACGGGCATCACTGAATATGTATACAAGGCACTCGTTAATAATGGCGAAACTCGAGCTGTGGCTCTCTCTCTCTCTCTCTCTCTCTCTCTCTCTCTCTCTCTCTCTATATATATATATATATATATATATATATATATATATATATATATCAACAGCGCTTAGTAATGCTGGCTATCTGTGCAAACTCCAAGGCTTCCGTATATCTAGATGATTGTTCGATTTAATACAATCTTTCCCATCAAATTTTAGTTTCGAACAGTCAATTTAGCAGCGCGACTTCAGTCACATTCTTATCATAGGAATTGGGATTCCTTCTATCATTTCTGCAACTATTTTCACGGCTTCTGACGAGGTTTTTCCTATTGTTCGATCAAATATTTTTTTCGTGCTACGAAACAGGATTCAAGGTCCAAAACTTATACCGTCAAAACAGTCAAAACCAACCTCCACTTGGACATTGTTTGCTAATTTTCTCCATTTCCCGCCTCTCAAATTCCCTTCCGTATATTTAGTTCTCTGATAGCTACGATCTCAAAAGTTCACATCCAACTTCAGTTACCATCTTATATTAGTTTTTTTTTTTAATCGTTTCACACCAAACAAGGCATTCCACTGCCACTATTGCGCTTGGGGCTACATAGGGGAAGGTAAATAGAGTAGTTAGATATAGGAAATGTCAGAAGGGGGGGTGATAGGTAGTTGGGAGAATGGGAAGAGTGTTCGAAAGAATGGAGGCGAGTTATTGTTATATGAGGTGTCTATTGACCTTACATTTAAACTCCTGGAGATTGTAGCCGTCGGGGAAGCATTCATGTGGAAGGGAATTCAACAGTCGGGAAGTACAAGAAAAGAAACTGTTGGAGTAGAAGTTGCGGTTGCATTTTATCGGTTTCACTGTAAAAGGGTAAGATCTAGTTGCTAATCTAGTATCTCGTGCAAATTCGAACCTGGGGGCAACAGTGATCTTCGCGCCGGTGAGAGAGAGACTGCAGGCGGTCTGCCAAGTCAGTATCGATCTCATTACAGACCCTCCGCTGTACCTTGTCGAGAAGCCCAAGGATAATAGTAGGGTCAGCCGACCAGTTATGGCAACAGTATTCAATGCACGGGCGGATGGTAGATTTATAAATGTGCAGGATAGATTCAGACGGAAAAACAAAACAGGCCCTGCACAGAGAAACGACTTTCATAGCAGCGGATTTAGCAATGTATTCGATGCAGTCATTCCACTTGAGGTCCGCTGAAAATGTGAGACCAAGAAGGCGTAGTGTTTGGGTATAATCGTTCTTCTATAATTTCTTCGATATTCCCTGAACATTGTATGTTGTTTTATCTCACAGTAAGCACCTCCGCAACATTGGTGGCCTCATCATTCTTGGGTTGAAACAATTATAAATAAAAATTCAATCTCATAATCAAGAAAGCGTCGAATCTGTATATTAGTAAATTTGGAGTTGCGCCCACACAGAGATAGAATTTCAATCTCGCACGACTCTTACAAACATGTCCCAGATATGTCATTTGTTTCAACAATCGTCGTATTCATTCATTATTTATGCTTATATTCTTAAAACTCTAAAAGGAATTGAAATACATGCTCGTGTTTGTTGTTTTGTTCGTCGCCAGTTTGTTGTGGCGACTCAGGATATACGTGTACAAATTTTCGTCGCTAATTCTTTGTGGGATTTTGGGTAAGGAACCTCACAAAAAATGAACAACAAAACAGATATGGAGATAGAATTGTAGGTTACATTGAACATAATATAGAAACTTGAACGTAGGTTAGTAAATCCCGGAATACTATTAGTAAGAAATAAATATATACACGTCTTGAAGTAAAGTCGATGGAAATAGTATATCCGTGTATATTGTTCTAGAGCTCAGAACTAGTCTGACTTCTGACGCGGTAGTCTCTGTGTAACTTCGGTATCTCTCGGTAACTTACGTATCAGTTCCGTTATTCTCCGATAACTGGCACTGGTGTCTACGATTACTCTCAACTGCCAACTGCAGCTACTGTTTTCTCTATAGCAGTAGTATATGTAAACTCAGTCGAGTCCATTATCATATGAAAAGGGGATATCCTACAACAATTAGTCATATATATTTAAATATATCTATATTTCTTCCAGTGTGTATATTTATGCATACATTATACATAAATAATTATATATTTGTAAGTAATCTCGGATGTGACATCTGTGGTGATTTTTTTTAAGTATCTTATCTCCAGCAATTTTTCTTTAATGTACGAAATAATATAACGTCCCTTTAATTCTCACCATGTAATATTGGGAAATTTCCGACAGACACGTTCAAGATATTATCTAACAAACATCAGATAAATTCCTGTCTAATAAAGCCAGTTCAATACGTTGTATTTTTATTGTTTGCTGATGGCTTTTAAGATTTCCACCAAAACTCGCATTCTTTTTTTTCTTTCTGTAAAAATATAAGCGTCGGTAAAGGCTGCAGGAATGCTCATATATAACGAAATGCGCCTGCGCACTCGACTATGAATTGGCGCCAATAAATTCTACACGAAGAGACATTAGATACATTGTTATTTCTGTTTGCATTGTACTTTTCTGCATAGATCTTTTTTTTCGGAGAATGAGCCGAAACACTCACTGGTCTTCTGGAGAAAATGGATTCGATGAACTGAGCCGGATAATTGTGATTTCGAACTTTCTGAATGATTCAATCCAACAACAAGGGGAGTAAGGTGAAGAATTTGAAAAGGCGTAGTGTTACTTACAAAAGAAAATATCGGACAAGGTCAGTTATATTTCGGGTCACTGGTCTGGATGGACGGATATTAGGTCCATTCGGATATTTTCTTGTATGATGGAAAACACTCCCCATGGCTTGGATTAATTCCGGCCTTTTGGGCTCTCTTGGGTAGACAATCTAATAGTTATAAAAAGAAACCAGGAACCGAATGATCAGAAAAGAATTTATCAACTTGAGGTCAACATGTAATTGTTTGAAAATTGAAATACGATCGTAAGTGCCTAGGGCGAGTTATATAACACACACACACAAAAAAAAAATTTATATATATATATATATATATATATATATATAAGAAAAATTAAGGCAGACACGTTATTTCATGGTAAATCGTATGTGTAGACCTATGTCAAGCGAACCATCATCAGCTTCCGTCTTTATTACACAAAAGATATCACACACACACACACACACACACACACACACACACACACACACACACACACATATATATATATATATATATTCATTTCTTTTACTCCGGTTGTCTTTGAAGTATGGTTATGTTACATCTTTGAAACGAAGGACCTGACTACCGAAATACGTTCTCTGAATATAGAGTAAAATACACTTCAGCAGAATAAAGTACCCTTCTGCAAGAAACTTCACGCAGAAAAAAACAAATTACAGAGGACTCTGTAATACCATGCAACGAGGTCTTCAATTAAACCTACTCAGGATTTAAATGTAAAATTACCCTTCTTCTGGACTGGTTACAAATTATACCTACAGATCTCAGTCCGCCATAATTTACAGTCAGTTAAGTGCGATACGTGATACACGCTTTGGGCGATCATGTCTCTTTCGAGACATGGCTAACTGGGCAGAAGATTTATCCCACGGTAGGTTGCCATTGCTTACTGTGGGTAGACAAGGCTATAGAACCCAATCTGTCCTATTATTTTATCCAAAACTGGATGGAAGAGACGGCTAATACCTTGCGCAAGGTGAATAAGTGAATACAAGTGATAAGTGAATACAAGAAATTCAACCGAAATTCGAACTCCTCACCTCGATTTGTCGTTCCTAGTCGATATCTACTACAGCACAGCGCACAACCCATATTAAAACCCATACATATAAATTAATGTAAGGGATTCGACTGATGTGCGATCTCGACTTGCCGGTTTCACATTCCGAAACTATTTCCATCATATCCGTATACCCATGTGTAAGTGTATATATTAACACATATATGTGTGTGTGCGTGTTTGTGTGTGTGTGTGTGTGTTTGTGTGTGTGTTTATGTTTGTGTGTGTGTGTGTGTGTGTGTGTGTGTGTGCTATAGATGACTGTTTAAACAATACTAACTTAAATTTTGAAGCTCATGTAAATAATCGACTAATGGCGATATAGCAGACTAAATACGTGTAAACATAAGGACTCTGAATACAAAGCTAATAAAGCATACATTATATTGATTGAATGGTTTAATTAGTCATTTACATGCATAAAATGTTCAACATTCTTTTATGAAAAAATTAAATTTATTAACGGTTAGATTTTGTAAAGTGTTTTTAGGAAACACTTTCTTTAGTAAATCAAAATTCTCCAATTCACTAACTTATCTCTATTTCTGACTGGAATGGGATGTTTTTTCAAAGCTATTTTTTCTGGTTCTGTATATATATAACCGCGATAAAGGATTGAGCATAAACCTCAAGAAAACAGAATGCATGGTCATTAGGCAAAAAGAGGAGACCAATATGCCAACTGCGTGATGGAGAATCTAAAATAAAACAAGTAAAAAAATTTAAAATACCTGGAAAGTTTTTCGACAGAGAATGGAAAATGCGACACGGAGATCGAAAGACATATTGGCAGGGACAAAGACACACTTCTGAAGCCAGCAAGAGTAATGAATGACAGTAAGATCTCATTAGAAACAAAGAAAAGAGTGCTAGATTTTTATGTGATATCTGTCCTTCTGATATCTGTCCTTCTGTATGAAAGTAAATGCTGGAGGATTTCATCAAAGATAAATGAGAGTGTTGAGGCAGCAGAAATGTGGTTTTACAGAAGGATCCTGACAATTCCATGAACAGAACCCGTGTCCAACGATGAAGAAAAGTGATACTAAATATCAGGAATAGACAAATGAGGTTGCTGGGATACGTATTGGAGAAATTAATACTTACAAGTCGGATAAATGAAAGAAGAGGCAGTGGAAAGCAACACAAGGCGTACTTGTTTAGTCTGAGTAAATGGTTGACGAAGAGGGGCTTGGAAAATATTCCAAGAGAAAAATTATTTAGAGCGTCAAGAAACAGAGCAAAGTGGAAGCTCATGGTCGACAACGTCCTGAAGAGGCGCGGCACATGAAGAAGAACTAGTGTAGATATATTTGCTATAAATATATATAAACGCATGATTATAACTTTTTTTATTGAATTCGGCTACAGAGTTTTGTTTTTTAATTGGTTTGTGTTTATTTCTAAATTAAAAGTTAATGCTCTATGAGATTATGCAGCGTCAATCTATTGAGTCTTTCTGAAATATTATTTACTTTAAAATCTAAGTGTAGTTATATGTTACGAACCATATTTTTTATATACAGATGATAATTTAAACATTTCTAAATGAGCTAGATGAATGAATGCAATAATGGAATTAGTCATTTTATATTTTCATATAACTACTTATTTGTCCTCAGTTATAGTAACTCATATTTATTTAATCATTACAATTACTAACCACACATACTGTTTGATTAAGCGGAGATAAAACGTAATTAGTTCTGCAAGGAGATGAAACATCCTCTTCAATAAATATTTATTTTATTATAATATATTTGGGATGTGAAATTTGCTGCACTAAAAAAGCCCGGTTGAAAGACATACGTGGTCTGTTGAATGCTATTCGCATCAGCTCAGAAGTGGCCATAAACATTTTTCATTTTCTTCATGTTCCGTGTCTCCTGTGGATAAAGACAATCATGGCTTTCCAAAATAAACCTATCTTCTGTATCTTTTAATAAAATTCAGACATTTTTGTTATTATTCCAAAACACTATTCCGCAAACTATTTTACTATTTCTCACTATGTTACATCTTGTTTTCTTCTTTTTTTTTGTTTTCAATTTGTCCAAAGAGTACCATTTTTTGAAGTCCACTTTCCTCATTCTTTGCCGTAGAAATTTAAATACTGTCTCCCTGATCGTAAGCACAAGTTTCTGTTTTGTTTAGTTTTCCTATAAAACGTCACCGTTGAATCATTTTGTAGAACTACATTTCTGTTGCTTCATGTTCTTTATTCATGTTTTGGAATCAATTGTTGGCATAAATGTGGTTTATATCATGCAAGAGCTTAGTACCATTTTTCTGTTTCTAACGAATATTTTTCTATTTCTTAATTCACTGCTTATCTTCTGGAATGAATTTTCGGATATCACAATTTCAGTGAAACATTTTCCCTTTTCTGTTAAAACAAAACCTAGAGAGTTAAATGTGTGTAGTTGTTTGATTTTTGTATCTCTAATTTGCAGTTTGCACTCATGGTTTACCCTTATGCTAACAAACGTGTATATGTTTTTTTGTCGAATTAATCTTTAGTCCTTTCTTCTCACTTTCCTCCACTACCTTTTTTAGGAGATTTTGTAGATTTCTCTCCGTGTCTGCCATCAACACTCAATCCTATGCATGTCTTATGTTGTGATTCTATATTGATGAAATTTACAGTAATTTTCATTATATATATTTTTATTTCAACACCAAATATCAAGTTAAAAATAATTTTGCAACTATTTCTTAATAACAACTATAAAACTTATATACTTAAAACTGATGATTAGATATTTTTTATAGCTTTCCGTAATCTTCAACGACATCTTGAAGTTTCCTATATGTGTCTGTTAAAAAAGCATTGTCATCGGCGCATATTGTTAAATTATAACGCCAGTTATGTGTGAGTTGAATTAGGTTAACCATTATGTAGGTGTTAAATAAAACTGTAAGACCATCCATGACTTGCTACCTAGCTATTATTTATAGCTACTCAAATCGTTTTCTATAATAATACAAATAGTTTCCATTCAATATAATCTCATGAGTATTCTAAACTCTTTTAGAAATGGACTGATTTTTCCTTGCATTTAAAACAGATTATTGTACTATAGCGTTCAAAATTATTTTTGTAGTCTATAAAAATGACTTAATCTTTATCTGCATATATGGTTCTCTCCCTGTTATCATTATACATACAAATCTAAGCAGATAAGGAGGAAGTTACTCAGATGTATTAAAAAATTGAATAAAAGAACACAAAAAAGAGTACACATTGATTTCGTCACGATATTTCTTATCCATATCAACATACTAATATATATATATATATATATATATATTGCTTATCCACATCAACACACTAATATATATATATATATATATATATATATATATATATATATATATATATATATTACGTGTTAATGTTAAATACTACGAATTTTATATTAAAATTCCAAGAAAGCATTAGATTTGAAACGAGGAAAAGTGATAAATTTCAAGGCCAGGATTTTAAATACTACATTATTGGATACATGCAACAATAAAGTCGTAAATTAATATGGGACTGATGTAAACAAGGTAAAGATCTACACAATCCCATTGCAGGCCATGAAGAAATAAACATATATAAATATAGAAGCAAAAACAGAATAACTATGCGACTTAAAACTTCACAAAGCATCATATACAAAACGTATCCATATACATTGATCTACATATATACAACTTTTGAGATAGATAAATACTCTTCAATAAGCAGAATCCACTCACATAGAAGCATACGCACACATATATACCTGCATATACAATAAAAATATCTACACAAAAACATGGATAATCTAACACATGTACAGGCAAATACACATACAGATAGAAATATGAAAATATATGAGAAAACAACTACAAACACACACGTATATATATATATATATATATATATATATATATATATAGATAGATAGATAGATAGATAGATAGATAGATAGATATAGATATAGATATAATAATCCACCGAAAATGAAAATGGATACACGCCTTAAATAAACAACTCTAAGTCAATGAGATACCATTTTTACAATGGAACTTTTTCTGAAGATCTTACGTCGGGTAGCTTAAACATGACTTCGTATTATAACAGTTAGTAATACACAAAAAGCATACATACACCAACCATGTATAGTCAAATGCTTACCACAAACAGTTACACAAAAATGAAGAATTATTTCTATCTCTCTCTCTCTCTATCTCTCTCTCACACACACACACACACACACACACACACACACACACACACACACACACACACACACACACACACACATATATATATATATATATATATATATATATATATATATATATATATAATTTGTGTATTTATGCAGCAGGTTTACTTTTTGGACATGCCAGATTAAATAAATTACAAATCATGTGCCTACTCATGTTTAATAAAATCCATTCATATTTACGGATAATATGAAGTGTATTAAAATTGAAAGATGTAAGATTTGAGCTGTAAGATTGCCATACGTTATTATTATTCATTTCTCAATGAACTCAATTCCAATTGATATTAATATTTAGCAACACAGTGTTGCAGTTATTTTTGTTACCTTAATTCACACCCTGTATATAATATCGGAAAGAGATTGAAAGAACTTGGGAACATTGAGAATGAATGATGATAACATTTGTCAAAGTTACGGCTTACTTCTGACATCTTTCAATTATAATATGCGAAAGATTAACCATGAGAATAAGCAGATTTTATTAAAGATAAGATCTTAGTAAAATAAATTTCAATCTCAAAGCTGATACAACAATGACTTTGATGTAAATTAATTTAGAGATCAGATATTTATTTCCAATGTAAAGTAAAATACATAGTGAGTCTGACAAACCTACATAGATTTCACCTAAACGGATTGTCAGGGAAAGCCGGCTAACCTTTCCCTGACAATCCGTTTAGGTGAAACCTAGGTAAGTCTGTCTGGTTCCCAATGTAGTTTTTACTTATTCCAATCTACCTAAGTATTGAGCGCTTTTTGTTAGTTGATTACGCGTATCGGGCTTTTTTCTTTGAGCTACGTGCTTACTCCGTCGAACCCTTTTGACTGATTTTCATATATTTAGCTCTTTCAATTTAAAATGTGTTTCATTTCTTCGTAGATATGTGGAAGGTGTTTCGACACGAGTAAGGTTATAAGCTTATATATATATATATATATATATATATGAAATGAATTGTTTGAACATTATTTTTAATCGATACTCGTATTTAAGTAGATATTCTGTTTTAATGAAGCAGTAGTATACATTTATATCTTCCGGCCTGAGTATTTACGATAAATTTTTATTACGAAAATGTGTGCCATTCGGCAGGATTCGAACCTGCGACCCCTATCTAGATAGGGAAGCTACCATTTGATCTGGAAACGTCTTAGACATCTCGACCAAGAATGGCCTCCAGTCTAAACGAGGTTTTTGTCAAGCCTATATAACAGAATTTTCGATCTATCTTAAACAAACATATCTGCTCTGAAATGTATCGTAATGTCAACAAATGTAAACATGTTACGGAAATCAAACAATTCATTTAAAATTTTCGGTTGCTTATAAACAAGTTTCGTTAAAATTCTAGATGAAAATAAAATCGTTCTTTGTTAATGCTGCCCAACAATTTTTCTGGTTGTCAGTTTTTGTGATCTCTTTCCCATGCTAGTCTCTTCTTTTTCTTATTGGCTGGCCGAAGCAAAGTATTCCTGGCTGCCTTGTAAATTTTGCAACGTAATAAAATCAAAAGAATCATTCTATTTTCATTTAGAATTATCCACTTGTCAATGAATACTAAAAATTAAATGAAATCATATCATATTTTGAAACTGATTTGGCCTAATAATTATGACCAGTTATATATATATATATATATATAATACAACTGGTCATAATTTTGAGAATAACCTGCATACTAGCCTAATCAATGGCTCTAAAACTGAATTAGGTTTAGTTTCTAGTAATATAAGTAAGAAGATTGTAATATCAATACAAGAAAATCTCAATTTCAATTCATGGAAAGATTCTTCTCATATCATAAGATGGTCCAAAACATCGCGTATAAAGGAAATGCCTCATTTTTACAATTTGATATCGTAAATGTTTATCATTGAATTTCGTACAATCTATTAGTTTATCGTTTAACCTATGATAGAAACTTCACAGACATTTCTAATAATGAAATGGATATTATTTTAACTTCTAGAGAATCTTTACTAGTATATTATGACTCTACCTGAACTAAAAATATTAGCAGTAATTTTGATGTCCCAATGGGGGCTTATGATTCAGCTCAAATTGCGGAACTAATGGGGATATATGTATTATATACTCTCGGTAGAATTGTTGAGCCCATTCAAGTAGGTATCTACTAGGACGATGGTCTTATGTATTTCCTTGACAGTAATGGTCCCCTGTCATCAAGTAATTCAAAAAAGTTATTAGAGCTTTTAAAACGCTTAGCTTCAAATTCTAAATTTCATCTAATCACAAGATCGTTAATTTTTTAGATATTAGCTTTAACCTATACAAAAATAAATTTAAACCGTATCAAAAAAGTAATCAATCCCCTATGTATATTAATGTTAACTCTAATCATCCTAAATCTATCATAAAATACCCAAAACAGTCATATTTAGAATTAATAAATTATCTTCTAATTCAATGAGAATAAAACAATATACAATGAAGCCCCAAGGAAGAAAGATTTAAAGATGAAATATTATACCAGGAAAAACTGAAAAACTAAACTAGAAACAAACGTAAAGTTAGAAAAAGAAAAAAGATATGGTTCAACCCTTCTTTCTGCAATTTGTCAAATCTAAACATAGGTAAATACTTTTTAAATTTTGTTAACAAACACTTCCACTAACATTATCCCTTAAGTAAATTATTCAGTAAAAAAAACTCTTAAAATTAGTTATTCTACCACAAGAAAAATGCAAAACATTATTAATTCATATAATAATAAATTACTTAGAGACTTCTTTAGCACGCCTTTGGTATACAAACGTTCCTTTAAGTGCAATAATAAAACTAATTGTCCAGATGATAGCAGGTGTAATTCCAATAAAACTATCTATGAAGCCACTATTTGTCCAGTGGAGGACCCCAACAATAAAACAGTTTATAAAAAGATTTCTGCAGGTAGTTGGAAGCAGAGACTGTAGATCCACAGATAATCTTTTTTGTTGGATACATACATATGTATAAGTACATATATATATTAATACCATATCTATGTATATATATATATGTGTGTGTGTGTGTGTGTGTGTGTATAATATGTATAGATATATTTATCTCTTTTTTGTTTTATTTGTTATTATAAATGTTACTCTATTACGATTATTTTTATCTATTATTATTGTTGCTAGTATTTAATATATTTTACGATTGCATTTTAATAATTTATATTTTCTCATTAGGAGTTATTATATTAACTATAGTTAGAATAAATTACTACTCGCGGTTATAATGTAATTTATGTTAGGATGTATGATTTATGATTTATGTTTGCCATAAATATTCCCTATAGTCGGTATATTTTATTTTATGTGTAAATCCCTTGTCGCATTTCTAAGAATGAATATGATTATTACATACGTTGGTTTCGATCTAGCGTTTTTTTAATTATTTTAAAATCCCCTCAATAGTAATTACTTCTTTTTTCTTTCTTTCTTTTTGTGTACTTCACCCTTCTGTTAGGCTTATCTGTTTTTGTTTCTAGAATTATTTTCTTTAATTTTAATATTTTTAATTATTTTAACAATATTTTTTTAAATAAGCATATTTTTTGAAATAATACTAAGAGTCGATATTGTTTAAATTGTATTAAAATTATGATGTAGAAATTTTTGTACCGTAAATATATCCCAGTATATTTGAAAATAAATTTCATAGTTAAATGTTTCCATGTTTGTCTAAGGGAACAGCTAAGTGGCTTGAGACGCTTTTACGATAAATGAAGTCAACATTTATTTCTCGTGATACTGTACTTTCTTCTATTGTATCTGTTTGTCTTTTCTTTTGCTCTTCTTGCTTCCCATTCAGTTTTTTCTGTTTCCCCCATTTTTCTTTTTCTCTTTACTTTTTCCTTTTTCTTTTTTCTCCTCTTTACATTAATCAAACGTCTATCATTACTTTGTCCTTGCTTTCCTCTTCCTTTTGGGTTCTTTTCAAATGAGCGAGAAATTTTCGTAAATAACCGTTACTAATGTCTATTCTAATATAGTAAGATTCTATGTAAAATAAAATGCATTTTTATTGCTGGGGTGTTGTGAGAAACAAGTGTTGTACCATTTAGGTCTAAGGAGCCGCGAATATAACATCATGACAAGGTAAAATATGTATTAGCCATTGTAATAATCTAAAATGTTATATAAATTATATATCTATATATCTATATAGATTTAATAAACAGTAGCTACTCTGGCATGTACGCATCGCTCATTCAATGAAATGAATTAGAGCGCTCTAGCTATTGGGTGCGTATAATGATATGCGCTAAAAAGCCTGCCTATATATATATATATATTACGGTCTTGTCACGTTGAATACACCGGTTGCCGCTCGATGTCCGAAGTTAAGCACCGTTAAGCCTGGTCAGTATTTAGATGGGTGAACGCTTGGGAATACCATGTGCTGTAAGCGTTTATTGACGCATGTGAGTTGTGTTGCGGTGAATGTCGGCTTGGAAATGAAAATCGGTGAGCCGAGTTCAATTCGAGTCGAACACTCTGCATTCACTTACGCACTGGCACCCTTGGGAATGGTATTAATCTGTTTCTTCCCTCGAGTTATAGGTTAAATAACTGAGGTCTGCTGTTCATGCGATCTGTGACGTACTTCTGCACCGATTGTTTGTTATCAGCAGTTCAAGATGTGTGGATTATGCTACATAAGCCTTCACCACTCTAAGCAATTCTTTGTGTGGCAGTCGGAGTTAGACACTCAGACGTCGAAATCGACGGGATAGTCTATAGTAGTAATAATAATAATAATATATATATATAAATATATATATATAACTCTGTGTGTGTGTGTGTGTATGTGTGTGTGTGTGTGTGTGTGTGTGTGTGTGTGTGTGTGTGATTGATGCTTTCTGTGTATGTGTATCTGTAAAAGCATAGAAGACAATTATCATCTAATGATCCTGGTTAGGAAAGTTTACCATGTAGCCGGATGTGATGAGCTATTCTTGACTTGGCATGAGAATGGATAGATATTTGCCGGCCGGCCAGACAGCGATAGACAAAAAGAAAAAAACATTTTGGTCAGAGGTCAACGGAATTCTTTCCACTCGACGAGTGGAACACGCGTCTCGAGATTCCAGATTATGATCACCGCATTGCGTTCGACTGATCGCTTCGGTAAATTCACTGATCAGCCTTGCGTGAGCTCTAACTTCTTCAAGGAGTGATAAACACACAAGGGGTTTAAGAGAATCTCTACACCTTTGATTGACTTCTTTTATTTCCATCTTTTAGAAGTTTTCTCTTGCAGTATACCTTGCGTCTGTGTATGCGTGCGTGTGTGTGCGAGTGTATGATTGAATGCAGTTAAGAATTATCCTTAAGAATTAGCAGTAGATATAGAGGTCAACACTCTATTGAAGTGTTAACAATTTCTGAAGTAAAAACACCTCTACTGCCAACGTAAGATTTATTTATTATCTCACCAATTTATTTTTCTTTGTTTACATTCCTTTGTTTTATGGCGATATATTTTCATACTTTGCTCTTTGATCTTTCTCCCTCTCACTTCTTACACGTTTGTCTTTTCATACACACTTTCTTTTTCTAAGACTTTGACTTATTGATCGACTTTTTGTATTTTCTCGTTTTCATTCTATCGTGTTTGAATATTTATTACGTATTTTTAGACCCAAAATTAAATATACAATGTAATACTCGACCAGCGCTATGCATCTCTTTATACTGAACACTTGTCTTGTCTAAATATTTTCTTTCTGTTCGGTGAATTTCGCCTTATATCTTTACCTATGCCAATATTTCCAATACCTTTCAGGTTAAGATTTATGACCAAAAAAGTTGCAATGATTATTTTGCAAGTCAAATTTTGATTTCAGTCTCGTCAACCTGCGTGTTGAATATGAAATATATGTATCTTTGTACACGCAACCATATAAGAAGAAATAAAAATTTGACATGCAAACGAGTTTATGTGTATTTTTGCATGGATTTTAGTTTGATCTTAGACCGTTCTGATTTTCTGGTTGGTTTCAACTTTTCAAATTATTATTATTAGTATTATTATGCATCAGATATTTTTTACCATTTGGTGACTTAAATTGTATTTATTTCATGTAATAGAATAATAATAATAATAATAATAATAATAATAATAATAATAACCGGAACCAGAAATAAAAAGTAATAACATCAAACAAATCACAGGTCATAATGTAGAAACCGTGAAACACGCAAATCACTGCGAAGATAATGATGTAAGTCTAAAAGTGCTGGAAAGGTGCGATCTGAGTCTGAGTCAGTTAAAAGACAAAAATAAAATTAGTTCAGAACACATCGAAGATAATTATTTGACGGAAAATAAGAACAATATACAGGAAGCCAAGATAGAAATAAAAAACCAGCTAAGTCAAATACAAAGTATTACAATGGAGGAACGTGAACAGCTCCCAACAGCTCCCAAAATTCCAACCAACAAAACAAAACCTCCGAATTATTAAATTGTACAATGCAGCACTGAAATCAATACTGGATGAAGACCCGAATACAAATCTTAACGAAGTAATATATGCATCAGCAACAGCAGCAACAAAAAAATTAAACATCAAAATAAAAACAAGGCAGTCACGCAGACGTGAAGATCCACCTTGGAAAAGAAAAATCGAAAAAGAAATCGAACAACTAAGAAGTGAACTGTCAGTACTGGATGAACTGAGTAGAGGAATAAATGTAAGAACTAGGAAAAGAAGAAGAGCCGAAAAAAAATATAACATCAGGAATGAAAATGACGTCTTATCAAATAAAGAAAAAATAAAGCAAAAAATCCAACTGAAGGCTCAAAGAATAAGACGCTATGAAAAAAGAGCAAAATTTTACAGACAAAACAAGATCTTTCAGACTGATACAAAGAAATTTTACAGGGAAATAGGTAAAAAAAGAATTGAAGTGACAGTACCCCCCAGAATGGAAGAAGTCACACAGTTCTGGGAAAAGATATGGGCTTGCCCTAAAGAACCTAGCAAGGAAGTACATTGGATTACGCAGGAGATAGAACGAATGAAGAATAAACCCGAACAGACATGGTCTGGAATTACAGAAGATGATGTTAAATTTGCACTAAAAAAAGCACACAATTGGAAAACTCCAGGTATAGATAAAATTCCTAACTTTTGGCTATATTATTTAAATGCAGCACATAAAAAAATAGCCAAAGAAGTCAAAGAAATGGTTGACGATCCCACTAAAATTCCTGCATGGATGACAAAAGGAATTACATTTCTTCTACCCAAGAATGGTGACACAAACAACCCGAAAAACTACAGACCAATTACATGTCTTCCGACAACATATAAACTACTAACATCTATTTTAACAAAACAAACATATTTATTCTTAGAAAGAAATGACATGATACCGCTTGAACAAAAAGGGTGCAAACGTGGCTGTTATGGCTGTAAAGACCAATTGCTAATTAACAAAATGATCCTGGAAAACTGCTACAAGACAAAGAAAAATCTTAGTACTGCCTGGATAGACTACCGAAAGGCATTCGATAGTGTGTCACATGAATGGATTTTAAAGACTTTAAATATATACAAGATATCGCCCGTCATCATCAATTTCATCAAACAGTGCATGTCTATATGGAAAACAACCCTTTACCTCAATCATATAAATGGAACCTATAAGTCTGATGAAATAAACATCAAAAGAGGTATATTTCAAGGTGATTCTTTATCTCCCTTACTATTCTGCATATCATTAATAGCACTAACCAGTCAACTTAATAAGACAGAATGTGGTTATAAAATAGGCCAAAAGAAAATAAGCCATCTATTTTACATGGATGACTTAAAGTTATATGCTAAGAATGATAATGAGCTGGAAGGTCTTCTGCAAACTGTAAAATGCTTCAGCGAAGACATTGGAATGAAATTTAATTTGAATAAATGTGCTAAAGCTACAATTTTACGTGGATCAATACAAGAAACATCCTCAATTAGCCTAGACCCTGCTGTAACTATAAAAGAATTGAAACCAGAAGAAGCTTATAAATACCTAGGTGTAAATGAGAGCGAAAACATTCACCATAAAAAAATGAAAGAAATAGTGCGTAAAGAGTACTATAGAAGGCTACGAATGATATTAAAAACTGAATTAAATTCACAGAATAGAGTTATGGCCATTAATAGCCTTGCAATCCCAGTTGTCCAATATAGCTTCAACATCTTAAACTGGACTCTAAACGACATCAGGCGAATGGATGCTAAAACAAGAAAGCTTCTTTCTAGGTATAGGATGCATCACCCAAAGGCTGATGTAGACCGTCTATACATACCCCGTAAAGAAGGTGGAAGGGGTCTTATTCAGCTGGAATTGTCATACAAGACAACAACTATTGGCTTACTAACATACATAGAAACAACAAAGGATTGGATGATACAATTAGTAAGGCAACATGAAGAAAGAAAGAAAAAATATTCAATAATAAAAGAAGGCAGTAAATACAAACAAGAATTACAGTTAGTAGATTCTGTAGAAAAGCAAAACAGTAGCCAAGAACCAACTATTGCGGCAAAAAATATGAAAATTAAAGCCAAAGATAAAGCTCTTGAAAAGATGAAACAGCGCTGGCAAGACAAACCTCTGCATGGCAAATTTCCAGTACGTGCCAATAAATCCAATGTTGACAAAGTTAATACTCATCGATGGTTACGTGCATCTGGATTAAAGTCTGAAACTGAAGGATTTATACTTGCAGCACAAGACCAGTCTTTTCACGAGAAACTTTCAGGCAAATATTATGCATAATAATATGGATCCAAAACGCAGGTTTTGTGATAAACACCAAGAAACAATAGACCACCTAATCTCAGGCTGTTCTGTGCTTGCCCCAAACGAATATAAAAATCGCCACGATAGAGTTGGGCAATATTTACATTGGGCAATGTGCAAACATTATGGAAAAGCTGTAAACAAACACTGGTATGAACATCATCCAGCACCGGTTACAGAAATAGAAGATGTAACCATTCTATGGGATTACACCATCTACACAGACAGAAAAATTGAAGCAAA
This sequence comes from Ascarosepion bandense, assembly GCA_037127315.1. Taxonomy (NCBI): domain Eukaryota; kingdom Metazoa; phylum Mollusca; class Cephalopoda; order Sepiida; family Sepiidae; genus Ascarosepion; species Ascarosepion bandense. Next base: position 820,519 of record JBBBDQ010000303.1, on the reverse strand, counting down.
CAGGCCAGACATTATTGTTAAAAACCAGAAGGAGAAAACTTGTCTATTAATTGATATGGCTTGTCCAGCGGATTGTAACATAGCAATCAAGGAATTTGAAAAACTGTCAAAACATAAAGACCTGGAAATTGAAATAGAAAAAAATGTGGAAATTGAAAACAAGAGTTGTGCCAGTGATAGTAGGTGCACTTGGAATGATAAAAAATGGAACAAAACAACACATTGAAAGAATCCCTGGAAACCCCAGCTTAAGAGATATACAAAAAATTGTCTTATTAATTACAGCCCACACACTAAGGAAAACGTTATCTATGTAATGCTGGGGATGATAGGGAAGATAGAAAAACATGAAATGGAGTCATAACAACACGCCACTACCTGCCTTAGGTCTCCCCGCAGACTTGGTTGGTAGTGAGACCAAAGCAGAAATCGAAATATGATGAAAAAATAACAATAATAATAATAATAATAAACCAGAAGGAGAAAACTTGTCTATTAATTGATATGGCTTGTCCAGCGGATTGTAACATAGCAATCAAGGAATTTGAAAAACTGTCAAAATATAAAGACATGGAAATTGAAATAGAAAAAATGTGGAAATTGAAAACAAGAGTTGTGCCAGTGATAGTAGGTGCACTTGGAATGATAAAAAATGGAACAAAACAACACATTGAAAGAATCCCTGGAAACCTCAGCTTAAGAGATATACAAAAAATTGTCTTATTAAGTACAGCCCACACACTAAGGAAAACTTTATCTATGTAATGCTGGGGATGATAGGGAAGATAGAAAAACATGAAATGGAGCCATAACAACACGCCACTACCTGCCTTAGGTCTCCCTGCAGACTTGGTTGGTAGTGAGACCAAAGCAGAAATCGAAATATGATGAAAAATGACATAATAATAATAATAATAATAATAATAATAATAATAATAATAATAATAATAATAATAAGAAGAAGAAGAAGAAGAAGAAGAAGAAGAAGAAGAAGAAATATTCAATAATAAAAGAAGACAGTAAATACAAACAAGATTTACATTTAGTAGATTCTGGAGAAAAGCAAAACCGAATATTGCGGCAAAAATATGTAAATGAAAGCCAAGGATAAAGCTCTTGAACGGATGAAACAACGCTGGCAAGGCAAACCTCTACATCGCCAATATCCAGAACGTGCTAATAAATCTAATGTTGATAAAGTTAAAACACTTCGATGGTTACGTGAATCTGGATTTAAGTCAGAGACTGAAGGCTTTATTCTTGCAGCAAGACCAAAGTATTTTCCCTAGGAACCTTCAGGCAAATATTATACATAACAATGTGGATTCAAAATGCAGGTTCTGTGATAAATACCAAGAAACAATAGACCATCTTATGTCAGGACATTCTGTCTTTCGGCCCAAATGAATATAAAATCGTCACGATAGAGTGGGGCAATATCTACATTGGACAATATGCAAACACCGTGGACCACTGGTATAAACATCACCCAACATCGTTTACAGAAATAGAAGATGTCATAATTTATGGGAATACATCATCTACACAGACAAAAAATTGATCAAATAAGCAGGACATTATTGTTAAAAACCAGAAAAGAAACTTGCCTATTAATTGATATGACTTGTCCAGCGGATTGTAGCAGAGCAACCAAAGAAATCGAAAAACTGTCAAAATATGAAAACCTGGACAATGAATTAGAAAAAATGTGGAAATTGAAAACAAGAATCGTGCCAGTGATAGTAGGTGCACTTGGAATGATAAAAAATGGAACAAAACAACTCATTGAAAGAATCCCTGGAAACCCCAGCTTAAGAAATATACAAAAATTGTCTTGTTATTTACAGCCCACACACTAAGGAGAACAGTGTCTATGTAACGCTAGGGATGATAGGGGCGATAGAAAAAACATAAAATGGAGCCATAACAACACACCACGCCATGCCTTAGATCTTGCCGCAGACATGGTTGGTAGTGCTACTATAACAAAAATCGAAATATGATAAAAAATAACAACATAATAATAATAATTCGAATAAACTCATCATCGAAATAAACACCTAAGTAATTTTACATGAGCAGTGGATATACGCTCGAAATGAGAAATCCGAAATCCATTTGAAATCATTCGAAATCGTAATTGGGAAATATATTAATCCGTCTCTTCTCCATCCAGCTATTAGTTAAATAACAGAACAAGTCTTATAGCCTTGCTTGTCGCCAGTATACCACAGAAAAATCAATCTACTGCATGAAAATATTTTGCCAAGTACATAACGTCAATTTAGAGATATGATCGCTTAAAATTTATCACGTATTGCTTCTAACTGACTGAGCTTACATATATATGTCAAAAAGTATCCGGCTATTAAATCTTCATATGAATTTTATGCAAAGCTATAAAGCTGCATCACAACAAATGATAACGGATAAACCACTAAAAATTGATCCCACAAGTAAATGATATACATGCAACAGATTTGTCATCTATTGAAAAGCTTAATATCAAGACAAATAAAAGATTAAACAACAATCAAAAAGAGCCTACATGATAGGCAAAATTAAAACGGAAATTAAAAAGATTGGATGCAAGCTATCAGTATTAAATGAGACTTCAAGGAATTCAAAGCCTTCAAAACGGAAAAAGAATAAATATAAACGAAAATAATCTTAAAAATATTAAAAAGTTATATTATACAATCTAAAGATGCAATTGTCCGTATCTTTTATATGACGTCTTCCTTCAGGGCCTTGGCAATCATGGCTTCCCACAATACCATAACTTTTGTCTTTTTGCTATCTCAAACAATGTAAATTCAGTAAAATATTTACAAAACTTGTTATGCAAGTTATCCGCTGCTTTTCTCTGGTCTATTCTCCTTCAAAATAGATTGTGTGAGTTCAATTTTCGGAGCCCTTTTGACTTATTATATACCCAAGGAACTTCACATGCTGTAAACCTTGAACTGCTATAGTTGTAACTCGAACTTTATGAAATTAAAGAACCTGAGAGCAACGTTCTACTTTCTGTTGGGCTCCTAATATTCACTTACGCTCAGTTGTTTTTGAAAATCTATGAATATATGAATCGATATATTATGCCCTTTCTTATGTGTTAATTACTAGAACTTGTAGGATTAAATCATTACTTTGTGAAAAAATGTTACAATTTAAATTTTTTTCTGGGCTTGAATAACCTGCAAATGGTGAATAATGTGTAGAAACCAATCCTATGATATTTATATCTATCTATCGACTTAGTTTATTATTATATTTCTAAAAAAATTTTCACATGTTTATTCGCCTTTCTGTTTTAAAAAGTCTATCTCCGTCTACGTTAATTATATCTACCTGTCTCTTATTTTCTGGATTTAAGAACATGTAAAATGTTGATGAACTGTACAAAAACGGATCCATCAATCTCTAAATTAAATCTTTATAACTAGCTATCGACATTGCTTATTCTTGTCTTTCTATCTTAATTTCCAAATGAATATCCACCTTTTTTTTCATATCTTTATCAATGTCTCCTTTTATCACCTCTTCTTGTCTCATATTCTCTGGCTTTAAATAACCTGGAAATGGTTGATAAGACGTAGAAAGCTAATCAATCAATCAATAAAAGTTTCATATCTCTCTATCGATATTGGTTATTCTTATCTTTTTATCTCAAGTTCAACGTGTCTATGCGACATTCTGTTTCAAATCTTTATCAACGGATCTTTTAAACATATCTACTTGTCTCTTATTTTCTGGCTTTAAATAACGGGCAAATGGTTTATAAGACGTTGAAAATGTCTCAATCAATCAATCACTCAATGATATGTTCAAATCTATTCATCGACTTGTGTTGTTCTTATCTTTCTCTCCCAATTTTCACATGTTAAATCCGCATTTCTGCTGTAAAACTTTATTAACGTCTCCTTCGATCATATCTTCTAGCCTCATGTTTTCTGGCTTTAAGAATCTGTAAAGTGTTGATAACCCGTAAAAAACGCATCCATCAATCAATGAAATCTTCCTACCTATCTATCTATCGATTGCCGTTATTCTCAATTCCCATATTTTTTGTTTAAAATCTTTATCAATGTCTACTTTAATCAAATCTATTTGTCTCATGTTCTCTGGTTTTAAATAACTTGCAAAGGGTTGCTAAGCCGTACAACAGAATTCAATAAATTAATCAGCTTACACATTTACCGATTCAAAGTACTAATGTTCTATTTTCTTTCCTTTTTCCCTAGTACTTCCTCCTTGAACATCTGATGAATTCATGACATCACTGAAACTTTCAGGAGAATCACAATCTCTGTTATTCTCAGGATCATTCTACAGAATTTAAAGATTTATAATATATCAAGAGTCTCAAAGATTTCGTGTGCACTGGAATCTTTGGAATAAGAAATTTGAAACTGTAGAATGTCTTATCAATGAACGTTATAATGAATATTATTTACTCTGACGAAGATGCACCCAAAATTCTAATAACTACGAATAGTTAATGACTGATTAATACAGAACCGGCAAATTTTCGTTTATATCTCTTGCCTTACTACTAAGTACATTATTTTTGATAGATAATCGTTATTTTTTATTAGATATTCTGTTTATAATCAAACAGTATTATTTATTTATTTGTACCGGCCTGATTATTTACGATAAATGTTTGTTACGAAATGACACTCATTTTCCATTATAAACAGAATATCTACTTAAATACGAGTATCGATCAAAAATAACGTTACAACAAACCGTTTCAAATTGTCGGTTGGTTAAAAATATTTTTTTTAACTTCGTTATATATATATATATATATATATATTATTTAAGTTTATTTTATTTAAGTTTTGTTTCATTTTTTAAATATCATCGTATATATTTAAAAAATGAAACAAACACTAAATAAAATAAATAAACAAATAAGAATAATGAGGCTAATCAATGAGATAAATAGGGTGAAGTGTGAGGATATAACATTTTAATGGATGGTGTGTGTAGACAGTTGTGTTTTAGTATCTCGACACTGAATGTCAGACATGTTAACTATTTTAAACCAGAAATTGCAAACATATTAGGCAGAAAAATATCAACCAGAAATAACTAAAATAAAAACGAAAGGAAAAAAAATTGTTTACAAATCTCTTGGAGTTCACTAGTGTAGAAAGAAATATGATTCTAAGCTCCTAACAAAATACAATGGATAAAAATATTACCAGGCTAGCACTTGAATCGGCAGAATCATCAAATCTTCTGGGTCTATTTTTTCTGTACAATCTCAGGGTTCATTATAATGTCAATATAAAAATATTGGATTGTTTACAGATACGGTCTTATGAGTATACATAATTCCATCAAATCAAAAGTAGATAAAATCCATGATTACATACAGAGAATACTGAAGAAATTTAATGTTAATGTAATAGTAAATATTCTTCTATGACCCTTGACCTTTCAGAACGTAGGCGATCATGGCCATCCACGTCTACTATTTCGTGGTGGCTCTTAGCAGGCTTTCTCCTGTAATATCTCGCAACCTTGATTCTGTCATCATCTCGTTCAGGTCTTTCAAATAGGTTATCCACTGCTTTCCTCTCTCACTTTCCCTCTATTTGACCTGTTAGTATCAGGTTCTCCAAGTCTTCCTTCCTTTTTCTGATGCTTAATGTGAATTTCCTTTTTGTTTCCATTCTTTCCAACACCTAATTCTAGTTCACATGCTCGGCCCTTGATATTTGCATCATCGTTCTCTAGAACAACATTTCAGCTGCTTCAATTTTTCCTTCATCTCTGATGACATTGTCAAACATTCCACTGCCATAAGGAGAAGTCACATCACATAGCAGTCTAGTACTCTCTTCTTTGTTCTAGTGAAATTTTCCTGTTTCTTAATAATATACTCAGCTTGCGATGCCACTTTGTCTTCGGATCTCTGTGTCACACTTTCTATCTCCGGTTAGAACAAAACTTCCCATGTATTTAAATTTTTGTACCTGCTTGATTCTAGTATCATCAACCTGTATTTGACATTTTGGGTTGCTCTTTTTGCTGATGAATATGCAAAGTTTTCTTGCAGTTTATTTGTTATCCTTTTCTGTCACTATCTTCAGCTAACTTCTCTAGAAGGTTTTGTAGTTTCCTTTCCGTGTCTGCGATCAGCACTGTATCATCTGTGTACCTCATGTTGTTTAAATTCTGGACTCAAATGACAAATCCTGGCATAACATCTAGGGTCCTCCAAATATTCTCTTTGTACAAGTTGAACAAGACACATCCATGTCTTACGCCTTTTCTATCTTGGTATATCTGCTGAATTCGTTACCTGTCTGTATGCAGGCAGTTTGCTGCCAGTAGAGATTTTAATTACCTTAAAGTCTTTCCATAAAATGTCGAGATAGCTGTGCATCTCCATCAATTTTTGTGGCTTCATTTTGTCGAACGCATTTGTATAACGATAAAACATAGATACAAGTCCTTTTTCATTGACATTGTCCCTTCGGAGAGCATCCTAATCATAGATATGTCGTTCCTTATTCCAATGTCTTTGATGATCCCGCACGGTTTCTTTCATATCTCTGGCCTGATTCTGCTTTTCGCTTTATTCATCAGGATTCGGACGATCAGTTTTGTAATATGACTCATTAAGCTGATAGTTCCCTGTAGCTCGTACTCGTTTGCACCTGGCTTCTTAGACAGTGCTACGAAGATCGCCTTGCATAGGTCGTCTGGCATTTTACCTCTATTATAATTTCTCTTATGCTATTTCTGTAATTTTCTCTATGCCGATTTTTTCCAGGGTTATCAGCAGCTCTACTACAATACCGTCTGGACCAGCTGCTTTGTTTCTATTCAGTTTAGTCATTGCATCTTCCAATTCGGACTTTAATATTTCCAGTCCGTCTTTATCTTTGTGTATTCTTGGTTGCACTCTCTTGTCGTGGAAAATAATTTTTATATATTCTTCCCAATCGCTGAAATATTTCCTCTTTCTCCAATATTATCATTCCATCCTTGGAATTTATACATCCTGTTGAGGAGCAGGTTTTTTGTCTTTTGTCATTTCTCTTTTCTCTTTATGCATGTCTGCTTTATTACTCCTGCTCAGTCGCTCTACTTCTGCGCATTTGTTGTTTAGGCATTCGTTTTTAGAAAGAGGAATGACTCAAGGAGGAATAGTAAATACCAACCTCGAAATATTTACTTTGTATATGTTACACCTGATATAGTGTATAGTACTTACTCACCACACGTAAAATCCTAATGCTTATCATATGTACATACATCCGAAATTAAATTACCCACCATCAATTATTAAGCATATACATTTTCTTCATTTGAACAAGAATTAACATTAATTCTTCCTTTAGAGATATTTTCTCCCCAGCATAGCCGTTACAATCCTAAAAAAACCTGTGGCTATGTTTGCCAGGATATTAAATATCATAATGAAATTAATTATAATACTAAGCATAATAGAAGAGATAATATTTGGTACACTCCACTATTTAACTATAATGGTTCGTACCAAGTTAGGAAATAAATTCCTTAATCTAGTTATAAAAACCTTCCCAACTAATAATCAACTTTGGAAAACGTTTAATACAAATACACTGAAATATAGTTTTAGCTGCACTTATAATTTTATATGATAATATAAGAAAACCCAATAAGAAAATCATCAAACACGATTCTGGTAATAATTATAACCAGCTTACCATAAATAATGATAAAAACACAATGTCCTGCAAATGTTATACAGTAAAGTATGTTCTGAGCAAAATAAATTACTTACAGATTCGATTGAATACAAAGCTACTATCTCAAATACTGAAAATCCTCATTTTACCAAACATTATATCGGATGAACTTGAGGTCTCGATTTTAACAGCAGAACCTATATTTCAATAATTAAACGCAGTAATGCTAATTCTCTTTCTAAATACAACTGGCAATTGAATTATGAAAATAAAGCTCTAATAGTTAAATTAAAAGTATTGATTTAAGCTAGAACATGTAAATCGTTACATAACGTACGTTTTCTTATTCTTCAAGAAAAAAATCCATATAATAAAATTTACTAAACCTGAATTCTTGAAGCAACGTAATGAAATCACTAATATTTGAAACTATAGAATCTACAATTTGCTTAAATATATCAAAGATATCTCAGATTTATCTCAATATTTTCACTATTTGCTCGTTTCATAACTTAAAAAATAGCTTATTGAACTGGCAATGATTTAATTTACTATTATTTTTTATTTGTACTTATGAAAAAATACCATTCAGGATTTATCTTTATTTATAATTTAATAATTGATTTTTATATTTCTATAATTTATTTTCATTTATATCTATATTTGCTTTGATTATATTTTATATTTATTTTAATTTAGTATATTTTATGTTTGACAACGCTTGAATTTGTTGGTTAGTCCTTCAATTTTTTTCTGTCTTCTATCTTCTTTCTTTTATTTATTTTGCTTTTTTTCTTTTCTTTATTCTACTTTATCTTTTTCCTGTACTGGTTCAAAATATTTGACATGTCTGGCTTCCGGTAGCAAAATATTGACACACTACTGTTTACTCACACCATTCTTTAAAATGATATATCCTGCCACACAACTTAATTATTTTCATTAGCTTACCGCATTATCATTAAAAGCTTTTATTTTATTTTTATTTATTTTTATTTTATATATATTTAATCTCCTTAGGTGTATATGATACAAAATAAATTAGCGACATTTTACTTCTTGATGATTGTGTTTTAACACCGAAACTTTATCGCTGTTGATTTGTTGTATGCTATTATTATTATTATTATTATTGTGTCATTTTCTCATCATATTTCGATTTCTGCTTTGGTCTCACTACCAACCAAGTCTGCGGGGAGACCTAAGGCAGGTCGTGGCGTGTTGTTATGACTCCATTTCATGTTTTTCTATCTTCCCTATCATCCCTAGCATTACATAGATAAAGTTTTCCTTAGTGTGTGGGCTGTACTTAATAAGACAATTTTTTGTATATCTCTTAAGCTAGGGTTTCCAGTGATTCTTTCAATGTGTTGTTTTGTTCCATTTTTTATCATTCCAAGTGCACCTACTATCACTTGTTTTAAATTTCCACATTTTTTCTATTTCAATTTCCAGGTCTTTATATTTTGACAGTTTTATTATTATTATTATTATTATTATTATTATTATTATTTACTATTATGACTATATATTTATGGTCTACTTTTCTCCTGAGCACTTTTTAAAAGTAAATATATAACTGTGGAAAATGTGTGTGTGTGTCGATAAAATGATTATTGATCTGAAGAAGATTCGCCTTGGAACACAAAGCGTATACTACGATAAAAAATAATTTGTACATTTTGAATATGTCTGAAATTTACTCGGATCGAAATCCACCGGTTTAAAATGGAGCATTACAATGCCCGAAACCTACTTGACAATAAGAACAAAGTAAAAGATTCGAAATAATATAAATGAAAAAATATTATTCGGACAACCATTCAGATGAATTTATTTGGGCGGTTTCTCAAATAGCAAATTAGAAAGAAGAAAACTAGTTTTACTAATAACCCAGGAGAATGCGCAAAAAAAAAAAATTGTTTTGAAAATGCTCACGTCAGCGCCGTGGAAATCCCGGAAAAGCACAATATAAGAAAATAGAATTGTAACAATCTATTATAAAAAAAAACGAACACAACGATCGTGTTAAGTTTCAAAAAGTACGTACTGTGTATAGCAATCAGCTGGTTGCTGATGAATTCTATTATTATATACTGCAATGGTATATGCACGAAGTATATTATGTAGTCGTGCGATTAAATGAAAATGACATTTCTGACAACATGCAAATTAACAGAGACCAATTAGTTCCGGTTTTATATAAATCTACTCATTTTCTATTACTATTGTTGTCCTTATTCAAGTACTAAAATCATTAACGTTAACATGATACTAAATATATTTTTAAACATATACAGGAGGAAGCAAAATTTTTATTAGGATGACATATACGATAGACAACGTTTTACTAAGTATTGAAGTGATTAAAATTGTAATAATTGTATGTTATATTCTCGGGAATCCGTGCCAGAATGGAACAATATTTGGGAAAATAACGGAATGAAGATGTGGCGACTCGTGCCTGATCTAATAATTCTTCATTGTGACTGTCTGAAATGGTGTAGATATAAATTGTAGTTTACCTCTTCCATGAAAGTTAGATACATAATATTAAGAATTTTTGGTGCTACAATAGCGTGAGGTCTACGTTAATATAGCGTGAGTTCTACAAAATTTTTGACAATAGCTTGAAATCTACTGCAACATGTATTCTAAACAAGTAGTGTTAAACGATAGAGACAACTTAGTATTGTATATTTTCTTTCGTATGTTCTCATATTTTCTAATGAGGGTTTTTATTTCCAAATTATATTTATGTAACATCAAAAATTGCATTGTAGCAGGAAAAGCGACATTTTGAAGAAACGAAATAAACGTTAGGAAATGTTTTTTTTAAATAAAGGAAGGTACTAATGTAAACGACATGCACGCGGGAAGATATGTGATCACGTAGATGCGTGAAATATCGATAAATTCTTTGTAATCCCTGGTGTTGGTATCATTTAAAGTTAAATGTAAAGTACATATATTTTGGTAGTATCTTTTCTTTAGACCCTAATGTTGAACGATGACGTTCGAAAGTACTCGGATAACCTTTGGACAATTTTTACATAAATATAATTCGGAAATAAAAAGCCCCTCCATTAGAAAATATGAGAAAAAACAAAAGAAAATATGCTATACTAAGTTGTTTCTATCGTTTAACACAACGTGTTTAAAAGAAAAGAGCTGCCAAAATATAAGTACTTTAAATGTTGTACGTGTATACATGCTGATTTAAACTTATAGTAAAATTGATATGTCTTCATATCTTTGTTATCTTATGTTTGTTTGATTGTATTAAAGGTAGAGCGGTAAAAAAAAATCACACGCTATCAAATACTATAAATACATTTATTTTAGCGAATAATTATTCTAGGAAAGACCCGAATAGATCATTCGATTTTTTTCTCAATATCTTCCAGTAAAAATGATTAAGATGTGACTGGAACAGCTGAATACCTAGTATTTTCTTGAGAATCATTGTTTCAGAACCCAACCATGAACGCTCAATTCCTGTTGCTTGATCCATATAATGGCTACGTGAGGAGAGAGGCACGGCAGATAACCGCACTGCACCAGAGTAGATGATAAATTGATCTAGATCTCACGTTAGATTAACATCCAGTTATTTATCAGAAACTTTTCTATAACTAATTTTTTTATCCAACGCAAAAGTTATATAAACTGAAATACTAAAACAATTTAATGATGATGCCAAAAATTAGAATTGTTTTTAATCATAATAGTAATATTTGAGATGGTAGTTGTATCAATTAGATACATACATAATAATATAAATAATATATTAATATAAACAATTTCGAATCTTCGCAAGGAAACAATTATGATCTAGTCAATACTCAGGGTACAGTTTCCTAAAGAAATCTTGCGCCAAATAGTGATATCATTAGAGTTTTCTCACGAATCTTCGAAACCTACACGAATTTTCTCAGTTATATTAAAAACGTCTTATATATATATATATATATATATATATATATATATATATATATATTTATAATAGGAATGCAAATCCTCTATCACCCAACATCCAACTAAAAAAGCACAAAACAAATTGCACACCGGCAAAATCGGATTCAACCGGCTAAAATCATTTGGGGAAAACCTAAATTAAAATTGCACACCCGCAAAAGTGGATTCAAACGTCTTTGGGAAAACCTAACTAAGTAAAATTCACAAGTCAGTGCGAGAAGCTAATTCTGAATCCTGATTAGATTAAAAACAGAAAATTGATAAATGAGGTATTTTTACACCTAAGTGAAAAAGCCTGCTGGAGCAACCATTATCTGAAGCTTCACTATTTAAACCACGACGCTAGCGTGTCAAAAGCATTGAGTCAAATGGGAGCAGTATCTGATAACATGTCGCCACAATGTAAGGAAGAAACTTCTGACTCGCATTTGCTGCCAATTTTTTTTCCTTCTTTTTCACCCCATGTCAACGTAGGGTACGCCACAGTTTCATTCGACCTCTTCTTCCAAAGTCCTTTTCTTCTTTTTCCCACAACGCCGTCATAGAGAACCACAACAACGAAAAATGAACGCTTGTGTACAACTCCCTTATTTATTTTTGCCTTCTCTCTCTCTTTCAACCTAACACGATCTACCAAAAAGATGAAAGAACAAAGACTTTATATTCTGCTACTACAAAACCATGAACTCTAAAATTCTGCGGACATTTAAAATGCCTACATATCTCTACGAATAATTTAACTACAAAATTGCATGCATTTTGTCAATGAACATTTTTCTTTTCGCAGATATATTATAGTGTTCAGTTAACAAAATTTCACTTACATTTTCCTTCTTACACATTTGTTATTCTGTAAAGGAAACTTTTGCTTTAATGTACACACGAAATATTTTATCCTTTCACATTTCAACATCCTACCTTCAACATACTGATATTTAAATTGTGGGGACTTCGGACGTGTTTGGCACAAGGCAAATCTAGCAAGCATCACCGAGATATATATATCATTAACATAAATAATTTTTGGAAGTGATTGTATATTTCGAAATGAAACAGAATTTGCATGAAATTAATTTAAATGTTGTTGAACAAATATGACATAATTAAAGGGAAAAGTTATTATTGTTAAAATATGTAATTTTCATAAAGTTTTAAATTTCGAGATGTTCTTCTCATAAAATATATTACATTAGATTTTCAATACTTTTGTACATAATAAAATAATTTATGGGGGATTTAGTTAAATAGATTCTTCTCATTAATTTCTGATATATATATATATATATATATATATATAGTGATGATCATCCACGTATACTGTCTTAATATGTATAGGAAAGAATATTAATAAAAAGTTTTGAATTTAAAAACGTACTTTTTTAAGCAGTATTTGTTTTTTAAATAAATACTGCTTAAAAAAGTACGTTTTTAAATTCAAAACTTTTTATTAATATTCTTTCCTATATATATATATATATATATATATATATATATATATATATATATATATAATGTTTGATAAAACAAATGTTTTTTAGCAGAGAAAATAAAATCACCGAAAAAAATGTATACTACGTCCATGACTGAGTTTAACACAAGTCAAACTGGTAAATGTGTTAATCCACCTATTCCCCTGACACTTAACAGATAGGCGTTAAATAGCTGAGGAAAATGAACTCTTTCGGGTAGACATACTGTCAGTATAGATGTAAAATTCAGAATTCTAACTCGCGAATAAATCAATGGAACCGCTATCTCTCTTTACTAATACCAGTTTCTAGATACGAAAGCTAAAGTAATATGTGAGGCTGTGATGAATATTTCATAGGTTGACTATGACGGTGTGATGGTAGATCTGTGAAATTTTTGCAAACTTTAATCCCATAATTTCTTTTTAATAACTGTTTTGTGTGTTTACAGCTAAACTGACATCTGTTCAAAGAAGGCAGTCAACCATGTTGATAAAAAGTAATTACAACAAATATTACGTATCATCATCACTGCGATCCTTGTTCTCAGTTTTCAAGTTGAGAAAAAGACGATAGACAAATCAGAAAAAACGTGGTTGATCAAAACATTCGATGAAAAATATACGTGTTTATCTGTTAATGGCAGTGGCGGTATTTTTAGAGATTGGGTTATTTTGAAGACTCACTTTACCTTTTAAATTTTGCTGTTTATCACTATTGATAACGCTGAAGGGGCATTCCCTGGTGTAGCCAATATGTCAGCATTAACAATGCGGAGTCAAAACTCTTTTCGTCAATGTTCACTAGTGTTTATCCCTGATAGCCATTCGTAACTGTTTTAGAAATTTGGCATTGTACTCTTGATTGATGGTGTGCCATTTTTGAAGATAGCAAATAAAGAAAAGATATTTTGAATTATAAATAACAATACACAACTGAGACCAACTTTTTCCCTGTTGATCAAACTACGTTCCCATATTTTGGAGATGGGGAGAAGGTGTGTTTCATCTGCATCTGTTGTGTCTTTGCCTCTGAAACAACATGATAGTCGCAACTTCTGTGTTAAGAAACATACAAGGAAACAAGTTGAACATTCTTCTAACAATATCAGTTTATCCAGTAATATTATTAGCCGTGTACTCTTTTAATTTTGTGTCAAAATCCGTTACATCCAACTGTTAGAAGTTATCGTCATACCAAATTAATTCTGCAGGATTTTCTTAACTGTCTCACAATATATGCTGGTAGAACTAAATGTTTCATTTATAGTCATTCGCTAGCCATTTATCAACATTCGTTAAAACTCAATTATTTTACTGGTAGCGGTGGTAGAATATCTAAATATTTGGTTATATTCATCAATATCTCTTTATCTCTTACATTCTTCTGTCCACCAATGTTGATAGAGCTAGAGTGATATTCCCTCATGTAGCAAATATTTTAGCATTGATGTTCTTGTGGGTTCAACATTTTTTTTTACGTACCGGAAATCGACAAATTTGTTCAATTTCAAGAGAAGCATTACTAAGTATATTTGATGTATTCTTTCAACAGTTAGATGTTATTTCAAATAGAAACGAACAATGCAAATATAAATATAATAGACATAATAATTGCGTGCAAGCTTTCCATGGTCTAGCATTATTCCTTCATAGTGAGTCTATGCATCATTCAGACCACATTTGCTTTGTTTTGAATACAACGTTTGAATTTGTTCTGAAAAGATTTTGTCGGCAAAATCAAGAATTAAGTTTTTCCAAACATATTTAATTAAAAAACATTGTGAAAGCTTAGACGGCTTTATTGTAACAAAAATTGTAACCGTAGTTGGAAGACATATCTGTCAGTTAAGTAATTACCATACGTGATACACGCTTGGGAGATCATGTCCCTTTCGAGACTAGGCAGAAGAGTTTCTTGAAGCAGATTGCCATTAATTTCTGCGGTGGACCGGTTTGCCAACCAAGGCTATTGAATTCAATCTCTCTTGCTATTCAATCCATAGCTGAAGGGTAAATAGATGGATTAATGCATTTCCCGATGGTATTTGTTCGAATGAGAATGAAACGAATTCGATTGAAATTCGAACCCGGCTCTCCGATTTCTCATTACACTTCAACGCACTTTCATTGAAGAAATATGCATCGAGAAAATAGAGTTAAATGTACAGAAAACAAATTATTGTGAGAATGTCTTTGTTTTAGATTTTGTTTAGAGCTTTAGCGAATAAATTTAGTCAGTAGTTCATTAATCATGGTATCTTCTCTATTAATTACTGATTAAACAAACCGCTTGTCACAGAAGAACATTCTATGGGTGATAAAAGAGTGTTGAAAATTCCAAAAGTTATCTCATATCCAACAATTGGCATCACATCCGAATAGAAATTAACGTTTTAGTTTGCAAAATACTACAGTAAGAAATCAGATTAAACAATTAAATGCATTATATTTCTCAACACGTAACGTGATTAACATCGAAAATGGGACGCCTATACATTATTTAGATTATTTGTTTTCTTATTTTTCAACGTCATAAATACATTTTCGTTTGTGTTAACCGTCCATTTCGTTGCTGTATCTGAAACGGATACCCTTCCTCTCAAATAAAATAATGTTTAGTGGCGACTGAATCAAAATTTTAAAAACTGTTTTACTATTATTTTACACGTGTACTAAAATTAGGGGCACACCTTGGAGTTACGACTAGGCCGAAAAACAGAGCTCATAATAAAAATATAAAAAGTATGCATTTTTAGATACAGTTCTATGAAGACAATTCACACTAAACGATCAATACAAAAATGATCGCAAATACAGTGAAATGGAAAGAAAAGCCGTAGAATTTTTCAATAAGCCGCGTCGGAATATATAATTTTGTTTCACACGTGACTAAAATTTATAATATATGTATGCATATTCTGTACGGTGATATTTTACGGAATTTTCAATATGATATATAATACGCAAGGCTCACCTCCTCTAAAACTGACGATGAAAAATTATGTTCTTTGCAAGAGAGTAAAAACTTTTCAGCTACAAAGAAGGCAAAATATCGTTGAATGCAAAATGGATGTTGCTTCAACAATGAATACAATTTTTCATATCTGATTCAATGAATATACCTACAATTATCAAGGTATTATTTTTCTAAATAGTTTCGTTCAAAACGACAGGGTAATGCTGTTAAGTTTTAAGGTTCATGGTCTGGTATCGTGCTTTGTAATCGGTTAAGTTGATTTTTAGTATTTTTCTATGTTATCCGCTATGGCATGTTATTTAATAATTGTGTGTTTAGGCAGTATTCCGTCTTTTATACAATTTTACTTAAAAAGGATTGACGAAGTAGTGTGGCTAAGATCCATTTGTGTGGTACTGTCATGTATTTCTTTATCAATCAATGTGTTTTTAAGCATCTACCTTCGTTGTTGGCTGCCGAGTACTGTAACTTTAAATTTGATCATCAATCAGTCTTTTATAAAAGTTTCGTTAAAATGGAATGAACAAGTACAGCGTTTAAGATTCAAGATTTATGATTAGGTACATCGTTATCGGATATGCGTTGTGGTCTAGTATGTGCGTTGTAGTACAATGGATTTCAAATCTGCACGATAAATCGGGGAGCTCTGTTCGAATTCCAGTTGAATATCTTGCATTCACTTATACAAAAATACTCTTGGGAAAGGTATTAATTCGTCTCTTCCCTCCAGTTATGGGTTAAATAATAGGACAGGTTGGGTTCTATAGCCTTATAGTCTTATAGTTTCTACCGCAGAAATCAATGACAACCGACTGCGGGATAATCTTCTGCCCAGTAAGACATGTCTCTTTCTAGCCCAAAGCAAGTATCACGTATGGCACTTATCTAACTGACATCGTTATCTGTCAACGTGATTTTTGTATATACTTTACCTTGTTGGCTGCCGTGTTATGTAAAATTATTGTGCATTTGGAAATAAACAGACTTTATTTTCATTTTTTTAAAATCGATTGAAAAGTGTGATTTCAAGTTATATAAGGTATTCTGCTTTGTTATTTGTCAAAATGTTTTACATTACCAACTTTCCATTTTTCCTGCCCAGTCATAAAATTTAATACTTGTGTACTTTGGCAGTAAATCTAGTTTTATATTATTTTCTTGTGTTTTGTTATCGGTCAAGGTTTTTTTTTATTATCTATTTTCTTTTTTTGATGCTGAGTCAGATAATTTCATAATTCAGTATTTGGACAGCTTTAAGTTGTATATACATATTTCGTTAAAATCTATTGACAATATTGAGCAGTTAATTTTCAAGTTTGCATGATGCTGTACACCTTTATTTTGAAGGTCTTTAGTCTCTACTTTTCCTGTTGTCTGACTAGACATGTAATTTAATAATATTGAATTTCTTCAACCATTTTTCTAATATACATGATTCTTTAAAGTCGAGTGACATGATAGAGCTGTTATGCTCCGTAGTGTACTATTATTTTTCTTACTATCTACATTGTTTGTTTTCTGCTTGGACATGTAATTGAATAATACTGTATTATGACATCAGTTCAATTTTATTATAGTTAAAAACGCTTGACAGTGAAATACGTATGTTTCCAGTTGTATGATACGATTATGTGTCTACTTATCTGCAAAGGTGTATTGCCATATCTACTATCCTTGTACGCTGCTGACTCATATAATTTACAAGGGTTCATTCAATAAATAAAGTGAATTGTTTGATATAAAGACTTCTAATACAGATAGACGCTTACTTTTTTTTCAATGTAGTCTCCCAGCAGTGTTACTCAATTTTCCCATCTGTGCACAAGCTTCCGTATTCCCTCAGCGTAAAAAATCTTTGGACTGATGTCTCAGTCAATCGCTCACCGCACTCTCAATTTCATCGTCACTTTCAAATTTCGTGCATCTCGTGAACGCTTTTAAGGGACCAAAGGAGTGAAAGTCTGAAGGGACAACGTCTGGGCTGTAAGGTGGATGAGGGAGTCGTTCCCAGCCTAGCTCGTTGATGGTCTGCAACGTATTGGCTGCTGTGTGAGCTGACCTTCGAGTAGGAAAGGTTATCATGGACAATTTTGTCCCAACAGATAGGCTCAAATTATTGCAATGTCATCCACTGTCACCCTTCTGTCAGACTGAATCACGTCATTGTCTGATTCGATTACCTCAAGAGATCTCACTACTGCAGGCCCCCAGGCCTGTCTTCATCCTCAACACTGCTCCGTCATTCTTTAAGCAATTTAGCCCACTTGAAGACATTTTTTGGCTGAAACATGTGGGACCATACACAGTTGACATTCTCATATGAATGTCAACTGCTTTGCACCTTTCCGCAACCAAATACTTGATAGCTGACCTCTGTTCAGACCTGCTTCTTGGTCGGCCATTTTTGTTAATCACCCAAACTCTCAAAGGTTTTTTCAATCTGCAAAAAAAGTTAAATCCCTCTGAAAAGTAAGTAAAGGAAAAACATAAAAGAAAGTAATCTTCTATTTGTATTAGAAATCCTTATACCGGAAAAATTCACCTTATTTATTGAATGACCCTCGTAGATGTCCTGATACCAAAACATTCACCTTATTTATTGAATGACTCTCGTAATATCGACTTTCCTTGCCGACTCATTTAATTTAATAATAGGTAATTGAGCAGCGGTATCATTTATTTGACAAGGTAGAGTATTTCAGTTTCCAGATATGTGAGATAGTTCTGTGCCTTCTATCAATATGTTCTTAATGTCTCCCTTTCTTGTTGGTTGTCAGGTCATGCAATTTAATAATTGTGTATTCTGGCAGCTATACAATTGTATACAAGATTCTTTAAAAACAATTGAGAGTATGCATAATCTTTTCAGTCATATGTGCCTATTTTAAATTTCAATGTGTTTCTTTTCAATATATTATTTCTTTGTTGGCTGCTATATCATGTAATTTAATAATTGTGCATTTGGACAGCAATACTACTTTTATTTAAGGTTGTATGGTTAAGATATCCAGTTAAATGATAAGCGACTGAGCTTCGTTGTCTATCAATGTGTTTTTTAGTATCAAATTTCGGTGTTGGCTGCCGTGACACTTAACTATAATTGTGTAATCTGCAGTAATCCAACTTTTGTACTGGTTTTGTTAAAATATAATGACAAGGTACTAAAGATAAATTTCCAGTTGCATGTATTGCTCTGTGCTTCGTTATCGGTGAATGTGTTTCTTTAGTATCTACATTGCTTGTTGGCTTCCGAGTCATATCATTTGAAATTTGCTGTTTTTTGAAATATTTTGTTTTTCGATTTTATTATCACTGTTTTATATGCTACCGGCCATAATTATTAGGCCACCCCAGTGTTTTAATTATTATATATTTCATAATATTTTTTATATTTAGTGACAAGTGAATAATTATAAATGAAAATAGAATGGTTCTTTTGTTAATACCGCACAATAACATGTTCATCAAATTAAATTATAAATATTTCATAATTGCCTATATTGCAGTTCCATTAATGAAAGAAGGAAGACAGTTTAGTGTGATCTGGACGAGTCGTTCTTTGCTTCAGTGTCTTATTAAAGTTTGCAAAGTAATGATAAGAAAATAACCAGTATATTTTCATCTGGAATTATACACTTAATAATCGTATGAAATACATAATTTCTTTTAACAAACTGGGGTGGCCTGATAATTATGGCCAGTAATGTGCATGTCTCGTTAACAATTGATTAGGTGCAGCAATAAAGTTATCAGTTGTATAACAAGCTAATGTTCTTTGTTATACGTCATAAAGTTTTCTAGTATAAAAATTTGCTGTTTTCTGTTGAATCGTTTAAATTCATAATTTTCTATTTCGGTCGCAATGCCTCTTTAATAAAAGTTTCTTTGACAAGGTACAGCGGTTAGGTTTATAGTTTTATGATCCGACACATCATTATCGGTCAACGTCTTTCAGTATCTACTTTCCGTGCTGGTTGCCGGGTGATGTAATTTCATAATTCTGCATTTGTGTAGAAATCCCACTTGTATACAAGTTACTGCGTTTTGGTTAAAAGTTGTATGATATGGCCCTTCGTTTTGGTATCGGCTAAAGTCCGTTTTAGTATTTTCTTTCCTTTTTGGGTGACGGGAGAAGTAATTTAAAAATTCTTTCTTTGAACAACAATCTTTCTTTTATAGAAGTTTCCTTAAAATAGTCTGACAAGCTTACCGCTTTAATTTCCTGTATGATATAGTAATTTTATTTCTGTATCCATCAAGTACTTTTCTTTGTTGGTTGCCGTGTTACGTATGTTAATATTTGCCTATTTGAACAACAATCCCCTTGGTTTTCTAGGTGCGTTAAAAACTTTTGGCATGGTGCAACGTTTAAGTTTGATGTTGTATGTAATAGTTCTTTTCTTCGTTATTCGCAAAGTTGGTTTTAGCATCTAATATCCTAGTTGGCTACAGAGTCATGCAATTTCATAATTGCGTATTTGGGTAGTAATCCCACTTTTGTACAAGTTCTGATGAGAACGATTGACAAGGTATTGTGTTTAAGTTTCCAGTTGTATGAAAGTGTTCTTTGCTTTGTTATCGGACAAGGATTTTATTATCTTCTGCCCTTGTTGTCTGCTGAGTCATGTAATTTTATAATTGTGTATTTGGTTAGTAATCCCTCTTTTGTACAAGATTCTATAAGAACGATTGACAAGATATAGCATTTACTTTTCCAATTTTATAATATATTACTTTGCTTTGTTTAAGGTCAAGTTGTTTTTAGTATCTATTTTACTCGTCGTCTTCCGGGTAAAGTAATTAAAAAACAATTGGGGCAACAATGCCGTTTTATATATGTTTCTTGAAAAAGTAAAAAGTATTGAAACGTACAAAAGTTAAGTTTATAATTTTCTTAAAGGTTTTTGCGTTTCTATGTCGGTCTTAATTTTCTTTTTAATATAAATTATTGACTGTCGAGTCAAATAAATTAGTAAATTTTAATTTTAGCAAAAATCACTTATTTTTACAAGATTTGTTAAAATCGTTTGCCAAGTTATTGCACTTAAGTTTCTAGTTGTATGTTATAGTTCTGTGCTTCGTCAAGTTAAGCCCTGCGAGTGGAAGTGAATCAGGCATTAGTCTGATCTGGATGATTTAACAAAGACTAGCAAACTGCCATGTCAGATAGAATCGAACTCAAAAATAAACAGCCACATATTTTTATTTTATCATGTACAAATTTGTCTACAATTAGAATATACCATGACAACTTATCGATCCAAAATTTTCCATGAAGTATCTATTTTCCTATTTTAAAACCATATCATATAATTTGGTAAACGTGCATTTACGCAGCAATCATTCTTTTATACAATTTACTTAAATACGATTGGCAATATTTTGTAGTTAAGTTTCCTATTTTATGATATGGTACTGTGCATCGTAAGTGCTCAAGGTGTTGTTTAGTATTGAATTTTCTTGTTGGTTCCCATGTCATGTACCTTAATAGTTGTGTAATTGGAAATGAAATATATAAATAGGATAAACACAAATAGCATGTATTGTTCATAAGAATGACTTTATATTTCGAACCTCGCCTCTAGAATTTCGTAGGTGGACATTTTTATACTTCTTTAATCAAATTTGTATCTTTTACGCTTTTTTATGCTACTTTTGATGACGTATTGAGTTCATGCGCTTGTTGGGATTCTTTTGTTATTTGTTTTAGTTTCAATTCAGTTTCATCGTGTGGTTATTTTCTAAAAGTAGCATAGAGAATGAGACACAAAGTGTGGATCGTACTTACTACTCAATTGTAATCCACCCATTCACACTCAGGTTAGACAAATGCAGACGACAATTCTACTCCTGCAGCTTCTTCTCTCGCACTTCCCGCCTGTGGAACTCGTTCCCATATTCCTGCTTTCCTGACGGCTACAACCTTCAGAAATTTAAATGCAATATCAATACTCATCTATTAACCACTGGACTCTAGTTCTCTCCTCACCCCCGTATATCCTTCCCTTTCTATCTACCTATGTATCTGCCATCGCACCTGCATTCTCAGCTTTCTATTGCTCCTTTCTAACCAGTTTGGACTCCTCACACTTTTCTAATTAATCTTTTTACAGTTATGTAGCCCCCCGCTCATCAGTGGCATTTCTAGCTAGAAAAGCTTGCTAACAATTGCAACAAAATGAGCTGCCCTGATTTTCTAAGCACCGCTAAGATGTTGCACAAGACAGAAAATATGGGCCACCTAGTGAGGATCGAAATCACTACTCAGTTGTAATAGGTTTTAGCGAGACAAGGGTGCTAACCATTATACTACATCCAGTTGCCCAATTCATTTTCTTCGGGTGTTGGAGCTTGAGTGCATGTAAGCGAATGTTTGTATGCGTATGTGTGAATGCGTAGGGTTGGGCACGGACGTATGCACATGTCCATATCTTCTTGTCGTAAGTCAGTATTTATTTCTGCTTTTCAACTGAACTTGCCTGACTATATTGTTTCCTTATTCAATTTTTCTATTTTTCTTTACCCGTTGGAAAGTGCCAACTATTTTTAACTTTTTCATTAAAAATAACGCAGTGATAGTAAATGATCGGCCATGAAAGTGAAATGTTAAGAATCTGTACGTAAATTTAATGTTGCTTCTATGGCTATTAAAATATTTTCTACTTTTTTTATGGTGCTATTTATTTTAATTAAAGTATCAGTTTTTGAAAATCTAATATGTGCTCAAACTAATAATTATTCTAGGAAATTTAGTGCTGGGACTATTAACAATTAAACAAGGGCCAGGTCTGAATATATTCATTATAATTTTATCGTAAATGTATCCATATTTTTGGCCTGCAGAGAAAATTGCTAGGATAATACTGGTGATGTTAGAAAGATGTGACGGACTTGACCAACTTTTTGATTGAAATTGAACCATTCGAAATTCATTCCTTCACTGGTTATGCTAGAAGGATACAAAATATCACGGCTATGCTCCTCTGCCACTGTTTCCCTGCTGAACATTTCGGATTATGTGCTCTCACACCAGAAATTAAATAAATCATCTATGTGTTGTTTCAATATAGACCACAGTTATATTCTGTGGGTGTAAGCGAATCATACAATTTATAGATCTGGCTGATTTAACAAATAGTAGCTAACCGTCATATCCGACAGAACCGAACTCAAAAGCGAACAGCCACATAATTTTATTATCTATCATCCACAACTTTGTCTACTATTCGAATATACTATGACAACGATAAAATATACAACTTATCTATCCAAATTTTTCCATTAAGTATATTAATTTTGACAGTGGTAAAGTGAATATGACATCGACAGCTTTATCATTGAATATCAAAGTATAACTGATAAAGAAAACCTTGATATTGTCATTATCATAGTAGACAAAGAGTACAGATAATAAACCATAGTTCTATTTAAAAATTTTAAAAAATTGTTAATCCGATGTACAAATGAAAATCTACTGCTTTATCTATATGATGAAAGAGAGAGAGAGAGAGAGAGAGAGAGAGAGAGAGAGAGAGAGAGAGAGAGAGAAACAAAGAGAAAGAGAGAGAATGTGCAAGAGTGAATATGAAAGTGTTATTAACATGCAATAGGAGAACGCGTTATTGATAAGCATATATCTTTATTGTGAATGGCTCTACTAAAATAATTGTCCCTCCTTGTTCTGTTAGACATAAATCTCTTACAGAAGAACCTTACATTGAGAGCTCCCCGTCTTGTATCTCCACACCTAAAAAGAATATCAGGAAAATTTATTTACACTGGAAACCAATCTAATTTTACTTTTCGAATTATTGCTATTATATATTTTTTGACTGGTATAATCTTTTAATATGAAATGTCCTCATCCGAAAAGTGTCTTACAAAAAACATTTGATTTAAGGCTTCCGAAAGAAATGCCATACTATATCACTCCGTATAAAATGAAATCTATTTGCTATATTAAATTTTCTGGAGTTCTCTATTCAGATCGGCACGTTATCAGAAGAAATGGCAAAAAAATATGGAAAATTACAATAATTAATAATTTATTTAGGCATATATTGATATAGAAATTATATTGTATATTAACTTGTCTAAAATATGAAAGTAACTAATGTGTCAAAATGCCGAATGTCTCAAGCCAGTACTGTTTGGAGATTTCTGTGTAGGTAATGTTACCGCAGAAATAGAGACAAATTATATATTGAGAAGCGTGGCCCCTAAAATCGTGTAACCGGTTTTGTCTCACTTCCAATAAAAACGAATAACAAACTCAAACAAATAACGTTCCTGTATTGTCAAAAGTTGGAATATGATTGAATGCATATAACTATTATCAATAAAACTATCTACGAAGTGGAGTCAAATATACCAATGACTGGTTAAGGGTTTTTGGTTATTTTATTTTTCTATAGTTGTTGATGATAATGGTGTATTCACTGGTCTTATTAGGAAAATAGGAAGAAAAGTAAACACCTATTTAAAATCGTATCAAACGGAATCCACACGAGACACTTCGTAGAATGTGAGACGACTGAAATTAATTGTGGATGATAGTAAAGAAGAAAAAAACACTCATCTCTTTAGCGTCCTACATATCGAAATTCATTTTACGTTGCACTTTCCAGAAGAGTACGATTTGGATATGACGTTAAACTGAATCCGGCAGCAAGTATTCTGATTAGAAGGCTGTGAGAAGCATAAAACCACCTCTTAATTGCTGTTGTTCCCAGCCTGACTCGGAGTCTACCCAGTTTGGATCGTCGCTATGGTCAAATAGTTAACACCCAATCTGAGGTAAAACACTATAAAAGTATAAAAATATATTCTTATAGAAATATAAACACAAGAATAGACTTTATAGAAAGTTATATATTTTTTAAGGAAAAATATTATCAACAATATATATTGGAAAGAATATTACCATAACACATTACTGAAGGAAAGAAAATATTGTCATAATGCATTTTTGAAGGAAACAAAAATATTATTACAAGCAACACATTTTTGAATGCAAAACGTGAAGATATCATCAGTATTCTAAAATAAAAATAGAAGTAAAAAGAAATTAAAATGTTATTTATTTAATAGAGAGCAGGGAATCCATAATATGCATTACATGCCAAGATAAATTTACAGTGAAACACATACTGTTAGTGTGCGTATATTTTGATATACTGCGAACTGACTATTAGCAAGTGAGTAGATTTTTTAAAATTTACGAAAATGAAATCAAACAAGATTGAATTTTTTTTTAAAAGATGTTGAATTGTATTAAAAATTATTATTGAAAAATAGATCAAATAAATATGTAAACATGCACACCTTTACCAAGCAATCGCTATGAATCTATTTGAATATTTTTCGCATTAAATGGACCTACTGAAGGTGATATGCCGTGAAACCACCCAACCAACTAACCAAGCAAACAGATGAGTGTACATTTGTATAGGTAGTATAGATATCAAACAGAGAGAGGAATATTCTCAGAGAAAACTCGTTGGATGTTCATTTTGAGGTGAAAACAAGCACATATCTGCTGATTAGTTCCTAATAAAAAACAAAAACAAAAATAAGCTGAATAGAACATGAGCGTGCTTATATTATTTCAAGCACATCAATTGTTGATTTTCTGTTTATTTTCTAAATAACAAGAGAATGCTGTCTTACAATCGTTGGAAATCTTTTAAAATGGTTGTTCGTGATTTCAAGCCATTCTTTCTATTTCTATTGTTCCTGGTTTTATCCTATATTTAGGTTTTTTTTCTTTGTCTATATTTCTGACATGATGTATTTTGATTATTCTTGCAGTTGTCATATTCGCTTATTGGCATTTTGAAGAGAACTTTTTATTCTAAACATTGGTTTTAGTTCTATCTTGGCTATATTCATGTAATTCAACTTTCTAAGTATTGAACTCTTGCCAGCTATTAGTTAGTTAGTTAAGTGCCATACGTGATATACGCTTGGGCGATCATGTCTCTTTCGAGACATGACTGACTGGGCAGAAGATTATCCCGCAGTAGGTTGCCATTGCTTTCTGCGGTAGATTGGTTGCCGACCAATGCTATAGAACCCAATCTGTTCTGTTATTTAACCCATAACTAGAAGGAATAGACGGATTAATACCTTTCCCAAAGGTATTTCCGCGTAAGTGAATGCAATGAATTCACCTGGAATTCGAACTCGGTTCCTCGATTTCTCGTTCCGAGCCGATATCCAATGCACCACAACGCACCGCCAGGTATTAAACTCGAAATACTTTGGCTGAAGTCACTGGATCCAGCTTATCAACTAGGCCATGTGCCTTTCATGACATCATTGTCTGAATATTTAGGAATTATAAGCCTAATTACTCCGTAATCATTTTTTACCAGATCTTATATTAAAATCTTGGTGCATGTTTAAATTCCAGTCACCTGAAGGTGAAACATACAACGGTAGAAATATCAACTCCACATAGATTAAATGATGGCAAAGACAACATGTATATCTGCAAGTTAACACATGTAATGAATTTCTATCTACAAGAAAGGCAATATCACTATAAGAGCACTTTTCATCTGTAAGAGAGTTTCATTAAACTGACGACTTAGTTATGTCACTGACTCAGTATGTGAACTTAATCATTAGCCTACTAGTTTAGATATGATTCGTATTCTTCTCTTCAAATATTAATGTAAATAAGAATAAAGAAAAATAGTTTATGAAACTATACAATTCTCTTTTATATTCATCGGGCTGAAGTTATTAGTGTCACTAGAATTACACACATAAGTATATAAAATGACAGAATAGAATTGGCCTCTTTTATAGGACCTGTTATCTAAATGATCGATGATATTCATTTATGCTTTCCTGGATGTTTTCATCACTGTCAACTTTGCATATGTCTGAATGAGAAATGAAGCAAATTTATTGTAAGAAAAAAAAAACATATATTTTTATTGTACTTTTTGGTTTTCGGATTGCATGTATGTTATTCATTTTTTATGTATCACTTTTTCATTTAAATTTTGAGTCCAATTAATTAGTAACTTTTTATATCGTCGTATCTGAATTTATCTATTTTTTGCTATTAAATATCTTTACGAAAATGGGTCGACCTCACTATACACGACTATATATTTTGAGATAATGAGGCTCGCTAGTGTTTATGCAATTTTTATAATGATAAGTCCATAGATATGGCGCCACGTTTTACCTTCCCTTTTTGCACCAAAATTTTACTTTTTTTCTCGTCCTTAAACTTTCACTTTCTTTCTAAAATAGTGGCATTTTGCATCGGAAATATTATTTTTATCTCTTACCTTGTTAAATACATATACTTATCTAATATATACGCAGTGAATGTTGTTTGAAAAGTTATTTGGCAATTTAATAATATGGTACCAATTTTAGCGAAAAGCAAAATATTCAATTACATATGTAACATTTCTGAAAAGACTAGGATAAGATTTTTTACAAAAACAATCTCTGTGTCCGACTGTCAAGATTGATTCGAAAAGGATCGGGATCGTTTAAATTCTTCTACTAAATGGTTCTTACATATTTCGACAGCATTTGCATAACACCGGGTCTCAAGGAAGTTATGGCATTGTAAAAAATGTAATTTTCTCTTTCAACTACGCCCCCGAAGTTGTAATAATTGTTATTTAAATATAGCGAATTTTGGAGCCAGAGATGTTTTGTTATTTTAAAGTCGTGGCTATTGAAGATATTAGCTATCTTGAATCTTCATAGTGAGATGTCATATTAATTGTTAGTAAATATTATCTTTTAGCCATCTCCCCATTTCTTTCGTCAATTTACTTCTACAACTTGCTTTGGGCAGGTTATGTCTTGTTTCTTCTCGGTTAATCTTGATCGTGATTATATCCCGTAAATATCATATTTTACTAGTCTTCTTTGCCCTAGAAATATCAGCTGTTTATTTCTGATGTCATTTATTTCTTTGTTACCGTTTTTTATTGTTGATATTTTGTTCACCATATACTCAGCTTAGGACCTCATTTCAGGTTCTTCAAGTTTTTTTCTATATCTACAATGAGAAATGAAAAAGTTTCACTGCCCTTTAAGAGGACTGATATAAATATATCAAAGCAAACTTTTCATTGTTTATATCGATTTTTCTTGTTTCTTAATAGTACGTTTAGCTTTTGCGAGGTTTCTTTCAATACCTAATATTTTTTTAATTTGATGTCGCACGTTTTACCCCCTGTCAAAACATAAGTTACTTGATGCCCCAACCACATGCATTTACCGTGTTACTTGATTTGCACAAAAAGCTCACATTTTACGGTCGAAATACTTAAATGTAACGGCCGCTTCTATTCCAACCGTTTCTTTTTTAGCACTTCATTTTGTGGAAGTCCCTACCGTTTGATTGCTTGTCAGATAGTTACAATCTCCAAAAGTTTACATGCAACGCTATTTGCAATCTACTACTTAGGTTCCCATCTTTTTCTCATCCTTTCTTCGTCATCCCTGGAACCTTGTTTTTCTCTCACTGAAAACCCTTGCGTCCAATTGGAGGTACTACTTTGCTTGGAATGTAATACTTGTAAAAACAACAACGGCATAAAAAAAACTACCTGATAATCATTCTCGAATTATATAGATTGTGTTAGAAGTGGATGAGCTTTTCTGAAATATGTATATCAAATTAGAGTATAATTCATTTACCTTGGCTTGAAAGATTTTCAGCAGTATCTAACTGGATCCAGCAAAATTATTACTAATTTTTTGTAGATGTATGTGATGGTGTTGACGTGACTTCTGTTATTCAACAATTCTCAAGACATTAAAGATACTATGAATATATTGTACTTCACTTCGCTTAAGAGGTATGATCTTTTCATAATTATCTCTGGTGTGTAATGTTAGACATTTGGTTTCTGTTATTTTTCTCACAAGAAAAAATGCATTGAAGATTCATGAATCAAAGAAGATGATTACCAGATGGCTGCATTTTAACCACTTCACGTATACGATCACCTGTTATCTATCCTTATTATCCTTGTCTTTTGCACTACTTATCCCCGTACATTCTTACAAGAAGATCCTTCTATACCCTTATACGTTGAGTAGCTTATGGGTTTGATGATCAATTAGGAAAATGATTTCAAGTATTGTAAAAGCTATGGAAACAGGCTGTCATTAGATATGAGTATGAACATATGCATTTGTTAATATTTCGTGACTATCCTGGAAAACTATTTCAATGAATAGTAATTGTAATACTACTGGATTTATGAGGTAAGTAGATATTGCTTTTTGGAGATGAGGTAATACATTCGAAGAGCTCCACCGGACACCTCTAATGTTTTTTTCTTATTAAAGAATAGACAATCATAGGATGTAATAAAATAAATCATAACGTTAATATACAAATTGTAGTGACAAAAACAAGATAAAAGAAAATTTCGTAAAAACAAAGCGAACAGTGATGAACTGTTATGTAATATAAGTCGTTCTACGAGACGGTGAAATGTGAACAATTTTCTCAGACTTGATGAGAAGACTGTTGGCAGCAGAAATTATGATTCTAATAAATAATAATTTTAAAGTCATGAAATAGTGTCTGTTATTAAGCAAAAACATATTATGAAATGCAGAAAGAAAATGTCACTTATGCACTGAATCTGAGAAATACTTTGAGAGAGTACATCTCGAAATACAAAGGGTACAGGAGGAGCTAACGGACCACATAAGTGATGAGATTTTGAAGAATTAATTACGGAACAGTGGTGATGGAAAAACGTCGAAATTGCTACGATCTACAAGCTATAGTAACATTATTTATATTCTTCAGACTGCTCATTTATATTGCCATGTTTACAGCATTTAACTCAGATTATCAGTTTTATCAATCCAAGAAATTAATACATTGATATTCTCCAGTAGATTGAGGTCTTGGTTAGTTTCAGTGACTTGAATCAAAATGTTGAAACCAAATTATCTGGAGAGTCAAATTTAAGAGAGAAAACTACATGACTACCGCACATGGAATGAAATTGATATACCCCAGTAATCGAAATAAAGGTTTCGGTTAGAAAGATGAGGACAAGAGTCCGAACACTGTAGATAATTTAAATTCTACGTTATCTTAGTAATATAGAAAAGTACTAAAGCGATAGGTATTTGTGGAGATCCATGAACTTATACATCTTTAATGTAAACTACACATACAAAGATTAGACGATAAGATTGTGTTAGGGTTGTTTGGTTTTTTGAAAATATTTTTCTTAAACAATTTTCAGGAGGATACTTTTCTCACTTGTTATTACACTTTACAGAATTAACGGGTGTTCATTTTTAATCTTTTGCTCAACATCTTGATTAGGTCATTAATTGCACTTCGAATTACATGTTGCATCAATTTCAGCTGTTGTTGATCTTGAAAGCGATCAATTGATATTGTTGTTGAAAGTTTACAAGTGAATATGTTTTGTGGTTCAATTCTTATTTGCGATTATACATCGCCGGTTCACAATGTTCGAATAAGTGAGATCCTCATTCGAATCTATTTTTAATCCTTTATCTAATAAACCGTATGAGTACAACTCTATTTCTGAGCATGATGAAACTGTAACAAAATTTACGTCATGGGTACGCAATAGCCGTAGATCATATCAATCACAGCATTAAAATGATATACTTTCTTTTTTAAAAAAACAATATCAACAAGATAAACATTACATACGCACTTTATCGGCTCTAAATTGCTAGCATCAAGCATATTACGCTTTGCAGATGTTATGAAATAATGATTGATTAGTAAATTCTATATACGCGCAGTACCCATCTAAATTATATGGAGTGACTAAAAGAATTCAACAGACATGGACCAAAACGACGTTTTTTTTTTCCAATTAATGTATTTATTTTACCTACTTCAATATTAAGCAAAGTTTATTGTTTTAAACTTGGATGATTAAAATTGAAGTAAAACGTAATAATATGAAAGTGAACTTACTCATTTCTTATTCTTGAGAATCTACAACAACAGCAACAACAAAACACTATGTATTTGTTAGAGTTTTTACGAAATTTATTCCTCATATTTGAATTTGAAAGTTTGAAGAAATTTCTGCTAATTGACATTTGACTCAAACTTGTTACAACGGAAAATAAGATGGATTTCCTGACAGTTTTTTGACATATTTCAACGATTTGTAAATGTTAATATGGTTATGCATAAAAATTTAATTTCTTTTTAAATTTGTAATTGCTAAATATTGTAATGCCTTATATTTAATTGTATTACATTTCAGAATGCTTTAAATATAAAATTAT
Source organism: Ascarosepion bandense (assembly GCA_037127315.1). Classification (NCBI taxonomy): domain Eukaryota; kingdom Metazoa; phylum Mollusca; class Cephalopoda; order Sepiida; family Sepiidae; genus Ascarosepion; species Ascarosepion bandense. The sequence continues at coordinate 789,102 of JBBBDQ010000303.1, read as the reverse complement.
CCTTGTAATAAAAATACTAATATATAAATATTTTATTTTATTTTTGTTGTAAATATTCAAGAGGTTATATATATGAATTCAACTTCATTATAATTTAATGTTTTATTACATTTCGTTTGACACTCGTCATTGTTTTTTTTTTGTTTTTTTGTTTTTTTGCGGTCTCAAATTTCCATTTTTACCAAATATCTATTTTATGTAGCACACTTTACATTTAACCCCATGAAAATTACCACGGTTTTTATCATAAACTGACATAGTCTCTTTTAAAAATAAGCAACTGTCACCAAATGATGTTTAGGTCTCAAATAATGATTTAACTCCTAATTACTATCAAACAGTTTCAGTCTAAGAATAACCCCTTCGATCATTCACTGTGCTACAGATTTCTCCATCACTCTACGTCGTTCTCTTTCTCTTTTTCACTCCAGGATGCTCAACCCAGTCTGTATTCTCCCAGTCGGATACGCAATCACGATGATAAGACAAAAAAAAGAAGATATTTCTTTCTAAATGTCACATAGAATCCAGGGGTAAAGTAAGTCATGCTATACGATTTAACCACTAATTACAAGCACCTACCTTATCTAATATGATCTCTTCCATTTGCTATTAGTTCAAACACTTTTTTCTATCATTATTTCACTACCATTTACTATCTCTCTCTCTCTGACGCTCTCCATTTGTATTTTCCTCTCAATATCTATAGATTAAATGAGTAAATAATGAAATGAAATTACTATAAATATATAATATAATAAAACTATTGCGATTGTTACAAAAATTAGAATATTTTGTTTCAACGTTAAAAATTAAGCTATTTTACCCATGGTATATATCTTGCAGTTTCTATTTGTCATTTTCGAATTAGCAAAATCACTAAATATGACATTTAGTGCGGATACTCTATCAAACAACTGATTTGTTTGTTTATATGTGGTCAATCGTGGATAGCTGAAACCGTAGATAATGGTAACCTCTCTACTCTAAAAAGCTTTATATTTATCTTTGCGGAGGATTCCTTAAGTATCTTTTATCAATATCTTTACCATATACGTATGAATAACCAAGTACATGCGCCCGTGTTCTTCAGTGCATTTATACGATTTTCGTCAGTCCATTTTAATAAATGCTATCAAACGAAACTAAAATAAAAGAAAATATATAATTTTGGTTCTCCTTGTTTTATTCATGGCAAATTGATTAGTGCCTTAATTAATATGACAATCATTGAAACATTTCTTCAGACTTTAATTGGAAGCGCAGCTATATTTTTTCTCCGTCCGTCCAATTCGTTTACACCCTAATTAGATTGGATGATAAAAGATATACAATTTTTGCTATTGAATAGACTCCGTCCAGAAATGATAAAAAACACTGTAAATATGCAAACTTGTTAGTCGAATGTGTTTAAAAGCGTCTCCAAGTTTTTATATAATATTACTAAAATGTTCTAAGATATATTCAGTAAAGTTTTATACCTTAAATCTTTCTCCATTTTCGGAAAATATTTTTAATAAAGATACTGATGTCTTGCAATTATTAAAACGGTTTGAATTGTTTTTTAGCTAAATAAATTTGGGCAAAATATCAATAATTTACATGCCGGCATTTCTTGCTTCCAAGAATAGCATGATTTTCACCAGGTTTACTTGAACAATCTTATCGATATCATCAGTTCCAGACTCAGTGTCTATGATGAAAACAAAACTATATGCTCCTTTATCATTGGTACCTTTGAAAAAAATTCTTTTTCCTGAAGAAAAAGTGACAGATGTCTAAAATGATATTCTATCTGTTGTTAACCGAAACAAGAAAAAACACTTGTTATTTGAATGACTGCAAACGAAACTTTTCTTTTGTAAACATCTTACCGTTGCTGATCATAAATTATTGCTGTTGTCTCTCTATATTTAGGAATCATGATACGTCATTATTTGCATGAAAGAAAATTTACTCTCACGTTCTATATAAATTTGCATCGTATTATTTTTAATTTGTTTATTATTTTGCTTTAGTTATTTTTTAAAGCATAAATAATACAGTCATTTAAAAATCTAGAAACATATAAACCTTTTTAAATCGTTTCACTTAATCAAGAGGATAAATCCACTGAGACACTGTGGGTAGCTTAATTAGGATGAAAGACGATATGAAATTTAAAGAAAATTACTGAACGATAAAAAATTACAATATTCGAGCTGATTAAACATGACGGTTGGAATTGCAGTTATTTTTTTGTGTATTAATAATTTCTCATCAGAAAGCTAGAATTCAACAACCGGGAAGTGCAAAAATATAAATAATTAAAACATTAGTTACAATTCTATTTACGTATTTCAAAAGTTAAATAATGAAACCTAACTGCTAATCTAGCACTACTATTCAATTATTGGAGTCAAGTAATTTAAAACAAATTACGATTTAAGTGATTTTTAAAATTTAATATTCATTTAATTATTTGGGAAACAACTATAGTAGCATAGATAGATTTTGAGTTTGAATTTCTTTTATCGCATATCTACAGCTGCCGGTTATTTAATGGCAAAAAAGTGGGGTTTTAATGTATTTTTTAATGTTCGATTATATTGAGAATGAGAATTTAGTCGGGTTTTAATAAAAAAAAATTGATTTTTTATTTTAGAAAACTTAAGATTTATTCATGTTTTATATTCAAAATGTGTTGCTGATAATAATACTCTTCTCTGACAGATTTATTGTGGAAATGTTATTTACCTTCACAATTTTATTGCGAGTATTAGTTTTCTTTCAGAAACGTATATATATATTCTATAAAAGTCTATTTTTATACTTTCATATTTTTTACCCCATTTTGAGTGTTAACTATTTTCCCATAGCCTGGAACCTAACCGCGTGTGAAGCTAGACCTGGAAACAAGAGCCATTAAGATGTGAATCTATGGTTCTCACAATTTCTCATCCTGCGGCTTGATCCCGGAAGCAGTTTACTTTCACACCCAGGACCAACATAGATAAAAGCGAGACTTTAGCAAGGATTTTAAATCACATAACTATAACAATAATATAAACATGTCTTTACGTTATACCTAACTTGATTTTCTCGGCTACGTATCTTGATTGAAATTTTGAACATAAATTTATTTTGATTTGCAGAACTAGCAGAAAGGAGAGTAAATATCCCGTTTAGCAACATATTTTATCTTCTCATTTGTTTCTCCATCCAGAACTGGATAACTTCTCGAGGTTCCATCTCTGTTCCTGAGGGACTAGTGAGATATCATCAAGTCGAGAATGGAGGAAGAAACAGATTAGTCGACAAGCCAATCCATTCTAGATAATTTGGAAATCTCTCAATCGTGGCACGACTAAAAGTACCTAGTTACTCGACATGAACACAGAATTATTAGGTTCGACTTGTAAGAATACGCCCTGCTTTTATCAAAATACTGCTGCCATATTGTGCATATTTTTTTAGGAAGGGCTATACATGATTCGATTCTTTTTTACAAACATCTTTCAAATTCTTCTTTCTGATTAAACAACGATGGCAACAATGAAAACAACAAAAAAATAATAGTCGCATATTGGAGGTCCCTTTGAAGGGAAGCAGCTAGATTTATTTTGTCAGCATTGATCTATCAGGTTGTTCTGTATATGCGACAAATGAATATATAAATTGTCACAAAAGTGTGGTGATACATTTAAACCGGACAATGTGCAAACATTTTTGAAAACATGTTAACAAACACTGGTATAATCATCAAACAGCATCGCTTATAGAAGCAGATGAGAACATAGTTCTGTGGGATTACATCATCGTTACAGACAGGAAGATTCAACAAATATGCCGGACGTAATTGTTAATAACTAAAAAGACATATTTAGTTGTTTATCGATTGTTGTCGAGCCCTTAGCTGAATTTTCGGCGCTCTAAGCCCTCGTCGGATGTGCGTTGTGGTACAGTGGATATCGGCTCGGAACGAGAAACCGGGGAGCCGAGTTCGAATTCCAGTTGAATCCATTGTATTCACTTACGCGCAAATACCCTTGGGAAAGGTATTAATCCGTCTCTCCTTCCAATTATGGGTTAAATAGCAGGACAGATTGGGTTCTATAGCCTTGGTCGGCAACCAGTCTACCGCAGAAAGCAATGGCAATCTACTGCGGGATAATCTTCTGCCCAGTTAGTCATGTTTTTTTCGAGACATGATCGCCCAAGCGTGTATCACGTATGGCACCTAAACTGACTGAAGCCCTCGTCAGGTTGATGACTGAAGTTTTCGAGTTATAGTTCGCCGTATTTAAAGCAAAATCGGTGTTAAAAATGTTGTTCTTCTTGTAGAATTGTAGAAGGCGGAGTTATTGGAGATTGTGAGCAAATTTTTTACTTGAGATGCTTCAATGTATTTATTTTCTTTTTTAGCAGAATTGTTAAATTATTTGGTTATTTGTCGGTTATTGTCAAGCCTTTTGGCTGTCAGTTAGCCTCCTACAATTCCGCCAAATAATTTAACAATGCTGCGCAAAAGAAATAGGAATACCTTGATGCAAAGAAATAATTTGCCTATTAATTAATGTGGCTTTCCCAGAGTGTAGCTTGGCCCCCATATATTTAAAAACCAAACTATCGTCGTATAAAAACATGAAAACTAAATAAAAAAAAAATGGAAAATTAAAAGGAAGACTAGTACCGATAAAAATAAGTGCTGTATGAAAGATAAAAGAGGAACACGGCACGTTGAAAATAATCACTTGAATATCCAGCTGAACGTAAATAAAAAGAATTTGTTTTGAGGACTATGATTTATACACACGTAACACTGGTTATGTTATAATAGTTAGAAAAACAAATAATGATAAATAACTATGACAACACACAAACAGCTTTATATCATTCCATGAACTATTAGATAGTATGACCATGGCAGAAATTGAAATATAATTATTATGAAAACAATGTCAATGCTGCATCAATATTTTATCCTCTGCATATTACATAATTTTCCTTTACATTTACTATTTATATGTTTTTTTAATTAGTGTAATTAAAACGTATTACATATATAATAAATTGAAGAGGATCTATTTGAAAATCTTTTTTATGAGTGAAATAAATTATAGATTTCGAAGAAGGCCAGTTAAATTAATAATATACTTTATAAAAGTATAAACTCGTGAATTAGTTTCTCAGGCAACGAAAGACATACTATCAGACTGGACAAATGAATGAAAAATGGGAAAGGAATACAATGTGAAATTAGAAATGTTTCAGAAAAGTATGTTTGCTATGTGGTCAATAAATTATCAGGTGTAATACCAATGGTGATATACAGAGAACGTTTTCTATTCTTGAGGAGAAAGGAATTTTGTCGGAAAATCAATAAAGCAAGTTATTGATGAAATTCTACAAAATGTTACATTTCAAAGATGAGGTCATACTAGAAAAAACGAAACCATTTAGATTCCTGCAGTAAGATTTTCAAAAGGATGATGATAATAGATCGACAAACCTATGTGAGACAATCCACAAGTACGTATAAATGAGGAGAAATTGTTCGAAGATTATAAATAAATTAGAAAGAATCAACTCTGAACAATTTTGATTGAAAGAGAAAAGAAAATATCTTGGCATTTTTGCCTAGATAAATGCATCTTTAATAAGAATGTCATCGTTGGAATGAGACTAAGTTTTGAAGAAAATAAATGTCTCACTTACAGGAAAAGTTGAGACAGATCTCCTAAATGAGAACAGGGTCCTGGGTCAAAAGGGATAGAAATACATGTAGGCACACTCATGATTTAAAAACTCAACAAACGTATTCAGATCCAGGATTTATTAAATGATATCATATATGCCATCAATATTAACTGAAACTTTAATATATGATACATAATGTAATCCTAAATAGGTTCCATTCCTTGAAGATTGCATTCTTTAAGAGGTTCAATTCCTTGAAAATTTCATTTCAACATTGCATTCACTTTTTCCTTTATGACGTTTCAGCAGGCAATTTCTCCATGTTTTTTCTGATTTAATATATATATATATATATATATATATATATATATATATATAAAGTGTATCGAGGCAGCAGATAATTTTATATACATATACTGTTACATATAACAGAAAATGAATGTCCATAATGTATAATCATGGGCCGTTCTAAACCTTTATTTTGCCTCTAATCTTAAGTGAAAATAATGACAAATGTTCTCCAGCATTTGGATAATTTTTTATTAAGTTGTTTCTAAGCTTTCCGCTCACACGAGCCATCTTCAGAGAGGTTACAAGAACGTTAACAAGTTATAAAGAGAAAAATTCTCTCAAAAATTTTGGAGAATTTTTGTCTCTATATTCACCTGAAATTAAAGCCAAAATACGATGTTTAGAACGGCTCATGATTCTACATTTACGGGCATAATTATTAGCCCCCCCCCTTTTTTAAATGATGAATTTCATATTATTTTTAGTATTTATTGCCAGGTGAATAATTTTAAATGAAAATAGAATGTTTTTTTTGTTTATACTGCATAATAATATGGCCATCAAATGAATTTATAAATATTTAATAATTACCTATATTGCAGTTTCATCAAAAGAAACTCCATTTGCTTTCGCAACTACTACAGACACTTTGGACATCCATACCACAATTTTATTTTTAAACATTCTTCCAGCAACTCACTCCAGGTATCATTTAGACACGTAACAAAATTCCGAATATTACTAGGCTGTTTCTTCCTACTGCTAGTGTCCAATTCATCCCATGCAAGTTCAGTTGGTGAGAGATCTGGTGACCCAGGTGGGCAACACATAACTTTTAACACTAGAGCGTTTTCTTTTAATTTTAAATAATTTTGGCACAAGTATTAGAAGTATGTTTTGGTTCCTTATCCTTCTGGAAGATGATATTTTGTCCAACAATACACAATCCAGATGGAATTGTAAGACTGAATGGTCATGATATTTCTTTATATTCACCTTCAACCAAGTTATCTGAACTCATGCCAGCAAAATAGCACGAAATCATGCAGGATCAATCAGGATATTTCTTCGATGAATGTACACAATCATCATTCTCTCGCTCCCCAATCCTCTTCCACACACACACCCTCCTTAGACTCATCAATACACAACGGTTTTGAACCCTGTTCTGGTGTCCAATTTTTGTGATCAACCTAATGTGTCCAAATGTTTAAAATATCTAACACACAAACCAGTTCAAAATCTCATTGCTTCCTCTAGTTCTAAGACAACTTCCCTTAAAGCTGCATACGTTTAAAATGGTCTAGTGTGTGTGTGTGTGTGTGTAATGACAAACTAATAACTATAATCGTGTCGAAAATCCGTCAGCGGATTTACGCGGATATAGAGACTAAAATTAATCAAGAAGCGAGTGCTTTAGTCGGCAAACTACCCTATTTGTGTTTCGTGTCTTCCTTGCTAGTCTTTTCTACTTATTGTCTGGCCAAAGCAAAGGCTTCCTGGCGGCCACTCGTCAAAAGAAACCCACCTCTGAAAACCTTCGCTTCACTGTATTTACAGAAACTGGATCAATCCCCTCGATATTCACTTCTGCTTGTATTTTAAGGGCAGTTTTTCTCCTGGCTCATACTCACTTCAACCCTTTTCCGCGGTCATCTCTTACTGATATTTTTTGTTTTCTCCCTGTTTATTTTCGATTGGCATGGCGTCCATTTTTGTCTCTCCTTTGCAGTGCATACTGAACTGGACACCTGAACACATTCAGACATTTAACTCTCCGCATTTTGGAATAATCTTCTTTATTCAAAATTGTATTTGAGCTCATATCTCTACAGATAATTCTTGGGGCATGTCTAAATTGAAATACAAAAATACAAACGAAAATTACAATGTGGAACGACCTAGCAAGGGAACCTCATAGTCTGACAGCATCTGAAGAATGAAGAACATTTTGGGTTATTCGAACGAGTTCGTCTTTACTTCCCTGACTTGTAAAATTTTGCAAAGTAATAATAACAATAGAACAGTTCTATTTTCATTTAGAATTATACACCAGGCAATAAAAAGTAAGAATTGTATGAAATACATCATTTGTTAAAAGAATACATGGGGCGGCCTAATAATTATGGCAGGTAGTGTATAAATATTTAATATTTGATTTAAATTAAGTACTAATTTAAATACATCTAAAATCACGTAAGATTGGACGCGTCATTTATGAAATCTTATCAGCATGACACTGCCATTTTCATATCAGTTTTAATGAGAGTCTATTTTAATGTTGCAGCGAAAGTAGCATTTCTATTCCAGAACTGATCTCTTCTAAATGTGATTCTTCTAAAAACTAAGCACAATAATTATTCTTAAAAAAATTCTGTTTTGCTAAGATTATATCACGTAGCTGAAACAAAGCAGAACATTTTTATTTTGTTAGCGATTCAAAACTGGTATCCACATGAAAAAACGGATCCAAACAATGGCGAAATAGAAACAATGTTTTCTAAAAAAAACATCAAAATGGTAATCATATAAATAAACAAGGACGCTATTTTCTTCGAATGGTCACGTCTGGAGAAACAAAAACACAACGAAGTTGTCGCAACGTCAAATAATTTCTTCAGATTTTACGTGCATTTATCGAATCATGTATACATTACGATTAGATTACTTTGTGCGCCTAATGTGTCCAAATGTTTAAAATATCTAACACACAAACCAGTTCAAAATCTCATTGCTTCCTCTAGTTCTAAGACAACTTCCCTTAAAGCTGCATACGTTTAAAATGGTCTAGTGGGACGCTATGGCTATCAAGAAATAAGTGAAGGAAAACTCTTTCGATTTATCTATTTAATTACTTTTTAAATTTAAATTTCTCTTTTTTGATTTGCGTTTATTTTAATTAGATATTATTTTACGCTTTATAATAAACTATGCGCGCTAAAATATATAACCCATTTTTTCATGTGGCCTTGCATCAAATGGGCATTATACATGAAGTTAGAATAATACAATGAAAACTAAAATAACCCTTTTTTGTCTAATAAATGAAAGTTGGTTGATGAATGATGGTGCCTAAATATACATTATATATATATATATATATATATATATGTATATATATATATATATATATATATATATATATATAACCGTATAAAAATATTTCCAAATTTCTACACACATTTGGATTGTTTTCAGCTAATACATTTGAATCATACTGCTGCGTCAATTACCGCCTGCAGACGCTTCCGGTAAACCTCCACAAGTTTTTGCAGCATTGGTCTACTGACAATTGTTTCATTCTTCATGTCAGAACATTTCGCGGTGTGTCAAATTTGATTGGGAACGTCGGGGAACGGCCAGCATTAGATCTCGCCATGTATTGTATATTGCATTGAGTTCTGGAGATTGACAGGGTTACTTCAAACCTGTGATTTTCTTTCAGACAAACAAAGCTTTAGTGCATTTGACACATGCTTGCCGTCGTTATATTGTTGAAATTTGAAATTATAACCTAAGCGCAGAGCTCTAGCAAAGTCAGCAGTTTTGCCTCCAATACTGTCCATGACACCTTGGATGATTACCAGCTCTCCAGACCCTGCAGCTAAAGAAACAGCCCCAATGCATGATCGAGCCACCGACATGCTTTACAATGGGGACGGTGCAATAGGTTGGTGGGCAGTGCCATTTTTTAGCCAAACGTAGCCTTTCGTACTTTTTATAAATAACTCGATTTTGATCTCATCTGACGAAAAAACTTTCGTCACCTGTTTATGGCATTATTGGTATGATTTTCGGGAAATTGTAGCCTAGCTTGTTTGTGCATAGGCTTCAGAAAAGGCTTTTCTAGCTTTTCTAGCTACCCCACTTGCAGGCTAGACCGCTGAAATACTTCGGAAATTGTCGATGCGGGGACAGCTTTCCCAGTCTTAAAAACTGAAGATTCTAAGTCTTCCAGTTTTGCAATAGGTTTGAGTTTGTTGATTATGATTATGTTTTTCTGCTACGTTTTCCTGGTCGCCAGTTGTTTTGCTCACTAATCAATTCTTAACTACAGATTTAACAGTGCTTAAGGAAAATTCTAAAGTATTAGCAATATTTTTCTAGTAATTATTCTCATTGTAATTTCGGTTAATATGTTTTGATTTCCTGAGACAGAGGCTTGACAATTTTTCCCGTCTTGGACAACATGTGTTTACAATCAGTATCCAGTAACAAACATAGCAATTAACCATGTGATGGATGATTTTGTAGGCAATTAAATAACCTTATATAGCAAGTTTGTTTCTTATGGTGGAACGCAAATGTCATTTTGATTGTTTTGGATTTTGTATATCAATGAGTACATACAGTATAATATCTTTCAGGTGTAAATATTTCCAAAGGCATTTTTAAAGTTATATGACTTTACGAATAATTATGAAATTTTTAACATGTATTTTTTATATTAAAATAAAATTCCGACGGATCTGCTTATTATTTAACAATTATTGAAATAGAAAAAGATGTTCTTCTCTGTTAAATTATGCAAAAATATTTTAAAGGGATGTAGAATTTGCAAGCCAGAGTATATATAAACACACACATATATTCATGAATATATATATATATATATATATATATATATATATGTATGTGTGTGTGTGTGTGTGTGTGTGTAATGACAAACTAATAACTATAATCGTGTCGAAAATCCCTCAGCGGATTTACGCGGATATAGAGACTAAAATTAATCAAGAAGCGAGTGCTTTAGTCGGCAAACTTTAGTTATATAACCGCGTTAAAACATTAAACTTAAAACCTTGCTTCAAAACGGTTAAAAACCATAAAAGTAATTTTCCTAATAATCCTGAATATAGATTACTAAATCCCACTAAAACATCTAGATAAAATAAGTAAAGTAATCTTTTATATTGGATGTTTTTATATTGGATGTTGGAAAAAATTTAAAAATAGTAGTAAATTATTTACACATTACGCTAAATGTTCTAAATGGATCAATATCACTTATATGAAAGAGAACCAAAATATTCAATACGTAAATACTAAATATAATCACACCGCCCACATTGTGCGGGGTATTGCAAAAATATCTCCTATAGATTATCGAACTATTCGTCTGTCAGAGATATCTTAATAATCAAAAAATTGTTTACCAGGATGCCCTAATTAAAAGTGCCCATACACATAGACTGGTATATAGGATATTAAGAGAGGCAAACGTAACCACAGAAGTAGGAATACCCTATAGTTTAGTCCACCATTCAGTTTAGCTGTAAATAACAAAATCTGAAAAATATTTTTCAGTTTATATAAGCAAAGTTCCGGTTAAGGAAAATAAGTTGTAAAAAATATTTAACAAGAATAACGTAAAACTCAGTTATTCTTGTATGCCAAACATATTCGTGGATTGAACAAGAAAAAGATTACGGATAAAACGCATACAGGTATAAATAGTTGTAATTTTAGAATTAAGAGTAACTGTCCTTTGCAGGGTAAATGCCAGCAAGATTGTGTTTTTTACTGGATTAAAATTTATAAAAACGCTGAAGATATTGAACCCAAGGTGCTACCCAAGATAGTTTTAAAAGAAGATACTATAGCCACACTAGTAGCTGTAACAACGAAAAATATGAACATAGGACTACTCTTTCAAGTTATGTGTGATACATTAAACAAGAGCTAAATATAGACCCTATTTTAAAATGGAAAATATTAAAGAGATGCGCTAAGTATAAAACTGGCCAGAAATTTTGTAGGTTGTGTGTAGAGGAAAAAGACGCAATAGCGTCGTAAGAATACAAGTATAATTTATTGAATTCTAAAACGGAAATACTAAATAAGTGTAGACATACAAATCCTTGGCTTTTTGATTTGGCAAGTCTGATGTGTTTGCCTACTTGCCTATTTGCTTATATTCTTTAGTTGTCGTTGGTCTTTTTATGTTTTCGTCTTCGCAATTATTTTTTTAATTATTATGGTTTACACAAAAGTCGTTTTCTTAATAAAAGTTCTACCCTATTAGTGCTTCGTGTCTTCCTTTTTAGTCAAGTGGGTTATTGAGTTTCCTTTATCTTTTCGTTTATTTATTTCATAGTTAGCCAGCTTTCCCTGACGATTCGCTTAGGTGAAACCTTGGTAGGTTTGTTGGCTCACTATATATATATATATATATATATATATATATATATAAACTTAATCACACTTATTTATATATATATATGTTATTTAAAATTCGAAACTAGCAAATAATACAGCAAGAGAAAAATAACAAATGCAATAAGCTAATACATGCCAAAACATACTAACATTAATTCTCAACTGCAATAAAAATACTTAAAGCAATAGACAGATCACAAATTGTAATAAAATAAAACAATAATATGAGAAGAAAGATTATGTAGCTGGAGGATTTTAGTAAGTTTAACGCCATGAAATGTTTACAACTGCTGTAATTTTATACTTTAGACTTTGTAAAATATAGCAGGATTGTAAAATACATTTGCAATTTACTGAAGTTTCAGGCCATTCATTTAGTAATACATCACTTTTCATGTAGTTTATAATTTCTATTTTTTCTTGCAGAGGAAACATTTTGCATTTACCATACTAGAGACTCTAACTTGTTTGAAAAATTTCCATCTAACTTCATTCACATCTTTTAAATTTCAAAAATATTTAGAAAATGATGTCATATTTCATGTGTACTTACCAGTGAAATTTGAGAGATGATTGTAAAAATATTTTTAATTGGTTCATTTTATTCTCAATATAAATATAAATTTTATTATGTCTCAGGTTTTTTACTCATAGGATAGAATACATACATAAAAAGGATTTAGTTAAACACTTGTTAGATAAATAGAATTAATCGTGATTTCTGAAACTGTAAAGGTTTATCCTATTTTAATTTTTTAATTATTAATTATTATTTAATTATTAATTATAATTTAATTATTAATTATTATTTAATTAATAAATTTAATAATAATTTAATTATTTATTATTATTTAATTAATATCATTTATAGAATTATTATTATTATTAATGTCATATAGAATTTCAATATTCTCTTTTTATGTAATATAATTATATACTCTAAATTTTTAGAGCAACTATAACTATGTTTTTGAGTATTTCAAATGGATTTGTTACTTAAAATTCTTTAAAATAAATATTCTTCAATTATTTTAAGACATTTTCTATCACAGTTTAATATTAACCTATTGATTCAATGGAGAATTATACTGTATGATCTTTCCATTTCTATTTTTCTTTCTAGAACAACTATATTCTTCCATAAATATAATCTCAAAAGATCTGAAACCGCTAACACTAAAAATACTGAGTTGGATGATTGCACATATACATGATTATATTTCTGCAACCCATTTTTTTCCTAATTTTGATTTTTCCTCTCTTAGCTGTTTTCATTAGTCTTTCCTCATCTCTACATTTTCGCTGATTTTTCTCTTCACTGTTTATTCTAACGTTGTATTTCCTTTTCATCTTTATTTTTCTTTTCTTGATTTATCACCGTATTGTTTCTTTTACATTCTTTTTTCTTCTTTTAAATTAAATGCGTTTACCTTGTAAATTTTTTTCAAATATAAAGTGATGTGCGGTTTTCATAAAATAAAATAAAATAATAAAAACGTTGATTACCTTAATTGTTAACTACCTGATGGGTCATTGTTCTTCCAATGTCGAAACAAAATAAAAAGATTTCTAATAGGTTTTCACATGTTCTCAAGTAATAATTAATTTTCATATTGATCAATGTTTTAAATTGATATTTTAATCTTTGCAATTTTATTTTTTGTTCTTCTTTATTTGGTTATGTGTGTGTGCGCGAGTTATTTTTTTATTATTATAATTATTCTCTGATGATGCAGTTATAAACTAGTCGTATATTATGCAGATATTTTTGAGACATTAATTCTAAAAAACTGAATTTAAATGTTGGGCAATGTTCCTGGTGGGAATTCACGATGTATTACAACAATAAATATCTTACTATGTAAATATTACACCAATAGTTTAGTCGGAATTGCCCCTATACGTTAATGTCAAAGAGTTTTTCAAGAAAATATGATTTCCAGTTCTTATTTAATATACATAAAAATAAATATTTAAATGAAAACATATCATATTGTCACATAATGATTACTATATTCATGTATTTATAGGGTACAATTAAAAATCAGATTGATTTTGATCATGTCATATGTGTCTACTGAATTATGATAATTCTTCCTTTTGTAAATTACATCTGACACCATGCTTAGGCAGTCGCTGATAACTTTTACTTATATAATTTCACTGGGAATATTATTAAAATATGCAGATTTTCTGAAAAGATAGTCTAAATATTTATATTTTTCTATAGCTGTGATAGAATTTGCATTAGTAGCGATTTTCACAGGAATATTACCCTGATACATTGTATGCAGCTAAGGATATTTTATACACAATTTTAATAATCAAATGATTGCAGTTATTTTATGAAGAAATTTAACCCCTATACCTAAAGTATGAAACGTCTCTGTTTACAGCTTTTCTGTACTTGCAGGAGAAATTATCTATTATTGGGCTTCTAAATCCCTGGGAATTAAACTTTCATTCTCTAATATCTACATTTTTAAGCTGGAAATGTATTGCTAACAGTGATATCCTTTATAAATCCGATAAAAGCAAATATATGTATCATTGTTTCATGATTCATGTTGTAATTATGATATATGCGATCAATTCCACACATTGATTTCTTGTACTAACTGATTATGTTATCATCCGATGAATCTCTTCTCTTTTATGCAAAATTCTTTTCATTTCATAAACCGCGCCCGGTTCTCTGAACTTTCATAATACATTAATAACTTTTTTGTAGATTCATCTGACAGCTGTGATATTAGATGTAACATGAGTTGCTTTGACAGATGAGATGGCATTCTTTTGATATCCCAGCAATATTCTTCTAAATACGACCAAGTTCCTTGTTACAGTCATACACTTTGATTACAAATGACTCAGACATCCAAGACTTGTAAAATATATTGTTGATTACTACATGGCCGACCGCGTTAGAAAATTCAGGAAATTCATTAAACAAAAGTGCTACAACAAATATTTATAAGCATCTACTTCTTTGTGCATATTGTTAAAGATTGGTATTCTTCCAGCATAGGGAATAAACTGAATCATAATTGGCTACTTATGAATATATTGCTTAGCCATATGTTTACGTAAATAAAGCACAGTTGTTTCATTAGCACTAATGTGCTGTGTGCTTATAAGAGAAATATTAATGATTAATAAAATGGCATATTTATCTAATGTTGGTGAACTTGTCAGGTTGATTAAGGTTTTTATCGTTCAAGTGAATTTTTTTCGCATTCTTGATCTTCATTCTTTTTGTTATTGCGGGGATTAGCAGATTAAAATTATCATTTTTCTTACCTAGTAATTTCTTGTTCTTGAAACCTCAGTATATCCACTAACAATGATAAAAAGAAAGGCATCGAAACTGGTCAATATCACTGTGAACTTATCATAACATTTTAAAAACATATGTTTTGTAGAATACCAATAAAAGTTTTCTGTTTCATTTGATTTTCTGTGAAGATATATTCATATTAAACGAAAGAGAAATTATTCCAAGTTATTCATATGTTCGTTAATTTTGTTGACTTTATTTTCGAATTAGCTGATTTGCTAGACATCTATATGAAAAAGATACGCAACAAAAATAACAAAAAATATTTAGTGACTTTAAATACCTCCTTTTGCTCAGTTTCAGGAATCGCTCTATCACTATGAAGTTTATTTTATTTATCAGAGAGAAAAGTTGACGCAGACATGCGTTATTAATCATGACTGTTTACAGAACAATAAGCCAATAAAAAACAGTGAAATCAATAAGTTGCTTTAAAAGAATCATAGAATTTCCAAAAAGTATTTTCAGCATTAACACACAGTCAAATATATTTTGCCACTTTTGTCAGATTCTGCTCTTGAAAAACTTTCTATCATATAAGTAAATTAAATTGTTTATTAATCTGAATTTTGTATGTCCAACATTATATTCATTTAAAATAATACGAAAATGAGAACATATTACGATGAATATATTAAGTGAAGCAAAATCAATTTGCGACTGGTAAGATGAAAGAAATGTAACATGAATTAATTGGCATCTTAAATAAGGTGTTTGTATACTTGTCTTATATTTGTTATTCTTTAATATATGTTTTATCTCCAGTGATATATAAAATGTGTTTTTATTTTTCATGATATGTGAAATTTTAGAATACCTCTTCTTCTTTTTTTCTTCTTCTTCTTCTTCTTCTAATTATTATTATTATTATTACTTTTATTACATAAAATTTCACATTTCACACGCAGACTTCCAAAATCCCACCTTGATCAGCAACGTGACAGGAGGGTTTCATATGATTTATATTATTAAATTGTTTGATTAAATAATTTTAATAACTAAATCCCCATTATTTCCCTCGTATTCAGTTGAATTCAATTTGCGCTGATTGCGTTCCATTTGCTTTGTCAAGTTGTTTAACCGTTCAAAATTTAAACCAAGACAAGTGCCGAAATGTTGTTAAACATTGTTAAGTAATTATTGTAGGATTTTTATTTGCCTGATCAGTGTTCTTCTGTAGGTTTTGCAAATGATTAGCAGCAGAACATTATTAATTATAACTGCTATTATTATTATTATTATTGTCTTATTTTTAATTTTTCAAATTATCTCTAAAAGACAAGGTCATGTAATTTGTATTCCATTGAAGAACTTGCCATTTTATTGTATTTTCACCCTATTCAAGACAATAATTTTTTATTTTAATTTTAATTTTTGTCTGTTTAATTTTTGTCTTTAATTTGTCTGAATTTTTTAACAGGGTAGTATTCTGCTATTGTAAATAATTTTTTGCGTTTAAATCTCGTTTCGACTTATACTAAGTTAAAACTTAATTTTAATTTTATTTTTAGAGAAGATAGTACCCACCATTACCTGGCTTTACACTCTACACCCCTTCTTTTTGAACAGGAATATAGGTGATCGCCTTGTTTCTTGTTTAGGAAGGGGTTTCCGGTACATTTTCCTTCGACTTCGGTCATGGTTTCCAATCTTCTCAATCTCTTTTTTGTTTAGTTTTTTTCAATTGGAGTAGTTGGACTGAACTATCGCCCGGTTCACAAACTCCACCCACGTCTATTGAACAGGTGTAGAGGCTCATCCCTTGTTCCCTGTTTAGGATGTGGTTTCCGGCTTTCTCTTTTCCAATCTTTTCACTTTTCTTTTCTATATTATTTTTTTTTTCAATTGGAGTAGATAGACTGAACTATCGCCCGGTTCAAACTCCACCCACCTCTATTGAACAGGTGTAGAGACTCATCCCTTGTTCCCTTTTTAAGGATGTGGCTTTGCAGCTTTCTCTTTTTCTAATCTATTCACTCTTATGTAGCCCCCTGCACACTAGTGGCCTTACCACCTTGCTTGGGGTTGATGTGATTAAAAAATATATATATATAGATACATAGACACAATATGAAAACGAGTGATGGAAAAAATGTTAAAATATTTTTGATCGTTTTCCCACAAGCAAGGCACTAGTGCAACTGTTGCGCAGAGAGATAGATAAGTGAATGTTTACATAGAAGGTGAGCAAAGAGAAAAAGGAAGGAACCGAAAAGAAATCGCTTATAGGGCTGTCAGGGAGGATGGGAATACTGGTGTGAATAGATTTGCGGAGAACAGGATGAAAATGTATTAGAACAAGATAAAAAGTTTGTTGGAGAAAGGATAAGTGATGGATTGGAGCTAAGGAGATAAGAGATGGCAATTGACATTGTATTTAAACACTTGAAGTTTAAATGGAAGGTCAAATCTAACAGGTAAGCAAGTATACGGAAGTGAGTTTAACAGGATGAGTGTTCGTGTAGTGCCAAAAATGTTGCTAGAGTAGATACGGCGGCTATATTAGATTGTTTTTACTGTAAATGGTAGAAACCTTCTTGCCAGTCTTGTTGCTCGAGGAATTTCTTATATAGGGGGATTCAGGTATCTAAGCTCGTGTGATCAGAAGCCATGAAAGCGTTTTAGAAATGACAAAGAGAAGCCAAATTCCGTTGGTGAGAAAATGGCTGGAGTCATGCTGCCAGGTCTGGATCGATTAGATTGCAGATTCTTCTCTGGATCCTGTCAATAACGCTGCGATGAATAGCAGTGGCGTCCGACCAGTTATGTCAGCTGTATTCAATGTATGAGCGGATAGCTGATTTGCATATGTACAAGATGTACTCAAGCAAGAAAAACTTTCTCGCCCGACACAGTGACCAAACCTTCCTAGCAGTAGATTTTGTTATTGACTCAATGTGCTGCATTACCCTTATTTTGGATCGGATAATACTTGTAAATTCAAGCGAATCCCTTTATTACTGAGGTTTAATTTGAAATAAACATAATTTAGAGGTTAATAATTCAAGAACCTGATATAAAATATGGAAATATTGAACTGATATATTGTTTCCTCTAGTAAATATGTATACATTTTAACTGGACTATAAGTTTACGGTCACGTGACGTTGAATTACCGATTACCATATGAACAACGAATTTAAGCAACATCCATCCTGGTGAGTAACTTGATTGTAACAGCTTGGGAATATCAATTGCTGTAAGTTTGTGTGTGTGGATGGTGTAATAGATTATAGCACAAAATCTTAATCGAAGAACCGAGCTCCAATTCGCATTGAGTTCCTTATCTCCATTTACTGGCACATACCTATTGGAAGGTATGAATGCACCTCTTTTTCTTGGCATTAAATAACCATAAAATGGTTGCTAAACTGTAGAAAATAAATCAGTCAAATAATTAATTATTTAATGTACTAATACTTTAAAGAAAACTATTATTGCTTGTGCAGTATTCTACATAAGCAAAGTCTTCTAGGTTCAGACTAAACCGACGATCATATACTCTTCTTCTTCTATGAGGCCTTTACTTTCAGGGCGTAGGCGATCATGGACTTCTAAGTCTTCTTATCTCTGGTGGCTTTTAGCACGCGTTCTACTGTAACATCTCGCAGTCCCCGTTTTTTCATCCACCTGCTCAGGCACTTCAAATATGTTATTCGCTGTCTCTTTTTCCTTCTATCTTGCCTGTATCAGGTTTATCTCAGCCCTCTTTCTTCATTGCATGTCCCATGAACTACAGTTGTCTCTTTCTGATGCTCAATATTAATTTTCTTTTCGTTTCCATTCTTTACAACACCTCGTCATTGCTCACATGCTCGGTTCACGATATCCGCAGTATCCTTCTGTCGAACCACATTTCAGCTGCTTAGTTGATATTGTCCATATTGAAGAACTGACATCACATAGTAATCCAGCAATCGCGTCTCTGTTACTAGTGAACGTTTCCTGTGTCTTAATACTTTATTCAGCTTCTGGAATGCGTCATTCCCCATGCCAATTCGCTTTTGGATCTCAGTGTTGCACATTCCAACTTCAGTTCGAACACTTCCAAGATATTTAGATTTTCTTACCTGCTTGATGTTAACATCTCCCACCTGTATTTGACAATTTAAGCTGTTTTTTCCCGATGAATATGCATTCGGTTTTCTTGCAATTTGTAGTTCCTTTTTTGACACTGTTTTCAGCTATCTTCTGCAAGAGGTTCTGCAGTTTCCTTTCCAGGTCTGCATTCAACACGGTGTCGTCTGCGTACCTCATGTTGTTCAGATTGTGACCTCTAATCGTTTAGTACACAATCCAAAACCTAAAAATGGTGGAACGTTTTTGTTTTATGATTTTTATCAATCCGAGTTATATTCTAAATGCCAAACTAATTTCTCAGGTATGTTACTGAAAATAGAAGTAGTTCCTGGCAAATGAATATAACGGTTGTGAGAAATGCTCGAAAATTTAATCTTGTAAATAGCATGGATGCCAAATTACATGATAAATTTTCGAATGTGAAAGTGTTGCTAAAATACTTTTAAAAATAAAAAAAGATACAAGCATTAATAATGGCCCCAATATATGGAAAAGTAGCTGAAGCCGTGAGGATATAGCTGTAAACCTATCATAATGGCAATGGTTTATAAAGCAGGTATACGTTAACACATACATTGTAAGAGTGTGAGAATTCTCATGAAAGAACGCACTGTAAATTATTCAATATTTTTTAGACATATTTTGTAAGTTTTTTTTTAAATATTATACAGAAGTAACACAATCAGTCACATTACAACACAACGCATCATTTTTGGAAACAGCGATAAATGTAAAGTGTGATGACAGTTACGGCACCTGAGAAATTATTTTTCTGGAGAATTATTTTAAGAAAAAAGTTTGAAACATAGTACTGGCTTCTATGACAATGAAACACGTTTGTGCTTCCTGATAACATACAACTAATGTCAATATCCAGTTTATCAGAATTGATTTTCTGATATATCTTAAATACAAGGATATTTTCTCAGAGACGTTTATGTTGTAACGATGTTTTTAATTTCGTAATGAAATATGTCAGTTGTTTTAATACTTGTTCGTTTTTGTTTTTAATTTTTCACCTAAAGCAAGGCCGAAATGCCACGAGAAAGAAGGAAGTTCAAAACACTAAAAGGGAGAGAAAAAACTGCCTATAGAGGTTTATAAAATTTATGAAGAATATTATTATCATAGAAGTGATTGTATTGATATTTTGTTTAAGCCCCTTGAGATTATGTTCATTAAAATTAACGAAGACAAATATATTTGCCAATGAATGTATGGGGATAGGATTAAATATTTTGAGAAATACCTTTTGAGAATGCAACAGTCATTAGAGGAAGGAAGGGGAACGATAGAGAAAGACGTGATAGCCGATTGAATTAAATAAACAGAGAGAGAGAGGGAGGTATGTGTAAGAATGGTCCGGATATTTAAGAGGAAGTTCCTTAGCAGGCGTGAGATGTAGCGAGCATAAAATCCTAGGTCATTCGTAGAGGCATTAGACTCGTTCCTAAACAGAGGATGATTGTCAGGAATCGATAAAAAAGCGGGGATTGTGAGTTAGGGTAAGTGTCACAGAAATTTGGGGTGTTCATGGATTTTTGAAGAGGAATGATTTCACATTGTAGAATTTGGTATAACTGCTATGAATGTTGAAGAAAGAAATGCTGTTTCTTTAGGGTTTTTGTTAAGTTGATTTTGTTTTACAAATTTGATTTCTAATTTCCATAGTGTGTAATATTGTTAGGTTAAATGTATAGAACAATACCATCAATCGATCGACATATGCAACATGTGACGAAGGGAAATGACGAAGATTGCAAGTTCATGTGGCCTCGGCATTGAACAAAGAATGTTCTTTCAAAGATAAACCTTTCCATGCACAATATACCACTGGAAGATTCCCGATATTATGCAGATATTGATCATAGCATCCTCTCTAGTTAGGGCTTCTAATCACCTATTGGAAATAAGCCATTAAAAAACTGACAACCCTGTACCACCTGTATGAATAAAGATGTTCCTACCAACCACGCATATCAAAAAATAAATCATGACAGCAACGAGATTTAGGTACTATAACCTGGAACCAATTTTCGAAAAAAGAAATAAGAGATGAGCCTTAATTAATGATTTATTGAAGAAAGAAGAAAACATAGATAGCTATAGGAAGATTTACCTATTTCTATTTAAAAATAAGAAGTTACTAATTTCTATTTCATCTTGAAATTACACATTACAGATTGAGTAAAGAACTAAAAATTGACTTATTCGCTTTCATTTAATACCTTCTGTATGCGACCCCGTAAGTTCTGTTCTGTTTCTGCTATAAGCTGTGTCATCAACTTTTCTAATTCTCTAAAGGTTATGGCCGATACTAATGAATCATGAAAACGTCTAATTCTCTCAGTATCGCCTCTTGGCAAAGGTCAAACAACTTAGTAAGGCAAATTAAAAGGTTCAGCTTTTGAAACATTAATCATAGTTTGATTATTGGGGGATCATATTAACGGGCTAGTCGAATGATTTGAATGAAATAAGTTATCTTTGTGTTAGAACATGGGATTGATTAGAAGAATGTCAAACTCTCTTCTCCTTTGTTCAGCTGGAAGTTACTTCAAATTAAACAAAATTTTACTTCGGGGCTGCCCTAACTAACGCTATGGTTTATTCGACAAAACTGTCCATTTCCAACAATTATCTACAAACACATACACACACACACACACACACACACACAAATATATATATATATATATATATATATATATATATATATATTCATACATTATATATACATAATATATATATATTGATTGTTTAATTACTTACTTTTTGGTCATAATGAAATTAGACCAGTGAACATTTGTATTAAAAACTGTTCAATACAATTACATTGTAGAAATGTTGAATATTTTCTGTTTGTAATCGTGTTATCACGCGACTTAGACTTCCACCATGAGTAGAACCGTGAACATTAAAAAAAAACAGCGTTACGTTAGCATTCTCAAAACGTGAACGTTCAAACAAACTACTGTTACGTGAGTGTTCTTAAAACAACGGTAAACGGTTATATATATATATATATATATATATATATACATACCGAGTGCCCATACCTCAGAAATAGAAGCGTCGACTGACGCCAATACGATCAGTTTTCAATCCTGGCTAAAAACCAATCGGATGTCTAACTGTACTGATTAGCTGTGATACAAATCTATTTAAGGATAACTATATATATATATATATATATATATATTGTAATTTTGTTATTACAATGGTTTTTAAAAGCATAATATAGCTACACAAAAATGTTAATAATTCAAAAAATACTGATATTCATCTTGTCATATGTTAACAGAAATGAAGAAGAAATAAATGAAGAAAAAATAATAAAAGTGAAGAAGAAAAGTATTTTTTCTGAAACATGAATATTTTTGTGTAATGATGTTATGCTCTTATAAAAATTTTAATAAGAAAATTGCAATAATAAGGTCTACTCTGTATCGAGCACTCTTTAAGTAAATGCTTGAACAGTGGGTTTTAATCTATGTGTACGTCTAGCGTGAATAACCATGTTTGAGCAGGGGGTAGACAGTGAAGTGGTATCCCGTTGCCTCCTCCAAGGTGATTTATTGAGACACCACCTCTAATTAGCTGGCCGTTGACTCCTTAAGAGTTCTTCCGTTCTTTGAAGATTTAACTTATCTTTTTCTTTTTTTTTTAACCAACAGGGTTGCTAACGCCCAGGTTCAAAAAAAATTAAGTATGTCCTTAGTATAAGTACAATTGACTAGTTCAGCTGAGGAAAATAAATTTCCCTCTGTCAAAGTGGCTTATATATGTTTTATATTATTATTATTATGATTGGAATATGCTAAGAGATAACAATTCGCTAAATCTGAAAGGAAAATATTAAAACAGAGCATGGAATACAGCAAAGAAAAGCATTTTTCCCCTAGTCTAAGACATAAACCAGTAGAGTGATATTATTAGTAAACAATAAAATTTTCTTTGAATACTTCCTGCTTCTCAAAGATTGAAATTTGGTTTTCATTTGGATAATTTCTGTTTGTTTACGCTTTAAAACGCACCGGTCAAGGATAAAGGGTAACACGTGGTTTTGATGCGGTGGATACATCTCTGATGTATTTCAAGGTAATTAAATTTTAAGTTGCACATATTTTATTAACTGTGAATAATAATATCCCCTTTACGCCATTTGTACTAACAGTCGCCGGATGAGGTTCAAGTGACACCTGTTGTCCATGCCGATCTTCACCGAGCGAGGAGTTGTTTCTTTGGAAAGCAACCCCTTCACGCTGTTGGTTTTCATATATTTGTCATGAATAAACATGATTAAGCGGGTATAGATAGTGGAGTGGTATCGCGTTGCCTTCTCCACGGTGATTTATTGAGACACCAACTCTAGTTAGCTGGCCGTCGACTCCTTAAGAGTTCTTCCACCCTTTGTTGGTTCAACCTTTCTTTTTTTTTTTAGCCTACAGGGTTGCTAACATCCAGGTTAAAAAAATATTAGTTATGTACTTAGTATAAGTACAATTGACTAATCCTGCTGAAGAAAATAAATTTCCCTCTTCCAGAGTGGCTTATATATGTTTTATATTATTATTATTATTATTATTGGAATATTCTAAGAGATAACAATTCACTAAATTTGAAAAGAAAATATTAAAACAGAGCAAAGAACGCAAAGAACGCAAATTACATCAAAGAAGGGAATTTTTTCTCCTAGTCTAAGAGGACATAAACTAACATTTTCAAAGCTGTAGAGTGATATTACCAGTAAAGAGAATGAAATTTTCTTTTAATATTCGTGCTTTTCAAAGACTGAAATTCTGTTTTCATTTGGATCATTTCTGTTCGTCTACATTTTACTGAGTATCAGGAAGCGACAACTGAAGATTCTGGGACATGCAATGAGGAAGTAGATGTTGGAGAACCTGATACTGACACGGCAGAGTGAAGAAAAAAGAGACAGAGGAAGGCAGCGGTTAACATATTTTGCAGTGCCTGATCAGGTGGATGACGGTTCGGGGGTTGCGAGGTGTAACAAGAGCAAATATACTAAGAGCTACAAGGGAGAGGGAGACGTGGAGAACCATCATCACCTATATCCTAAAGGGACAGGGCATATAGAAGAAGAAGAAGAAGTACGTCTAGCTTCGTATACATTTATATATATATATATATATATATATATATATATATATATATACAGAAATATATACATATATATGCATGCACGTACGTATACAAATCACTCTCTCTCACAGACACACAAACATATATATATATATATAGAGAGAGAGAGAGAGAGAGAGAGAAAGAGAGAGAAAAAGAGAGAAAAACAGACAGAGAAAGTGTGCTGGTGTTAATAAGTTAGTATATCAATGAATATAGAGATCATCTCTCACCGGCAGCACGACACGGAATTTCATGCACAACTCAATGTTCACCTACTGATTATAAAGTAGACGTCATCTAATTCCAGTTTAAATAAAACTGGTTACCGCAGACATATAATATGTTTTTAAATTATTTTTATTATTCATAATAAACTCTCTCTCTATATATGTGTGTGTGTGTGTGTGTGTGTGTCTGTTATTGTGTGCGCATATAAAAATACATAGCATTGTAGAGTCATAGATATAATTCTATTTTGTCAAATAATTGATTTACATCAGTTGCTAATTTGATAAATTTCTTCTCATCACATTACCGACGTGGGTAACGTGACCACAGACGCAGGTATAAGTGAGGCTTTTGAGGATTACTTCCAGAATCTTTTCACCAGGGATGGTTTTCCCTTAGATGGTTTTCCCAGTGGTGTAATGAAGTAGCTTTGCGAGAGAAATAGAGGTGGAGGTGGCTTACATAATTGTCTGCTTTTAACGATTTTAAATTCTGACTTTATTATTTTGGCCACGATCTTGGCCCGCCATTTGCAGGTTATCCTTCCTAGTCTGATTGGCCCCGAGCAGAACTATTCAGAAGAACCGTCACTTGGCACGCCTGATCATCGAGAAGGTCGACAGTGAAGCCGCGCTGATCAAATTGTGATAATTCAAAGCTTTCTGTAAGGTTGACTTTCGGCTTTAAGATATGTACTTTCCGCTGCCGCTTCCGGACCGTAATTTCGCTCTTCGATTCGACTGTTGTATGCGCCCCCCGATGCGCTGGTGGAAATGTATGAGTTAAGATCGAGGCCGTTCATATTATCTCGCTCCATTCGTTAAGGTTGTCCGCTTTGGCCTTTAATTTACGTTCTTGTGTTGTAGGCTTTCCACGCAAATTAGTTAAATCCTGTCTTGCATGGAATTTCCCTGTCTGGTGGTACTAATTCAGTCAGGTATTTAACCTATACTGATGACATTTAAGTTTTTGTGTCGAGCAGAGTCGAGATTGACGAAGTTAGCAAAGAGATCAGGGGCTATGAAACAGTGACAGGGGCCAATGTCTGTGGGCTTGCGGTTAAGTGTGAAGAAGGGAGTTTCTCTTCTCGTATCTTTTCTCTGGACATAGGGGCTGATAAAGATTCTTGGCGTCTAGGTCGGCTCCGATCTCCGGTTGGAAGTGAATTGGCCGTAGGTTCGAGAGAACGCCGAATTCACGGTTCGTCTGTGCACACGGAGGAACCTTTAATGGAAGAGAAGGGCGGAAGTATGTGCCTCGCACATCTACGCTATTCTCTTTTACCGAATTTCAGTATTTACACTCCTGTATGCCGTTCAGTTGGGTTTAATACAGCTATTGTTATTCTTTTTTGTGAGGAGGTGGTAAGGCTCCCAAGGTTCATCGGGAGGTCTCTTGCATCCATCCTTCTGAAAGTGGTCTGAGCGTGCCAATTTTGAGATTCGTCAAGATACGCATCGTATTGTGTTCCTAGATCAGATATGCATGCAGGCGGATCAGGACGGCGCCATCTGAAAAGAAGCCGTCCATATTCCTTTCCATCCTTGAGAAGTGTGCGAGTGCACCTTTTATCTCGATGTCAGTTGTCTCTAAAAACTCTCTTTTGGCGACGGAAGGCCACTCCAACGCCCACCCGTTGTCTCTTAAGGCGTTTTATAAAGTTTTAGTTCGTGGAGTCGTTCAAGATGAAGTGATAGTGGAGCTTATTATCTTCTTTTGAAACTTGGGAAAGCATTAATTTACTTTTAAAAATTCTATTTTTTTTTTTTGTAAATTGGGAGAGCATTAATTTATTTTAATATTGACTTTTTTTAAATCTTAGGAAAGCATTAATTTATTTAATAATGTCTTCTTTTGAACCTTGGAAAAGCATTAATTTATTTTATTACCGTCTTCTATTGAATCTTGGGACAGAATTAAAATATTTTATTATTGTCTTCTTTTGAATCTGAGGAAACATTAATATATTTTATTATTGCATTGTTTTGAATCTTGGGAAGTCATTAATTTATTTTTTATTGTCTTCTTTTGAAAATTTTAAATCATTAATTATTATAGTTTTCTTTTAATTTTCTGAATGTATTTTATTTACCTACTGAACAACACATTTCATATATTGTCCTTTTTAATAGCAGTGGTTATATTTATTTAAAAAATGAGTCTGCACATTCAAAGGCTTTTCTTTTATCTTGCCAGTTTATTTAAGTGCCATAAGTGATATACGCTTGGGCAATCATGTCTATTTCCAGACATAACTGAGTGGACAGAAGATCATCGCGCACTAAGTTGCCATTAATTTCTGCGTTAGACTGGTTGCCGATTAAGGATATAGAAGCCAATCTGTCTTATTATTTAACCTATAACTAGAAGGATAGGGCGGATTAATAACTTCCCCAAGGGTATTTTTGCTTAAATGAATGAAAGTAATTTTTTTTCGAAAACGGGGATCGGGGGATGTACTGCAAATCGATTGGCTTAGAAAACTTTTCCCAGATACTAAATGCTACCTCATAGCTTCTGATTATTAAGGATAGTTTTCATTGATTCTGATTAACAATTACAATGTGCAACATGTTCAGCAGACAGTTACACATTTGAATTCAAGCTAAAAAGGAGACGGGAAATTGTGTCCGCCATTGTTTAAAATTTTATTCACTTTGACATCTGAGAGACTGGTAATCATTGAGGAGGGAAATAGTGTCCGCCATGTTTGTCATGAAATTTCACACACGTTAATTCTGGGGGAGTGAAAATCTTGCCAGATAATTTTCGTATTTTGTTTGTTTAATTTTAGAAAAAAAAATTTTTATAATTTTTTTCCTTCAGAATTTTGGGAAAGAGTTTATTTTATTAGTTTCTGTTTTTATTCTTGGGAAAACATTAATCTAGTTTATTATTGTCTTATTTTTAATCTTAGGAAAGCATTAATTCATATTATAAGTGTCTTGTATTTAATGTTGAGTAAACATTAATTTATTTTTATATTCTCGTGATTTGAATTTTTTGAAAATAATTAATTTATTTTATGATTGTCTTTTTGTAAGTTCTCGGTTAACATTTATGTTATTTTTATTGTTGCCCTGTTTTAAATCTTAGGAAATCATTCATTTATTTTATTATTGGATTATTTTGAATTTTTGGAAATAATTAACTTATTTTTACATTCTTGTTTAAGTCTTTAGAAATCATTAATTAATTTTATTATAAATTTCATTTGAACTTTTGGAAATCATTAATTTATTCATTTTTTTTCTTTTTTTGTATTTTTGGAAACCATTAATTCATATTATCATTGTCTTCCTTTGAATATTGTGAAAATATTATTTTATTTTTATATTAGCTTGCTTTGAATTTTTGAAAAATCATTAACTTATTTTATTATCGTCTTCTTTTAAATCTTGGGAAATCATTATTTTTATTTTATTATTGTTTCGTTTTGAATTTTGTCAATTCATTAATTTCATTTTTTCCTTCTTTTGAAATTTTGGAAATCATTAATTTATTTTATTATTGTCTCGTTTTGAATTTTTAAAATCATAAATTTATTTTATTATTGTCTTGTTTTAAATCTTGGAAAATCA
Organism: Ascarosepion bandense; assembly: GCA_037127315.1. NCBI lineage: Eukaryota > Metazoa > Mollusca > Cephalopoda > Sepiida > Sepiidae > Ascarosepion > Ascarosepion bandense. The sequence continues at coordinate 760,596 of JBBBDQ010000303.1, read as the reverse complement.
CTGATTAATGTTATTATTGTCCTGTCCTGAATTTTAGGAAATCAATAATTTTTTTGTTATTGTCTTCTCTTGATTTTTCAGGAAATCATTAATTTATTTTAATATTGTTTTGTTTTGAATTATTGGAAATCATTCTTTTTTTATTATTGAGCTTTTTTAAATCGTGGGAATTCACTCATTTATTTTACTATTGTCTTATTCTTAATTTTTAGAAAGCATTAAATTATTTTATTATTTTCTTCATTTGAACTTTTGGAAAGAATTAATTTATTTTATTATTGTTTTGTTTTGAATCTTGGGAGATCGTTAATTTATTTTATTATTTTCTTGTTTTGAAATTTTGGAAAACATAATTTATTTTATTATTGTCTTCTTTCGGATTTTGTAAAGCAATTATTATAATTTTTTTCTTTTAAAATTTGTGAATGTATTTTTTTCCTTTTCTGAACAACATATTTCATATTTTCCCTTTTCATAGCTGTGGTTTTTACATATTTTAAAAAAAATGGATCATCGCTTTCAAAGGCGTTTTGTTAATCTTGTGTTTTTCTTAAACGTACATTGGCTGGTACTGCAAAACTATTGCTTTAGAAGGCTTCTTTCAACTGATAACAAGTTAAGACTTAGTTAATTTTTCCTCTTGGACCCTTTTTTAGTTGGAATAGAGAGACTCTTCTATCGCCCATTTCACACTCCTCCCTATACTTTTAGACAGAAGTAGTTTCGCAAACATCGTTTCTTGATTAGAAGAGCAGCCCTGGCTTTTTTCCTCTCGTCTATTGCCAGTTCTGACGCAAGCATTTTGCAGTGTCTGTGTATGGTGGCAACGTTACTTCATTCTGAAGGTACGGGCTTTGCAGTTTCCGGCTTGCTGCTATCGACTGGTAGTTAAGATCCCGAACTCGTGCGTAGCGTCTTGAGCTGCTGCTCTGATCTACAACTGAAAATATTGGGGTAATATATAGTGCCATGTCGTGCTTGGATGTGTCTCCCCGCATGAACATCCGTTGGGCAACCCTGCGTTCTCATTATGCTGCAGTCTGCGCCAGTTTCCTTCGCGCACATGCTGCATAGAGCGACCGACTGATTCTTCTCTAGGCCTCTCTCCTAATTAACCTTTCGTGAATGCTCTCTATCTTAATAGCAAATTTAAACCAGCTAACCTAAAAACACGCAAACACATGAACATCTCCTTTAATAGCATACTGGTTATATACACCAAATTTTACAAAATGCTTCTTCCAAGTAAACTCACCTGACACACTTGCCCTCTACCAAACTAAACTTGATCCTTATATCCTCACCTCTGAATTTTACGTCCCTGGTTATCTTCTCCTCTTCAGAAAGGACTCCAATGTCTACATGAATGCTCTTGGTTTTTACTGACCTAAACATCTTCCTCTAGCCAGTGTTAACTACCTTAGAATACCTAGACCATTCTTATGTGTTTTCGTCTATCCCTACTAAGCTCAGTTCGCTATCACTTTTTCCTCAATGGGTCACTCTCATCTCTCGACTGTTCCGTTCTTTTACAGCATCTCTAATAATATTGTCAAAACCGTTTCCACTCATCTTTTTTCCCATATATTTGTGTTTGGCGACTTAACCTCAACCACACCATGTGGCTGGAAATCTCTGTCACAGATCTTGCTGGTGTCCACACCATGAATTTCTCAATCACTCAGGCCCTTACGCAAGTGGTGCAGTTCCCTACGCGTTTCCTAATAACCCTAATGGACATAACACACGGTTAGATATCTGTTTTATTTCTATCCCTGACTCAAGCAATGTCGAGTAACTCTGCCCACTCGGAAACTTTGGCCATGGGATAGTTTATGTTAACATCTCCTTCGACTCCCACTCCACGCAAGAAGCTTAGACTAGCAGAATATCTTACTGCTGCCAAAAAGCCGATTGGGACTCATTCCGCGATTTCCTGTGTGACGGCCCTTGGAACAAAGTGTTTAGTGTTCCCGTTGATAACTGTTCGGTTGAGGTCTCTTCTTGGGTTAAGTATGACATCGAAGTATTCATCCCAGCAAGGAAGTTGAGACTTAAATCCCATCTGTCCCCTTAGTTCTACTACTCTTGCTGGAAAAAATGAAACAATATGAAAATAGTTAAACTTTGAATAAAACAGTCAGTACAAATTTTTTCTATAAACAAACGTTAAAGATATATTTCAAAAATTGACACTCACACGACAGACAGATAAACACATTGAATAATCTATCTTTAGAGCTGCTTTCGAAAGTTGCCAGAACAGACATTTTTGAGAAAAGTCTGCAAAACTGTGCCAATATCAATTATTCTTATCTTATTAGAAAAATATGCATAAAAGAAATAGATCATATTAGAAGATGTGAGATTTAAAAGGAAATAACATACTCAAATTTATTATACAAATATATAGACCCCATTGCTTTAAAAATAGTCCGTTATTGTTCTACTAGATGGCTAATGCGATTTACCTCGAGAAAGTTAGTTTTTGTTCTGTCGGAAAAATTTTTGCGAGTATTTTCAACTGACTGTACATATTTTTCATCTAAAGTTTTTGTAGAAACCGTAACAAATAATATGTCGAAGAAGCAAAATCAGAACGTAGTGGGTGCTGAATGGTTTAAAGTCTGTTTAGCAACATGCTGTTCTCAATCGTCTTAATGGAAAATAACAAATTTTAAATTTGTCAAAATAATACTTTGAATTCAAAGTCTTTTCAAATGTCAAAAGGCATTTGAGCTACTAATTTTCAAGCTCTTGTAAATATTTTCCATTAAAATCTAATGTTTATTTTCTACGTTAAGCAGTCAGGTTGTCTTAATCAACGTCAAGATTCATCTGGAGCATGGTTGATCATTTAGTTTAAAAGCACATTGCTAAGATCTGACAATTCACTTTTTGACCGTCCGAGGATCTGAAGTGGGATTAGAACAAATATTCAGTATGTTGGAATTTAATTTCGCAGTTTTGACGCTTACGACCTTCTGAAATTCTTAGAACATGACTCGAAACTAGAACTTTTTATCATGCACCGTTTAAGACATTCATTTGTAGAATAAACATTAGCATGTATCAAAGTCTCACTTGAAACTGAACAATGCAATGTTTCAACCCAAAACACACCACACATCGTCAAAAAAAAAAATGAATAAAACGCATGTGTCCAGTTGCAGTCATTTTAAATAAAACATTTTTATTTTTAATTAAGCGACTTAACATTCGGAAAATTGTTAATGCCTAGTAGAGAAATATCCTATCACTGAACACAGAAAGAAAAAAATATTGTCAAGAAAAAGCTAAGAAAAAAATCAATCAAAACGGAAAATTTAAAAAGAATAAAAAAACCAATTGATAGAACAAACGTTATAATATAGGCAACTTCAATGTATTCTTCCCACCCAGAACTAAGGCTCAACTAAATAACGTCCACATTACACCCTCGCTGGTAGCCAAGATAATTGCACAACTTGACCCACACAAAGCGAGCGGCGGTGACGGAATCCCAGTCATAGTACTGAAGGAAAGTGCCCCAGAACTCTCCTCTGTCCTCTCTAAACTCTATAACCTCTGCCTATCTGCTTCCTGTTTTCCTGACTGTTGGAAGTCCTCCTGTGTAGTTCCTATATTTAAGAATTCTGGCGAACACTGTCCTATTAGTCTCCTTCCGGTCTTTGGCAAAGTTTTCTAAGCCATTATCAACGCCGAGGTCATTCAGCATCTCACGGCCAACAGGCTTCTCTCTGACAAACAGTACGGGTTTCGCTTCACCAGGTCGACTGGTGATATGCTAACGACCATTACCGAGTACATATACCGGGCACTTGACAAGAATTGCGAAGCCCGAACCGTTGCCTTGGATATGTCCAAAGCGTTCGACAGGGTCTGGCATGCTGGACTCTTGTGCAAAATGCGGATCTACGGGGTAACTGGACATCTGTTTGACCTCATCCAGTCATTCCTCTCTAACCGCACATTGAAGGTGGTATTAAATGGGTATGCCTCCCAAACCTACCATACGAACGCGGGCGTCCCTCAAGGTTTTATCCTAGGTCCCACGCTCTTTCTGATATACATTAATGATCCCCCCGACGCTATTAGATCCCAAGTTGGCATGTATGCCGATGACACAACAATCTACTCTCGCGTCGATCAAAAACCAGGTGTGGACGACAAAGTGAACCTCGCTGCCGTACTTGAAAAACATCCACTCCGTAGTGACCTGGGGTAGGAAATGGCTAGTAAATTAATATGCCTCTAAAACGAAGCTGTTATCAACTAACCACCATAGACTATCGCATCTACCTCCCATTAGCCTCCCAGAGAGTAAAATACTAAGCCTCCTTGGACTTACATTTTCGGTGGACCTCAAATGGAATGACTATATCGAATCCATGGCCAAATCTGCTGCTATGAACGTCTGCTCTCTGTGCAGGGCCCGGAAGTTTTACCACCTGAATCTATTCTGCACATATACAAATCTACCATCCGCCCGTGTATTGAATATTGCTACCATATCTGGTCGGGTGCCCCTGATGCTCTCCTTGGGCTTCTTGACAAAATACAAAGGAGAATCTGTAACGTGGTTGATACTGACTTGGCAGACCGGCTGCAACCACTCTCTCACCGGCGTAATGTGGCTTCCCTGTGCCTCTTCTACAAGTACTTTCATGGCTTCAGCTCCGATGAGCTTAGATCACTAGTGCCGCCTAAGCACAAATTTACACGAGCTACTAGATTAGCAACTAGGTCCCACCCTCCCATGTCCCCCTTGTAGCACTTAGCACGCTTTCTCCTGTAATATCTCGCAGTCCCCGTTCTGTCATCCACCGGATCAGGCCCTTCAAATATGTAATAAGCTGCTTTCATCTGTCTCTTTTCCCTTCTCTGCGGTCCGTTAGTATCAGGTTTTCCAAGTCTTCTTTCCTCATTGCATATCCCAGGAACTTTGCTTGTCTCTTCCTGACGCGCAATATTAATTTCCTTTTAGTTTCCATTATTTATGGGACGGTAAACGATTTCAGTCATTTATCATATTCATGCCTACAATGCCGCCTGTAAAATGTTAACTTTGAATACTAATTACAATTATGGACATTCAATATATTTTCTAAATACGTTTTATTTAGGCCATATTATATCAATCAATCAGTGTGATATATTGATGCTACGTTGAAGAAAATATCTACATAACATTTAATCCAGAAAAAAAGAGAAAAATAATTTAACAAATCAAAATAGATTGTTTATACGCTAAACCCGGGCAAGGAATGTATAATCCAGCACAAATAAAATAATACAAATATTAGGTCATATTTATATTCAGAATCCGTATTTCGATTTTTTTCCAAAGAGCAGATTTATTTTCATTTTATCACATGAGGATTTTCTGCTTAATTAATGTCATATGATGAGAAACTTCAATACTGAAGAAATGTTAGCGAAGAGATTTTATTTTTATTGTGAGAAAACTTGTACATATTATCTTAGTTGAAATAGTTCCTCCTGTTTATATAGCCAATTGCTTAATTTAATAGGCCAGCAAACGTTTTCGTCAAACCAATATTAAAATACAAGTGTGAAATAACTAAAAAATAACACAAAACTGACAATGAATTCTAGATGGTTTTATGTAAAAATATTCTTCAAAAAATGTTACAGAGATTATGGAGGAACAAAAATAAAAAAGTAAAGAATGTTATAGATTTTCAAATGCAAACATGTTTTTATATATAAAAAAAACTTGTAAAGTTAAGGTTAACAGATTTTTATTGTTTTAGCTTTAATCTTTATTTTTGTATAAGATTTTATTATATCCAGATCTATCTATCTATCTATCTATCTATCTATCTCTCCTACACATTCTCTCTGTCTCTTTCTCTCTCTCGCTATCTATCTATCTATCTCTCCTACACATTCTCTCTGTCTCTTTCTCTCTCTCGCTATCTATCTATCTATCTATCTCCCCTATCCCTATCCTCTCTGTCTCCCCTCCCATCCTCTCTCTCTCTTTCTCTCTCTCTCTCTCTCTCTCTCTAAATATATATATATATATATATATATATATAGTCATTATCCTTCAATTTTTCGCTCATACTATTTTCGAGGAACACGTACGTGAGGTGTTTTTACAATGTCCAATTTGTTCGAGAAATCTAAAAGGCAATTAACTTAAATCGAAAATGTCCAACCATTCAAAAAATTTATAAAATTGAGAACATGAAACATAATTTATTTACTTATTTATTTGTTTGAAACAGAAAAAACATGTTTTAGTCTCATCCTTAATGACGTCACGTTCTATCGAGATTTGGAGACAAGAGTTTAACTTTGTATTTCATCCAATCAATATGATTAGACAACCTGAGAATTTTTTTCTTTTGTACAACATTATGTGAGCATTCTACCTTGTGTAGTATGATAAATACAGTCCATCACACCAAAGCACAGTGTGGTACGGTAGATTTTGTAATTACATCAATGTTCTCAGACTAGAATATCGTTCAGTTCTTAAAGTTAATTTATCATTTTTTACATAACATGAAACACAACTTTATTTACAGAGAAGCTTTCCTCATTTAACCTTCCATTGAATTGTCGAGATAGATTCACTAACATTGTATAACACTTTAATTTTTGTTTTAAAAAGCCAAACATATGAACCTTAAGACACCGATGACCCTCAGAATCATACCTCATTTTAAGTCTTTAATGATTAAAATATGTACATAATCCAAAAATAAAGACAGGATTGAAATATTTTTATATGTGCTAACAAGGAGAAACTCATTATTTTCCCCATACTATTATAAGTAGTAAGTGGTCATGTAAAACATAAAAAAGCCAAGTAAAAAATAAAAATCTTAAGACACACAAAATGCAGGCATCAACGCAGCTACCAGGTATGAGAAATTATGCAGGTTCAAATAGGTCTGAAGAAAGATAGTTTCAGAAGATTTTTTCGAGCATTTCAACCAGGTAAATATTTAAAATATACAGTGTAATTATAGAAAAAAGAAACTATTCCAATCAAATGCAAGTATCCATGAAAATAATGTTCAAACGCGCGCACGCACACACACACACACACACACATATATATATATATATATATATATATATATATTTATATATATATATCTTCTTCATTTGTCAAAGAGTTAAAAGAGTTATTACGCCAACCTAGGTTTCTACCAGGAGTGGTGTCTTCAGGCGATTTGCAATAACTGATTTGACTGGTTTTTTTTAAAAAACGCTAACGTAACTATGCTTTTTTTTTTGAACGGTCACGTAACGGCTAAATTTTGAACGGTCAATTTTTAAAATTGGAAGACATTGTAAAGTTTTCATACCTAGTTGTTTGAACCTAACAGGTATTTTTTGGTTTAGTTACACTTTCATTCAATAATTCATATTTTGGGGAATAGCATAACCAGGAACTTTTCTTCCTGGCACAGTCTACATAGAAAACTAGGTCGCGTAATAACTTCTTTAAAATGAAGAATATTCAAAAGTTCTACTATATAATTGTATTGAACACTTTTAATAAGAGTGTGTAATGGTCTGATGTTCTTATGACCTAAAACTAAGTAATCAATTAATCAATCTCTCTCTCTCTCTCTCTCTCACTCTCTCTCTCTCTATATATATATATATATATATATATATATATTTCCGGCACATACAGTGTGACTAAGAAATTTCGCTGAGACTGACCAATGGCAAATATGTGACTAAGATATTTTGCTGCGATAGTCCATGTTGAATATATGGTGTGGAATCGTATGTAATTGGAATATCGGTTTATTTTATGTCAACATGAGATAACTCTGAGTATACAAAATAAATCTGATCAACGAGACATCAATTACTGCATATCGTTTACGTATTTCTCAGACTGAATACGTGACAACAAAAATGGCCTGAAACCAACCAATATTTTCCAGCAATGTTGGGCACCATTCTATTTGTGGATGCTGATCAGTTTTTTCCCAAATCAAACATTTTAAGACCTTTAGATTAGAAAGGGTGGACCGATTCCCAGTTTAACTGGTTCCCCAGATATCACTTCCCTAAACTTCATTCCATGAGTTATTATGAATATATCATGTACTGAAAAAGATACGAGACATGACTGATCTAAAAAGAAATATCACTTATGTCATTTCTACAATTGATGGAGCTATGTTAGAAAGAACATGTCATGAAATCGTGTACCGTCTTGGTGCGTTTCGTGCAACTAATTAGGGTTTTATGGAGGTATATTAAATTATTGCACATAATTCAATATCTACTCCTCATTATGTAACTATTTGTGCATATTTGTTCATTTGTTACTATAATATATATATATATATATATACATTTTAAATCGTAAAAAAATTTATATATATATATATATATATATATATGAATATAAATTTGTATATAGATATATATATATAATATATATATAAATATATTATATATATATATATATATATACATATATATATATAACGTATGTGTGTATGTGTTTTTGTCAATGCGTGTGTGTCTATTTAGGAAGCAAATTATCTTTTAGTCATATCAGATTAAAAGACATATAAATATTACGTATGCTTACTTTTAATAAAATCTGTTTGTTGTCACGAATAAATATTCGTGTGTTATAAATGAAAGATATGAGAAGAGTTCTGTTACGTTTAAAGTTTATCTTATTTTTCATTTCTTAAGTTCTTAAGCATTTTCAATCTCATGTTGGTGTGCAAGTAATAATAAATAAAAATAACCATTAAACTGTATTGATATATATTACTGTAATTTTTAATACTTCAAATGAAACAGTTGACAGTTATACTTTGCGTTCATTATAATCTGGAAAATATCCAGTGTGGAATATTTGTGTTTCACTGTCATAGTCATGCACATATTAAAGCATGGTATCTGTTCTATTTATAAATATTTTTGAATATTATTACAGGATTTGTAGCTGATTCAATTAAATGGCGACCTTGTATTTGAATGTATATTGCTTCGAGGATCTGTATTGTAAATTTGTTGTTTTTCGGGTCTAGGATAGTTGTGTTGTTCATTATTATTTTTATATTATGAATGCAGAGATGAATGTTGTTGTAGATGTCTCAAAGTGGACGATGAACCAGATTGTTATAATGTACGATGTCTACTAATATATTTTACAAGCATCCTTATGAAAAATAAATTCAATATATATTATAAAATAAATAACAAAACTACCGATTTAATCAATAATGAATTATTCATAATAATTCCTGCTCACCAACAGATGACTAAGGCGAAATAGGGACTATATGTCAATTCAAATGTCATTTAGAAGAATGTATCTCCGACCAAAGAATCTACATTTTAGATTCACGACAGCTACTTTAACAAGACATCTTACATAATATATGTCTATACACACACAGATACACACAGACACACACACTAACACACACATGCATATATATATATATATATATATATATGTGTGTGTGTGTGTGTGTGTGTGTGTGTGTGTGTTTCTATGCGGTAAGTATTTCAAATGTTCAATTTCATACATTGAACATTAATTGTAACCAAGAAGTCTCAGCGAATGTAAAATTAGGCCGAAAAAAGTGACTATCAAATTATATCTATCTATCTATCTATATATATATATATATGTATATATATATATATATATATATAGATGTGTGTGTGTGTGTGTATATATATATATACTCTCTACCGGCCATAATTATTAGGCTACACCAGTGTTTTAAAATATAGATATATTTCAAACTATTTTTAGACTATTTATTGTCAAGTGAATAGTTGTAATGAAGATAGAATGGTTCTTTTGTTAATACTGTACAATAACATGAGCTAGAAATGAAATTAGAAATATTTAATAATTATATATATTGCAGTTTAATCAATGAAAAATGAAATCAAATTAGAGTGATTTGGACGAGTTCATCTTTGCATCTTTGCCTTGTAAAATTTTGCAAAATAATAATAAAAAGACATTCTATTTTCATTTAGAAATATCCACTTTAAAATAGTATGAAATACATCAATATATATATATATATATATATATATATATATATATATATATATATTATAGGAGAAAATGAGTTATATATATTTCTATATACCAAACTATAGTAGATAATTTAATGAAGAAATGGAAAACATTTTTCCGTTTGACGCATTCTGTCTTTTGAAGTTGTAAAAAAAGAAACGCTTTTCTGCAAACATACATATTTCATTTTATCATTCTTTCTCACAATATATATATATATATATATATATATATATATATATATATATATATGGGTGTGTGTGTGTATGTATGTGTTTATTTTTGCATGTGAGTAAATGTATATGAACAACCACAGAATAAATAAGTGAAATGTCATGCTGATGGAGACAGAATATGTTTAATAGAGATAAAACTATTCTCTTCATAGAAGAAGGTGTGTCAGGGCTTGGTTACCAGACATGGAAATATATACATAATGCCAATCTATATGTACGCCTAACAAAGTCTCTCTCTCTGAACGTGTAAGCCTGTCCCGATAGCTATTTGCCAATTTCCATGCAATCCAGACAAACTGGAAAAAGTTTTCTCGTTTCTTTTCATTTAGTTTTCTACGTTTTTTTTTCTCTAACTGCATGGCAAACTTAATCTGGCTGTCTGTCATTTCCAACAACAAAACTTCATTCGCGTCTGATAAGTTATCGAAATATCAAAACTCAGTCCAGCGTTTCTAATAAGTTGGTGGCCATCTTAAATATTTGTCAGTCAACTCTATTTGCCTATTTAGTCCTTAGTCTGATACCGCTCATTATTTAACCGACCCGTCAACTGTTTTTTTCATATTTACTGAAGTCATTTTAAAAATTATTTTAAGATTTTGATAGAATTGTTTTCTGTTTAGGATTTATTTTCTCAGTGTTTTACGCGTTAAACAATATGAATGATGTCTGTCCTTATTTTTCAATATCTCTCTCTTTTTCGCACACACACACACACACACACACACACATATATATATATATATATATATATATATATATATATTAGCATGTTTGATTAAATAATATAGATATGTTTTGTTTATTTTTTTATGCAAATCTATTTCATATTCTCTGACAGCTTAATAGCATTATTATTAAACGAAGAGAGAAAATTACAATATTGATACATACATTTTTAATAATTTTTCACTCTCGCTTGGTCATGTGTGACGTCCCGAGATGTGGCCCGACATTCGCTTGTAGCGTCTTATAGGCATGAGTTTGCTGTTGCTTGGAAATCTTCTATGTAAAAAGAATCATTTTGTCATTTTTGTTTTTTCCGTCGTTATAAGATTTAATGTAATTTGACATCTTTGAAATTGGCTTATGTAAGCCAAAATCTTAGATTGTAATTTTAAAAATTATGTATCAATTTTCAAATTTTCATTCTTCATTTAATGATAATGCTATTAATCTTATCAGAGAATATGAAAAGAATTTACATAAAATATACAGACAAATCTTGTCCATATTATTTAATGAAACATGCATGAATGAAAAAATACTGCCTATAGATAGATAGATTCTTGTAGAAGAAGTATCGTTTAGACTTAACTATTTCAACGATAAAAAATGAGACCTAGACACCAATCAAGTAGCACGCATAATTTCTTATGGTCGGTGTACTAGAGAAAACAGATCTTTAGACAGTTTCCGTGAAAATATTTATCCTAATGACAGAAGAAAGACACGTTAAGTTACTGATTGAAATAGAAATGACGAGTCACGATCGATTGCATTGTAGATCTTTGTTTGGCTTTTGACAATGGCCTTTAGATTAATTGATGTAACCCGAGCTCACACCTACCCACACACGCACACACACACACGCGCGCGCGAGCGCGCGCGTTATGATACAAAAAGAGATATATATTTTTTAGAAAAACTGTGGTACAGTGGATATCGACTCGGAACGAGAAACCGGGGAGCCGAGATCGAATTCCAGTTGAATCCATTGTATTCACGTACGCGCAAATACCCTTGGGAAAGGTATTAATCTGTCTCTTCCTTCCAGTTATAAGTTAAATAGCAAGACAGACTGGGTTCTATAGCCTTGGCCGACAACCAGTCTACCGCAGATAATCTTCGAGACATGATCACCCAAACGTGTATCACGGATGGCACTTAACTGACTGTCTTCTCTAATCATAAAATTGCTTTATTCTAGTCTACATAAAAGTGAATTAATGACCACTAGCAACCATAGAAAACACTTAATCATTAACTTATACCATGAGTAATTCAGTTACTTTTTTCTTAATTTGCTGCATTTTTCCTTTATTTCTTTCATTTTTTTCTCCGCGAAACTTTTTATTGCTAATAATAATTATGACTAACGTCTCTTCTAATTCATCTCCCAGAATTTTTATATATTTTTTAAAGTTATTTTTTTAATCTTCATGATATTTTTGGCTGTCTAAATAAACAGTCTTCATAAATTAAAAAAATGCCTTAATATTGTAAGATTCTACTTTCCCGATCATCGAACCTCCTAAACATTCAGTTTCTAATATGCACCTGACGATTTTTGAGTGTAGTTAAAGTCAGTCGTAAGTTAAAATGCATATTCATTAATATATACTTAATAGCATTTTTACAGTATATTTGGCACGCTTTTATTAACACATGAATAATATATTTATACATATGTGTATTTCAAAAAAAATATTATTTCACAAATGTTTGAAATTCTTTATTTACACACACACATACACACACACACAAACATGCAAACACACACATACATATATGCACGGACTCATATATATATTGTTTGTGTTGAATATTTTTTAGACCCAAGTTTTATTAGAGAAGCTATTTTTTATAGGTGTGCATGTATGTATGTCATTGTGAATTTCTGAATTCTCTAAGATTCGTGTCTTTATGTCACTCATACAGCTGTTGATTTGTTTCGTTCTTTACCTTCTAAATTCTTCACATTCAAATAAAAGGTTGTTTAATTAGAGAATCTGATTTTCTCTCATATTCTACATGTCACCTTAGCAAATATACTGACGTCGATATCTTTCAATTCCATAATACATTCTGTTTACGTTCCGCAATAACCGTATCATTTTCATTTCACATTATGCTAGGTATAGACAAGCGAATGATGTATTTAGAAAAAATATTTCAAATGTGAATATCTTTTATTCATATGTTATGTCTTGATCTTTGAATTCTGATTTTCTCTTTAGAACTCATCTCTATTTTATCTATATGTATATTCCTATTATAATGAATTTATTTTTTATTTATATTTTTTACGGTCATTGTTCTTATATATTTAATATTTCTACACTTTTTTCATTTTTTTATACATGATACATTTCTATTCGTTCTCTCTTTTTTGCTTTTAAATCAAAAATCAATTCACTACATTTTGTTAAAACTTTTTTCTAACATCACTATATATTCTCACGGTATATTTAATAATTTATCTAAGACAATATCTATTTATTCATGCTCGACTTATACACCAGTTCAGATTTTTTCAAGGAACAATACATTATAATCTTAATATACTGACATTTTTTGAGGTCATTATTGGTTTCACTAATTAATAAATAATTCTTGTCTTCTGATTACCGTTTTTATATTATCATACCAATGAGTACCAAAATTATCCGCTAATTATTTTTTTCTATTTTATCGATTCATTTTTTTTCACATTTATTTTCTTTTATGTTCTCTCCTTTTCATTTTTTTTTTCATTTCATTCCTTCGTTCTTTATTTATTTCATTCTTTCATTCTTTCTATTCTTGTCTGAATTTCATTCTTCGACCTTTTATCTATTCTGTTTTTAGTTTTGCAGTCCGCCTTTGTCTCAAATAACTTTGGCAAATGATGTTGATATGCATCTGAGGTCGAGGACATAAAAAAGTAAAATAATTTAAAAACATAAAAAATGAATAACTAGTACAAATCAGGAAATGTATTTATATATACCTAACTATTCTCTTGTCAGCATCTGTCAAAACTCGAATCCGGCATTCAACACTGTCCCCCATTGCCATATTTCTCATTAGAATATCGTTTGACTGATTAGCTAACAAAGAAACAAAATTCTACTCTTTTGTTTATGCATACTATGAATAACAATTAGCTCGAGGCACACTGACCGTTAGTTTTTTCCAGGGTAGATGTTCTCTTACTCTGAATTTGTTTTGTTCTCGTTTCAAATAACCCACATCATTTTCCTTTCTATATAGACTTTTACAAAAGTTTATTATTATTATTATTATTATTATTATTATTATTATGACCGAAGAAATGACGAGTTTGTAAAAATGAAAATCATCCATAAGTAAAATTACATAGAAAATAATAAGTGCAACGTCAAAAATGACTTTCTGCATGTATGGCCTTCAGTAGCTGGAAAATATATGATTTATATACTATTTTACGGTTAGATGAGTTGTTATACCAGCAGAAGCTTTCATATATTCAGAGACACAATAAAATCTAGTAATAAAAATCTGAACTGGTTTTCAATACGAATTATTATTCCGGATAACATTTGAATATTTTACAGAGTAGTCTGATGTTTCATAGAAATAATTTCTGTCAAAATTTCTGGAATGAGCACATAACAATATTTGCAACCTGAATTGTATATTATTAGTGTTTCTACACAATTTTTTATCTTTTGTTATTTTCGCAAAATCTCATATGATTGTCGACTCTAATAAACTTTACGAAACTGAAAGGTTTATTTCAAGTAAGGGAGAAGATTATTCCCGTTACGCTCTATATGTTTATTTTTTGTTCTGCTTAGCATTTCTTGAATGTTATCCAAATAGACTAGAACCTGATGAAAATTTCATGTTAGCACAACTCAAAATTTGTGATAACAAGAAGGACGCAAATATTATTTGACATGTAACAAAAATAAATATGAATTATATTTAGGTAATACTATATGAAAAAAAAACGATGCGTTTTTCACCTCTCCATCATTCAGAATCAGATTCACTGATGCATTTGTAACTTTTTTATCATTTCACCCCAAGTAAGGCGGGATTGTCACTGGCACGAAAGTGAGAGTTACAGTGAGAGAAAAGACTGGAAACAGGGAGTACTGAAGAAGAAGTAAAACATGAACAGGATTTAAACAAATATAATATAGCATTTTTTTTAATCATTTCACCCCGACAAGGCGGAAACCCCATTGATGTGCAGGGGGTAACATAAATGTAAAAAGATTAATTAGAAAAGAGTGAAGAGTACAAACTAGTTAGAAAGGAACAATAGAAAGCAGGTGCGATGACAGATATATAGGTCGAGAGAAAGGGAAGGTTATACAGAGGTGGGTAGAGAGCTAGAGTCCAGTGGTTAGTAGATGAGTATTGACTTTGCATTTAAATTTCTGGAGGTTGTAGCCGTCAGGAAAGCAAGAATACGGGAGCGAGTTCCACAGGCGGGAAGTGCGAGAGAAGAAGCTGCAGGAGTAGAATTGACGATTAATTTAATTTATTTCGAAACTTTAGCTATCAACTAAGAAAGTAAACAGAAGGAAGTTACACAGACAAGAAATTCGAGAAAATAATATACTGGTTACGGAGTGACATTTATAATTTACACATAACATTTTTAACGGTAAAAAGGTGGGATCTAAATGCCAATCTAGTAGCACGCTTTAATTAACTCGGTAGGTGCACAATGAAATTAAAATCATCAAAGCAGTTGCCGAGAAAATATTTGTAGAAGAGAGAAAGGGAAGCCATATCAGGCCAGAGAGAAATGACTGAAGTCGAGATGCCTAGTCAAAACCGATTTTATACTGTAAATCCTTCTATGAAATTTCTCAAGAACCTCGACGTTAAAAACGAGGACACACGACAAGATATGGCAACAATATTCAATGAACGGTTGAATGGTATGTTTTTAAATAGAAAAAACGGCCTTTTCGCTAGACACAGAGACCAAAACTTTCAATGAAAATTATATTTTAGGTCGGATGAAAAAGTGAGGCGAAGAAGCCGCCGTGATTTGCTCTGAAAGAGACTTTCATATGCCATGTTTATCTATGGTGGTTTCTTCATCTTTTATGTGCCATCTCCTTTCAGGACGTAGGCGACCACGGCTTTTCACATCTCCCTGCCGCTGGGGTCTCTTAGCACGCTTTCTCCTGTTGCAACATGCAACCCTCGTTCCGTCAGCCACCTGATCAGGTCCTTCAAATTTGTTATCCACTGGTTTCCTCTGGGTCTTTTCCCCTTTATCTGGCCTGTTAGCAACAGGTTCTCGAAGCCCTTCTCCTTCATTGGCATAACCCATGATCTTTAGTTGTCTCTTCTTGATGCACAGTATTAATTTCCTTTTCGTCTCCATTCTTTCCAAAACATCGTCATTGCTAACATGCTTGGTCCATGATATCCGCAGCATGGTGGTTTGGGAAGCTTTAAAATTTACAAATAATTTCCTGTCCTAGTTCATTAGTTATTGGAGGTACATTTTAAGAGAGTCTGACAGGTTTACTTCGTCAACTTTGATAGATTTCTTATTGAGACGCAGGTGGTGTCATCTGCAGAGTTGCCAACTTAGGAACTGGCGACATCAGGCAATTCATTGATGAAGACCAGAAACAGCGTACGATAGAGATAAATCCATGAGTGACACTAGCATTTCTGCAAAAGTAACTGGAATCCTCCCCGTTTATAACAATATTAAATACACGATGTGATAGAACAAAAGGATTAAATCAGACAATCATCAAGAATAGGTGTAGCCCAGAATCTTTCGCTGAAGGCCAGCATACCAAACCCAGTCGAACAATATTCAAGATATCTAGGGCAACAGCTCGAGCTTCGCCGTGATTATCAAAAGCTTAGTATTCATATTCAGCGAAGGCCGTTAGCACATCAGGGTGTATGTGTTGAGGCGGTAGTTATATTGATTATCAGGGAAAAGGTTGTGAGCGGTGAAATCCATGACTTCTATACTATTTTATATTTCTAAAATTACCATCTCGGTAAGACGTAGTTTCACATAGAAAGCATAATGACGAAGTTGTCAAGTCAGTTTATTATATATATAATAAACATATACTGAAATTAAAATTATTTAAGAAATTTAAATTTTAAAAAATAATATTTCACCTGCAATACCTAAACTACATAAAACCAATATTATTTCAAATAATAATTTAACTTGTTCTTGATTAATCCACCTTTGTAAATAATTATACCTTACATCTCTCTGAATATAAAGCTATTAGGTTTCATCTAAATACATATGGACACCTACCAAACTTTTTTCTTAACAGACGCATAGATAATGGTAACATAATAAAATCAACTACAAGTGAGAAAGGCTAAAAATAATGGAATAATTAATTAATAATAAAAAAGAGCCCACACTCAATAATATCAACTATGAACATGACTACAATGCGCTGACCGTGTTTGGAAATTAAAATATTCCTATAAATTTTTTATGCATACTTTAAACAATCAAATATTCTCTTAAAAGAAAATTGAAATTAATCATTCTTAATGGCTACAAGTATAGCCGAAACGCTTAGATAAATAAACATTCGAGCAAATTTTGTACAGTTTATGTACTGAAGAAAAATAAAGTTCACATGAAAAACTTTAACAAAAATAAACCACAGCACGCTCTTTGTCATTTTAAAAAAAGTTTTGCACATAGATATTTACTTATTTCCCCCTCTAGAATATGGATGCGACACAATGTCAATGTTTAATGTGGGGAGGCGGAACATGAACGAGCGAACAAAGAACAAAAATTGCCCAGCCCACGCATACGACGGTCGCGTTGAACCGGTGACGCGCACCGGTCCATTACTCTGATGCAATGGGGTGGTGCAGACTCGGGACACTGTTCCAAGGGAACCGAGCGTCTCTCTGAATAATCTTTCTTAATTGTCTGCCTGTGCTCGGAACAGAGAGACAAGAGAGCCGTACTCTATATTCGAGGACAGAGACACAACTGAGAGATGATGTGGATACCCACCAACCACAAAAAGCCGCAGGTAAATATCTAGCATATATATGTAGTCATCCGCAGACAGATCTGTTTCGCTGTATCACAGCTCATCAGCACGGTTAGACATCCGATTGCTTTTTAAACCACAATTTAAACCCGACCGAATTGGCATCAGTCTGCAATTCTACTTTTAGGCTATGGGCACTCGACAGAAATATATATATATATATATCGGTTATGCAATATATATATATATATATATATATATATATATATATATATATATATATATAATCATCAGCAGACAGATCTGTTTCGCTCTATCACAGCTCAGCACTAAGGTTAGACTCCGATTGTTTTTAACCCAGGATTGAAACCCGACCGAATTGGCGTCAGTCGGCGATTCTACCTCTGGACTATGGCCGTTCGGTAGAAGAAGGCAAATTTTTTTGCGTATATATTGTCATTATACCCGACCAATAGCCAGAGTGCTCCAATCCATTACTGATTGAGCGATGCGTACATACCAGAGTAGCTACTGATTTTCAAAGTCTACCATTCTTCCAGAGTGCTCCATCAGGGTGTGAGAGCGTAAATAGTCACCCGCAGATATATATATATATATTATTAGCCTGCGTCTAAATGGCACGACTCGGAGTTTCATGCATTATGCAACAATCAGATGCATATTTCAATCTGACAGTTTAATAGATTTGAATTTAAGTTCACTCGAAATACATGGGAATTAAATCTTATAAAATCAATTTCATGCATTTTAATAACAAGATTAAAAATTAAAATATTCTAAAGTTACATAGAGATAAAAATGTAAAATTCATATTTAAATTTTAAAATTAAAACATAAAAAATTGTAGTATTAAAATACAGAGAGAAGTGATCAAAGGGGCGTAAATCATGAGACTTAAAAATTTAAATATTCAAATAGTACAGGTGAATGAGAAAATGTAATGAAAAGTCAAATTTTAAAATTTTAGATAAAAATAAAAGATAAAAAAAGTATAAATGAAAAATGAAAAGAAAAATTCAGAAGTAAAGTTCAGAATCAAGAATTAAAATTAAAAGTAAAACGTACGGAGGAAAAATTCATAATTTTTAAAAGTAATATTTCAAAGGAAAAATAAATACATCAAAAAATGAATAAACAAATAATAAAAGAAAGAAAGAAAGAAAGAAGGAAAGAAAGACACTATATCAATCTGGGTTTGGGAATTTAGGTATTTTTATAAGAGCATTTGGTCATTAAAACACTTTTGATATTAAGCAAATTAGGATTAATTTATAGGGTAAAGATAAAAAGTTTTTCCATAAAGTAAAGATTGCATTTATCACCTTTAATCTTAGTAAGTTTTGGATTTAGTTACGTATTCCCGCTAATCATTAGGGTTCTTGTTGAAAGGTATGGATAAAACTGAAACTTTTGCTGTGTTTACTGTTGTTTAAAGACCACATATGACTATTAACTCTTATCTCCCATCTGTTAGAATGCTTCCAAAGTAAATTTTAACATCATTAGCTTCCGAAAGTATTCAAGCTCTATAAATAATACTTTCCGACATACATTGGCCATTTAATTTGCAGGTTTTATTTTTTCGGCAGTTGCAATTATTTTGTGCGGACGTTGTTTTTAGCAGAAAATTGTAAGCTAATGTTGAGTTTATAAGGCATTAATGTAATTAAATTTTAGAATTGTCAATTTATGGTGATTCTTTGTGGGTGATTTGGTTCCATGTTTTGTTATGTGTGATTGTGTGGTTACGTCATTATATATAGTCATCATCAGACAATCCTGTTTCGGTGTGTCACAGTTCATCGGTACGGTTAGAAAACCGATTGCTTTTTACCCAGGATGGAAACCCGACCAAATTGGCGACAGTCAGCGGTTCTACCTCTGAGCTATGGACGCTCGGTAGACCATTAGCGTGTGATATATTATGTATTCATACGCCAGTAGTGAGAGTGTTCTAATTCATTACTAAATGACGATAGATAGATAGATAGATAGATAGATAGATAGAACATCAAACGTTATATTTGCAGGAATAATTCTCTTTTAGTAAATATAGTATTTATTTTCTCTAACAGTCTACATGTTCGACGAAGCAATGTTTGCCCAATCGTATGTTTTGAACATGTGCCACACTTTGAGGAAGAGACCACTTCTGGTGCCGCATGCTTTAAATGAGTGGTGACGAAGAGCTTTCAAATACCACCAGATTCTAATTTCATTGGACACACTCGCTCAGTTGTTCTTAAAATTCTGCCTCTTCACAGTTTCTTATTCGTAACATAATGAAGAATTAATGTGTTTTATTTTTAATCGGATTAATATTATATTACATCAAATGTTTTATTGTGTTGAGACAAGTGTTTCCTTGTAAACAGTAATTATTTCGTCTAACTTCATCTGGATACTCTTGGAAACATTAAATATAATGTCACACTTTTATGCATGATATGATCGTGTTAGAACAGGCGTCATTTTAACACAGGGTTACGAAGCGAATCACAACTAAGTAAGTTTTGATTTGTCAAGAAATAGCACATACTTGTTCAAATTTTCTCCAAATAGCATATTTTCTAATGTCGTGTTAGAAATATACTCAAAGCACTTCGTGTGTGTTAGCCTCACATCAGTCAGTAGTGAAATATATCTTTTGGCCAATGCCCTTCAGTGATGTCTAATGCAGATGTGACATGCGAATGACCTCCTAGATGGAGGTGGTGATTCGCAAGACACCTGATGCCAGCTGTTACCTGATACAAATCCAAGTGATGGAACGACAATTGTTTCTTGGATGTGAGCATAAAAAAGCTATGACAGACAGGCATAAAAACGCCGACTAAAGAGGATTTTATATCTTATTATCAGATAAGAAAATAAAGTTTCTTAGCCCGGATGGAGAGCACCGGCACAGGCACATTCACGGTCTACTTGGCAATTGATTAAGTCCTGATTTTTAAAAAAATGTAATTTGACACATGACAAATTCAGTCACTGCTTTGTCCTAAGCGCTACAACACTACTAATACTACTACTACTGCTACTACTACTATACACACGAACACACAAACACACACACACACATATATATATAGAGAGAGAGATGATAAGAGGGCTAACTTTTCTTCTAAATTAGGCAAAGTTGAAAATAATAATGACATCTTAATTTAAAAGATATTACACAATTGCAAATAATTACACAAAAATATCTGTAAATACTAAAGAATAAATTTATTCTGTGAAATCGCTATTGGTTAAAATATGAATCTCTTACATCTCTTCTGGGCTGTTTCCTTGTTTAAAATGATTAATGCTGCGATAATATTTGCTTTCGGTTTTTCTTTGGTGAAACAAGAAGTTATGTTGATCTCTCATTCAACTGCACCACCGACACATTATAATCAAGATGCATGCATACTGAAAATATGACGTAATATACTCACATACATTTTCTGAAAACCCTGACTGGGTCCTACTTTTTGTGTGGCATGGTACAGAATCCTTTTGCTGGATATAGGGTCTTTCTAAAGCCACCTAATTCACTCAAAGCAGCACTACCTTCTACTGATATTTTATGCTGAGCCAAAGGTCCTGTAAGATGATGACTGTTAACGTCAAAATCACTAGTAATCATTCCAAACACAGAGATATTGACTAGAACATCATCTAACTCTTACCGAATTCTTTTAAGTATCCTCAGATTTACATTATAAAATATCTGAAATATTTGTAGTGGAGCTTGACAAGCATTGCAGAATGCCGTTTCGAAATTTATGAAGAGTGAAGTACTTCATGGTGCTTTTTTTCACAGTCTGTAACTGTCTCTACTAAACTATGCAGTCAACAGAACTACAAAGAAACAAAGCTGATGCGTGAATTTGGACATATAAAATGGTGATAGCTTAATTTTCACACATTATATATATATATATATATATATATATATATATATATATTTATCTTTTTTTTCTTAGTTTCTGTGCTTTCGTTGTTCTTTATCCTCTATAAAATGTACTTTCCTCCGGTTTTTTTCTCATTGAGTACCAGTATACACTTACGGGTTAGTAGGTATACTGTCTGGTTTTGTGTGAAATTACTTACAAGATAAAAGTCAAATATATTATTTGTTCGTTATGTGCGTACGAGCATGTGTGCGTATGTATGTGTGCATTTCTGTACCAATGTTTTTTTTTTCTTTTTGACTACGCTCTTGATGGAATAAACAAGTTAGTATCAATTTTCATTATTGCTTTTTTAAATTGCTGTACTTTATTCACACCTCAAGTCTGAAACAATGTATTTTAATATCTGCTGGGAAGACAGAAAAATATTTTTCATTTGAAATTAACTTTAGAATGATATATCATTTGAATGAAACGGAAAACTGTTTAAAATATAACACATTTCTTTCTATGTGCTATCAAGAAAATTTCTTTTCATTTCTGTGTGGGTTAATTTGATAACAAGAAAGTCTAAAAATTTATTACAAAGATCTACTGAATTACTCATCACTCGTTCGTCAGCGTACAAGATTAACCTTAAGAATCAACTAAAATGAAAATATATTTACTGTGTATTTGATAGTCACAATAGCTTTTGACTATAAACCTCTATCGTATTTTTTAAATGCTAACATCATTTGATTGCAAAATATCTGAAACTCTTCGTTTGGTGTTTGAATTCTATTAATTACATTCATTAAAACCAATGTATGAATCACATTTAAAACATCTTGTAAAATATTTTGAAAATCCTAGCGGAATACAAAATAAATTCTTGTAATATAGAGCAAACACTAAAATGTATGTACCGTATTTGGTGGCATATAAGACGCACAGCTGTATAAGAAGTATCCCAATTTTAGCAAGGCTAAGAAATAAGGATTAGTAAAATTATTAGTTATTGGTACACCATAGGTTATATTTATGAGGTACGATTTCGATAAACCAAGACATGATTGGAAGTAAACGAAACCAAAATAAACATACAAAAAATTAGAAAAGACAGAGAAATTCATATAGAAAAGCATATCGAACATATATAAAGTAAATTAGGAAAAGCATATAGGAACACACCCAAGAAAACATATAGAAAAACATATAAAAATGCATATAAAACATATAGGAAAACGTATATAAAATTTATAGAAAAATGCAAAACATATAGAACATATCGATGAAGCATATAGTAAAACACACAGAAAAACACATAGAACATATCGAAAAACATAGGAAAACATATAGAACATATAGAAAATCTTATAGAAAAATGTATAGAAAACATAGAAAAACACTATAAAAAATTACACGAGGCTGTAAACAGTTTATTACATCCAAATGTAAGAAAATATATTAAAATCAAACTCTTAATACAATTGAGCAAAACATTATATTTAGCATTAAAATTTTATTAATTTCAAAAACATAAAATTCTTTGTTTTCGTTATCAAAACACTGATACTTATTTTCAGTATCACTATAATTTAAGTTACACTAAAATATAAGCTAATAAGTCTTGATAGGAAGCTAATTTTGTCCAACTCTCGCAAAACTTAAGTCTACATATGGCATATTAGACAAAAATAAGTTGCACTAAAAATGTGCGTCTTATATGTCGTCTAATATGTTGTATTAGTACACATGAGAAATAAATTCCATTACGTTACTCTAATTGTTATCAGGAATGTATCATATTAAATAATTGATTATTAAATTTATCATGAAGCACTGCTTACATACAGTCCTATTCAATGCATAATCTAGAGAAGTGAAATGTATAACTACGGAAATATGCATAGCGTAAGAATAAAAAATGGTCAAGTTACGGACTATTCTAGTCCAACCACAATTGTAGATACTAACCTGGTCCTAATTTAACAAAATATTACATTATCAATTGCAGTAAAAGTATGTAACGGTGATAGATTTATGTAATCAAACTAGATTCAAGGTTTCGTTTAACATTCTTTCCATATCAATTTTTTTTAATATTACGCCAAATAATGTGCAATTATGGTGATTATATAGAATAAGATAAAAGTATTACACTTTTCGAATAGTAAAATCATTAAACAGAAAATAGAACTGAAACTGACGGAATGTTTGGGCAATCATCGTTAATAAAATAGATATCTTTTCAAAACAAGATACATCGTTTGATTCATAGGAATCAAGGAAACTGCAGTCGATGGCATCGATCAAATAGAGTATTTCCAATATTTTCAGTTACCGTTTTTACTTTCCGGCAGATAAAATAAACTTTGGGCAACAGAAATATGTAGGATAAAATGGACACCTAAATATTTATTGAGATTTGAATTATTCCTTTGTTTCTATGATCTGTTCTCATTCGACATCTCTTTTTACTTCATCAGTATCTGTCATAAAATTATTTAAGATTTCGTTGACTAGTTCTAGCTTTTCCCTGATTCAAGATGTCACGACGTGACTTGCACATTCAATTAACTTGAAAATATTTTCTTTTTAAAAAAATTATATACACGCTACAATTAGAAGAGAATATGTTTCTACCTGTCTCTAATTTCCTTGTATTTTTATCAGGATTAAAATTATGCTCTAATGACTGACACTTCCATTATTATTCAAATAATGTTTTTCTGGTTGCTAATTACTATATGTAGGATGTGCGTTATAGTGCTGTGGATACGACTCGGAACGACAAATTGGGGAGTCGAGTTCAAATTCCAGATGAATTCCTGTCTTTCACATACGTGCAAATACCCTTGAGAAAGGTATTTATCCGTCTCTTCCCTCTAGTTATGTGTTAAATAACAGGACAATTTGTGTTCTATAGCCTTGGCTAGCAACCATTCTACCACAGAAAGTAATGGCAACCTGCTGCGGGACAATCTTCTGCGCAGTCATTCATGTCTCTTTCGAGAAATGATCGCTCAAACATGTACCACGTATGGTCCTTAACTGACTGACTAAATTACTATAAAACACAAAATGTGACTAGGTTACTAACAAGTTCCTATTCTTGTTCATTTGAGACAATTTTGAAAGTTATGATTTCACTGTTAAAATAAATGTATCGGTCTATATAATCGTAAATATCAGGTGAAGACACCGACAATTGACACAGTAAATGTTCATCAAATTTACGAGAAGCAAGAAATGGAAACGCAAATTTTTTAGTCCCTTCAAAGATGATCATTTGCGCCTCTACAAGAACAGATGAGTAGAGATCGACATTAACACTTTAGACATTCCATAAAAAATCCAAATGAATGTCATCACTGCAAGCAATGTTCTGGTTTTTCCTTCCTGAACTCAATATAAATGAAGATGAAGTGGGTGTATGCTATTGACAGGTAATTCATTATTGCCAAGAATAAATTTCTTAAACAAAATAATCGACGGTGTATATTAAGATTATTTACATTTATAGTCATATTTATAAGGTTTCGGCTGTTGTACGCTCCGGCATTCTTCAGGTACTAGGATTTCTAACAGAAAACTTTAATTCGATCACTGGGATATATAATTCTCAATCCATTTGTGATGCTACTTCCGGTAGCCATTTAGTTATCTCTCTTTAACTTAACATTTTAAATTATTTGTTCACCACTGCTGTAGCCTGCTTTTGAACTTATAGAACAAATTCAATGGAACAAACCAACACCTATATCCAGTAGAAATATAGAAAAATCTGGCGTAACCTACTACGTATGTAGGGGAAATTGTGATCAACACCACCAATAGAATAAAGCTGAAATGAATGATAGAGAACAACCATTGAAAACTTAGTTACTCTTAAAGAAATCAACCCATATATTATGCCACAAAAATCTCCTAAGACGGCCAAACATAGAAATCAATTGAATATGGGAAGCAGAAATACTGAATGCAAGTAAAAATCATTATCGTCATAGATCGCAATATCAGCTCTGGTAAAAACTTAGGTTACTGAGACATTAGGTTTGCAGGCCATAGAAATTCATACACTGGACTATGTGTCGAATTTTAAAATAATTTCTTCAAAGTAAGGGAATAAGGCTACTTAAGACGCAATTATGTACAGAGTGTGAAAAGGAATGAGAGAATTTTGTTGAGAAGAAAAAAATAATACAATTGCAAACAAGTGAAAAAAATAAAGCATCGGAGTTATGAAGGCAGAAGATGGCGATTAAAGTTGCGTTTAAATTCATGAAGTATTTATGAAGCACAGGGGTATAAAAGCCTAAGAGGACCTAAAGCAAATGATTCAGTCACTGACCGCGGATTTAGGGCCGTTCACCCTGTGCTTCTTTCGTCTGTCTACCAACCTCAACTGCTGCCTGACTTCTTACTTACTTGAAATTTCTCCCTTATATGAGTGAGTTTCGTTATGACTAAGTCATCTTTTAAACATATAGTTTACAAACACAATTTAAGGTTCACATTATCTGAATTTAGCTACGCTGATTAACAAAATCAAGTTCGACCCGTCATCTGATTAAAACTTTTTTTCATATTTTTCCGTTTCAAAAAATACACTTCTGCACGACATGACACACTAGATCAGATAACATATAACATTAGATGTGTTAATATCTACAATCCTTTTCTTGTTAAAAACAAATTTTCAATATCAAATGCGATGATTTAACTATAGATCTTACTGTTAGGAACATGAGCATATAGTCGTTTCATCAGCCTTAATACCAATAAAGGTTAATGACAACATCCACAGGGTGGTTCATGCAGAAAAGAAAACTCGTAGTCTTAGTTATATAGCCCACTACACTATATTAAAACAAAAAGGATCGAGAATAATGGTAGTTCAAAATGTTATCCGTCAATCCGATCTGTTAATTAAGATTGGATTAAATCAAACAGTCAGCCAGAATTGTCATAACTCTTGCTCTTCTACCGAAGAAGGCCTTCGAGATATCTGAAGCCATAGCCTAAAACGCACTATTCTTATCGAAATATTGATTGAAAAATTAAGTAATGATTGCTAACGCATCAGCAGTTTTCTAGAGAAAAGAATGAAATGTGATGTGAAGTAATTAACAACTTCTGAATTAATTAGATCCTCCAGTACTTTCATAAAGAATGATAGAATACTAATAGGATAATGAGTTGAATGACGGATGGACTATTTTTCAGAGTTTCTAAATACTGAATATTTCTAACATGGTTAAATTTAAAAACCATTACGCCATTTTTGAAGAGTGAATACAGAGAGTTCAGAGAAACATTTCCATTTATACATTAAATTCTGTATATATGCTTTGAGAGGATAACAGAATCCATGGAACGAATGAGCATATCACCGAGATGATATTCCATTTTAAGTGGAAAATGACGTAATATATACTTCTGAAGAGACCAGAATGCAGTTAAAGAAGGAATTATTTATAAAGTTTCTTTTAGTAATTTTGCAGAAAAACTATTACTAATTTTCTACAATCAAAATTATTTTCTACAATCAAAATTTAATTAATCAAATAGAAACATCATCAACATCGACCAATCTGGGGCATTGTATTATTTTAACAAAATAATTGCTAATATTTTTAATTCATCATTATTTTCAAAAGCTTTTTATATATTTCGATCATTTTTTGTTCTCTTAAAAATAAGAACAATATATGAAACAGTTTTATCTCGTCCGTCATAGTTCTTTAGAACATGAATGATTCAATAGTATAATATATAACGGTTTATATGATGAGTCAATTCATTTTCATTGTACTGTGCCTTTTGTAGATTCGCAAGTGCCAGACAAATTGTAAAAAAGTTATTGACACTTCTGAGACAAGTATAGCAAATATCTTTCTCTCACGTATCATGTTTTGTTGTGTCAATGAGTTTAACAATCTAGTATTAATAGTCTACTAAAGAAATTTATAATTTCAATCAATATATTTCTAGATATTAAATGAGATGAATACGTTTCGATATTTTTACCGAGTAAATATTTCGGAGGATTGTTTCAGAAACACACACATTTACATAAACTTTAATTGGGGTTCTGCATGAAATTTGCTTTGATCAAGACTTAAAAAAAAAACACTTCTGGTACGTTGATGGAAACAACAAACATTATTCTTCATTTTATTTCGGTACAAAATTGAGATGAATTCTTATACAATGCATGAAATAAATGTATGAAAAAAAACGTGACGGCAGTTTTACCGGAAGAAAGAAGGCATAAAATAAATTATCTTTTCTTGGTGTAATGTTGAAAATGTTTATAAATCGTCAAATGTCAAAATGCTGAAGTGTTCCAATGCGCACGGTGACGTTTCATCAGACATACAGGTAGTCAAGCGAAATATAAGTTATTTTATCTGAACATACAGCCGCCAATTTTAGTATAAAGAAACAGATCGAAATTTAAACCGAGATCTGAGAGTTTCAAATAAGTACATGGTCTATAAAGTAAAGAAAAATAAACGATGTGTACAAATAATATTAAATAGATAATATTCAGGAGCAAGATGTACTGGGTCAGTGGTTAATGAATTCCGTTTATGAGGTTACTAGCATCATAACCCAGCGTTGCTCGTGCAACTCAGAACAATTTAATTTCTTCAGCGGATGAAACAAATACGTTTAAATTCGCTGCAGGCGCAATATAATCTATATACATAAATAACAATATGTGAGTCTTTGTGTGACTGTTCTCTATGCACGTCTACATTTTTTAATATTTCTCTCATTTCAAAATTACAGGGAAAAATATTCACATTTTTTTGTTGACCAAATAAATTTTTAAAATGTCGGAATAAAAATTATATATAAGGGCTCATTTTTTTAATAAAAAATATTTTATTCGAGACGTGTGATTTGATTCCTGTGACGTAATTCAGCAACCATCTTAGATCTTATGTGTTTTATAGAATTAAAATGTCGAAATAAAAATTACATATAAATACTCATATTTTTTTTAATAAAAAAATATTTTGGTCGCGTTTGACACGTGTGATTTGATTTCTGTGACGTAATCTAGCAACCATCTTAGATCTTAGATGTTTTATGTAAACAATCTGCACCATTGACCAAATGTGCGAAAGGGGAAATTGCTGAAATTAAACTGAAAACATATGTGTCGACCGGGCTTCCTGTAGATATGTGTCCCTAGAAAGTTTCAGTGGCGTAGCTTAAAAAATGTAGGCGTGCATGGAACAGTCACACACAGACACACAGACTGCCTTTTTTATATATATATATATAGATTTATTTTGGTTACAATCTATTTAGATAGAATCGCCCTAAAATGAGCAATAGGAAGTAAAAAGAAAGGACTTAAATATTATCTACATAACCAAATAGTGAATGCTAGGCTAGATTCGAAATGTGCCAGTGAAACAGAACTCAGTATATGGAAAGCACAATCCATATTTCCTTTTTCTTTCGTGGTGATATTTCACTTTCTTTTTTATTTTGAAATTAGCAAATTATTTTCCCATTATATTTAGCATAGCAATAGTTGAAACAGTAACAATTGTGCTCAAACTGAAACAGCAAAATATTAGCTTAGGTAATAATTTAATCGTTTAATGCTTATCCCATTTCCATGAATCTTGTTATTAAAAAAATAATTTTTTTCTATGTTTGTCATCAGGTCGTGAGTGATCGTGCCTCTTCATAACTTCCTATTAATTTCAGCCCTTATGTATATTCTTAACGTGCCTCCAAATTCCTGTCTTTTCATCATTTACACAATCTAATTAGGTAAGTTGATCGTTGTTTCATTTTGTCCCCCTAGCCTTAAATACGTACACTATTTTAAATTCTCGATAATTTTCGTCTTAAAAATTTGTCCAAAAATGTAAAATATACCTTTCGAAATCTTTTTAGGAATGTTGTCTTAATTTGATTATCTCTTTCCATCCGTACTGTTTTTAAGCAATATTCTGTTTCAGCACACATTTGGTTGTTAAAATATCATCTTCATTTTTGAAGACATTTTGTAGAATACACTATCATACAGGGTGTCCATAACGTTCGTGTGCTATTTAAAAATTTAATTTGGAGTTGCGATAGAAAACATTTTTTAAAAGTATCAGAAAAAAGTAATTTATACATTTTACTGTTTTATGGACAGTTTCTACAAGTCGGAAATCATTAGCAATATATAAAGTAATATGATTTTGAAGTTCATATAAAACATCCCACTGGTTTTCAATAATGCCAAAATCATATTAGTTATTTTAGCATTCAAATCTTTTAATCAACTACCTTTGGTTGCATACACAATTGTTTTCACATGTCTCCATAAAAAAGATCTTATGGTGTCAGATTTGGCGAACGAGAAGGCTAATAAAAAGGTCAATGACTTCCGATCTATGTGTTACGAAATTCCTGATTTAGAACTCTCTTTAACATGCAAAGCAAATTGACCACGAGCTCTGACTTGTTTACTTATAACATTCTTACAGATTATTTTTATCAAAAATAAAAATACACTTATAAATTTTTAAATTGCAAACGAAATTTATGAACACACTGTAGAAGAGAATTGATATTACCGATTATTTGCGTATTTTTATTTTTGTTTCTGACAATATTTTCGTCAGCTTCGGAGGGTAACATTCCATATTCTGATTGACTGTTGTCTTTCTATGTCAACCTTGTGTTTTATGTTTAATTCATTCCAGATAATTAACTTAATGTACTTTTGACATTTTAATTCGCTTGATTTTTGACATTTTAAATTAGTAGTTGGTTTTTTGACTATGTTTCTTGCCAACGATCATATTTACATCGGTTATATCACGAGATAATGTGTGAAATATGAATGAAATGAATGTTATCTGATTCTACTTTTCTTCTATTATTACATTATTTTATCTATAATATAAAACCTATTTTCAAGAATAGAAAGGTACAAATAATAGAAAATGATTTCCAAACACGAATGATTCTCAAGAAGACATATGTACCTCTAAGTCATACACATATTTATATACACACATTTACAGGTGTCCTACAGACAGAAACTATGATATATATACGCAACAAAAAGAAAAGTGTATCGGGCCGAGGAAAAATTGTTTTACGTATAGTAATTCACAATAGGAACGGGAACTGCACTAAATTTAACATAACATTTAGCGATGTATCAAAAACACAACATCCGCATGAAGTCTGACATGCTAGAGTATCAATAAATATTCTATTCAAGAAATCACATTCTTGTTATTAGAAACAGATAATGAGAGATAATAGACAAATGACACAGTGGGAAAATACCTTCCTAAACTTTTGTTAACAGATGGTAGAACTAAGTAAAAAGCAACTATAATTAATTAAATATCACTATTAAATACCACAGAAAAGCAAGCTCTATAAAGACGTACACGCAAATATCCTGAATTAAAAAATAAATATATACAAATACTAAAGAGAACACCTGATAAAAGATGTAACTTCTCCTGTTGCAATTTCTTGTTCGTTTTAGTAAAATCTAGTTTTATTCGACTGAGAAATCTAGAAATATACAGATGGCCGTCTATATTTATTATAACTGTTTAGTAACGTAAAATGAATCCTTTGTTCAGTTTAAGTTTTAATATCACATATCATGTTATTTTCTCGTTTTTCTATGAAAGAAATTCTGTATTTTGCTTATGTAATAAGTCCATGTTGTCAAAATACAATTGCTTAAACAATTTCAAACAAATCACTATTTTATTTAGTCATGTATGTTAGGTAAAACACTTTTGTTTTAGTTTGCCACATTAATTTCTGTACCAGTTTCAAATGCAATATGTCTATGAAAAAATGCATTTGGTCTTTTTGTACTTACTTATTTTCATTTCACTAGAGTTCATATTTCAAAACAAAACCCTCTTTTCTATTCTACGATTTTATTTATTCATATTGAATGTTAAGAAGGATTCCCAACCGCCTGCATAAGAAGAGAATACGAATTGAGTCAGTAAATAAAAACAGAAATATTACTAAGACTGCCCTGAGGGAGATGGAATCATACCATGAATTATTATCTGTGAGCACGATCTGAACAATATAAGATACGCAGATGACACTGAGTTGATAGTAGACACAGAATGAAAATTAAAAGATCTCCAAGATAAGGTAAAAATAAAAGTAAGGAAAAAAGGATTAGCCTTGATTTCTATACAGACTATGCGGCTGTCAGTATGAGAAAATAAAATCAAAGTGAAAACGAGAAATAGAACGCTAGAAATAGAAGCTATAGAACACAATCTGTCCTGCTATTTAACCCATAACTGGAAGGAAAAGACGGATTAATACCTTTCGCTAGGGTATTTGCGCGCAAGTGAATACAATGGATTCAACTGGAATTCGAACTCGGTTCCCCGGTTTTTCGTTCCGAGCCGATAAAAAAGTCCTGTTAAATTCCTTGTTCGTCTTTTGCCTGGTCATTGTCTAGTTGACCCCACTCATTACGTATCCCAGAAACCTCTGCTCTCTTATTCTGATGCTAAGTATATTTTTTTCGTTTGAATTCTCTTCGAAATCTTGTAGTTGCTCGCATGTTCTGTCCATGGTATCCTCCGTATCCTACTGTAGAACCACGTTTTTTTCAACTCTTCCCTTCTTCCTTGTGGTGGTCGTCCAGGATTAACCGCCTTACAGGAGGACATAAATCACATAAAAGTCAAGTACTTTTTTCTTTCTTTCCAATGAAATCTCCATATCTCTCAATACTTAACTCAGCTTTCGGAATTCATATATGACCATGCCAACACATCGTCGGATCTTAATGTGCCCCATTTTTCGTCATCCGTTAGAGCTCTTCCCAGGTATTTAAATTTCTGTGCCTGCTAGATTTCAATATGCCCGTCTTGATAATTAACTTATTGAGCTTCTCTTTTTACTGATGACCATGCATTCAGTTTTCTTTTGGTTTATGTTTAGTCCTTTCTCTTTTCCTGGTCAACCTTCTGTAGGATGTCTTGTAGTTGTGTGCTATAGACAATATATCAGCTGCGTATCCTATATTGTTCAGATTCTGTCCTGACAGAACTTGTAGTTCTTAACCAGAATGAATACAGACAGAATACTTTAATTTTCTAATTCGTGAGCAATAAAAATCGAACACAAAATACTGACTTTCCTCCTGGATTTGAAGTCGTGCTCTCTATTAAAAATGTTATCGATGTAATGCAGAGTTACCCCAAATTAAGCCTATTTACATTCTCACTCTTAATAACTGATTTAGCTGATAATACCATTAGATGACATGTTATTTTCTGTTCGTAGTGACATTCACTGCCATTTTCATAATCCTTCTGACTATTTGAACTTGTCTGGCTGTCATCGCTTTGCGATTTATTCACTGATAATCAAGGAACATAAAATAAGAACGAAACAATTCAACTGAAAACAAACTTATACGTTTTGTTGTTTTCCTCTATATGACCATGCACATATTTTACTGTCCCATCTTCTAAAGAACAGATTTCAATCATAGGCTGCCTTACGGCCATACATAACCATCGAATAAGTTTTGTGAGTAAAGCCTAAGAATCTTGAAGCAGAGTTTTTAACGGCAGTTTAGTGTTGAATCCCATTGCATTATGATAGCTACAGAGACGACTCTGTTGACAAACAATATCGGCTCCATCATTTTTATTAGTGACGTGAATATATGATACTTGTTATAACAGTACATGTCAATTTTTCATGAAGAAAATCATAACCACACGTTTGCTTTAGCAATGCGACACCAGAATTCGATTGGAGAACCAGATATTATCCAACAAATGATTTAAAAGCAAAACAGGAGTAAGAAACATTACTCCTTACGCGTAGTTTTATGGTCTCATCAGACAGACCAATTTCACACAGTATAAAATTAACATGAAAACAAAATAAAGAAAAATAGTTTTTATTTTATGCTTTTATTTCAAAACGTTATCATCTTACTTTTTATAAATTGCTACATAAAAATGTTTTCGAGCATACACGGTGGCGACATCGTCTACTTGTCTCACTGATATGGAATAAATATTGATTATTGTATTAAATTTTTATAAATTGAAAAGTTCTACCGAAAAAACTCAATCTGGTGTTTTGTTGTTTTCTTCGATACGACCGTGCACATCTTTTAATATTACATCTTCTAAACAATAAATTCCATTTACGACAACGTAACATGTTTACATTTGTTGACATTACGTCAAATTTCAGAGCTGAGATGGTTATTATGCTGAATTCGAAAATTGTGCTATAGGCTTAATTTGACTTCGCTTCGACTGATCGTCATTTGTGGTCGAGAGGTATAAAACGCGCCAGATCATATGGTATCTTCCCCTATGTGTGTATGGGTCGCAGGTTCTAATCCTGCCGAATGACACACATTCTGGTAACAAAAAAATTAATCGTATATAATCAGGCCGGTAGAAATACATATATAATAATGTAATATAATAATAAACAGAATATCTACTTAAATACGAGTATCGGTCAAAAATACTGTTCAAACAAATCATTTCATATAAATATTTCAGCATGAATATTAATCGTAAAATAATGTACTTACATTTTAACCTTAGACGAAGAAGGTCACAGCATTTTTCAAAAATGCATTTGGCGCAGAGACATCTCATTATATATGGCGACGATTTTGCCCGCAGTTACGCAACGTCATCCGTCTGTGTTGATTAGAAAACATGCATTTTTCAGGTTCTCTTCTTACTCTAATTTATTTAGCGATTTATTTATTCAATTTTTCTCTTTTTGTCTACAGACGCAGAGTTACAATATGTAAGGAAGTGCTTGGAACAAAATCATTGCTTTAATTTAAACCTGGTTTTAGTATGCAAACATGTCTTTAATTACTTTACTTGGAGTAACTGAAAAGTTACAAAACATTAGAACATTTCTTATAACTTTTCTTTTGGTCTGTTTTATTTAATCAACTTGGCAGAAAATCACGCAACAATTCGTTAACGGTTATTTTCATTCGCTTGTCTGCAAACCGTTACACAGCAACAAAACTGGGGACATGTTTTGTATCAGAGAAACATGTTTTGGATTATCAAAAAAGACGAGTGTCCGTCCAGATCAATAATAATAAAAATAAGTAAAAGAAAAAAAAATCGAGATTTACATGTTAACAGTTTTGGCATCAAATACAAATGAATATTGGCGACTGAAATGTTTTATTTTCCTTTTATTTAGTTCGCTATTAAAGATTTGAAAATTTCTTTTTCTTGTATGAATATGTGAATAAAAGGTATTCATAATTAATCATATATATATGCGATCGTTTCGGTTTCTGTGTGTATACATACAAATATATATATATATATATATATACGCATAGACACACATATGTATTATATATAAATATATGTATAAAGACGGTCACATAAATATAAGCAAGAACATATAAGTCGATGTATGTGTTTATGTGTAAATAAAATCAAACCACACACACAGAAACCTATATATATATATATATATATATATATTATATATATATATATATATATAGGTATATATATATATATATATGTGTGTGTGTGTGTGTGTGTGTGTGTGTGTGGTTATGTGTGTGTGTGTGTGCGGGTGTATGTGTAAGTGTTATGTACACGTTTTTTTTAAGACCAGGGGTAAGTTCATTCTTTAACGAATATCTTTTTTAATATATCAACACACATCCTCCAACCATACAAAAACAAACGCATCATCACTAAACAAGATATTCGAATGATACCTACGGTTAAATCCAGTGTTATTTGGTATAAATTTTATGAGTGTATAAAATTACTTAAAGCATTAGGAATAAAAAACAACTTCAGTAACATGTTATTGAATTCAGCAAGAAATATACATAATATATTTATTTTGAAATATACGATGAGACCAACACTCATCTGAAAACGGAAAGACGTACAAAGTAAAAATGAATAAAACACTTAGTTAAATGCTTATGGCAGTCAAATGTTCTCAGACATGGTATAACTTTCTTTAATTATAGATCAGAAACCAATAAACGTGTGCAAAATAAAAAAAAGATATATTAAAAATATTAATATTGATCCCCAAACAAAACAGTGTATATGGATAATATTCCACCGAAATACGCAAACCACCAAAATACACAAACTCTCTCACACTCTCTCTCTCTCTCTCTCTCTCTCTCTCTCTTCTCGTTAATCGGACCAATAATGTTGTAGTTGCAAAAACAAGTTTACCTCTTATTTGAATAATTACTGTTTGAATCACATATATATATATATATTTTATAAGCGTTTCACCCCGAGCAAAGGCATGTCACTGCCACTACTGCGCAGGGGGCTACGTAGAGTGGAGAAAGGATGATTAAATATAGGAAATGTCAGAGGGTGGGTGATAGGCGGGTAAGGATACCGAGAATGAGGGTTGCGTAGATGAGAGTGTTCTGAGAATAGTTGGGAGTTAGTGTGATAGGAGGTGTCTATTGACCCTACATTTAAACACCTGGAGATTGTAATTGTCGGGAAAGCAGACTTGTGGAAGGGAGTTCCGCAGGCGGGAAGCGCGAGAAAAGAGGCTGTTGGAGAAGAATTTACGGTTACATCTTATTTGTTTAACAGTAAAAGGGTGGGACCTAGTTGCTAATCTAGTATCTCGTGTAAATTCGTGCTTAGGCGGCACCAGTGATCTAAGCTCATCGGAGCAGAAGCCATGAAAGTACTTGTAGAAGAGGCACAGGGAAGCCACATCACGCCGGTGAGAGAGCGGCTGCAGCCGGTCTGCCAAGTCAGTATCAACCACGTTACAGATCCTCCTTTGTATTTTGTCAAGAAGCCCAAGGAGAGCAGCAGGGGCACCCGACCAGATATGGCAGCAATATTCAATACACGGGCGGATGGTAGATTTGTATATGTGCAGAATAGATTCAGGTGGGAAAAATTTCCGGGCCCTGAACAGGGAGCCGACTTTCATATATATATATATATATATATATATATATAAGTGTCTTTACTCTAACAGGCTTACCTTTAAGAAACTTTGTCAGATATTCTTTAAATCGATTGATTTAAAAGTCTCAGAAACACTATGTTTATTTTTAAACCAATCGGTTTTTAAGAATCACGGAAGAAGCATGTTAAAGTGAAACAGGTTAAATTCATATATTCAACCGATATGTGTGTGTGTGTGTGTGTGTGTGTGTGTGTGTGTGTGTGTGTGTGTGTGTGTGTGTGTGTGTGTGTGTGAAAATGTTCAAGCTTTACAAAGCTCATGGCACGTGATTTAAATGGTTACTTTAGGAGAACGTTTGTAGAACAGAATGATTTCATTATGACTGTATTTTTCATGAAAATATACACACTAGATTCGGTTCCATGGAGCAATAGTTCACAGGAATAATTATTTTGAGTAGAACTTACATCTCACTGATGGAATAGAGAATACTATATTTATTTAATACAGTTTAAGTGAAATGGTGAGGCGTTATTATGAAATTTAAGAGTAAAGAAACCAAAATCTCCATTTCGTCTGAGCTATTTCGGTAAATTAGCTATATATTAGCGAGAGACTTACCACATTCCGTCTGTGAGAGAATGTTTGTCGAGTAGAAAATAATTAATTATCTCAGGGTCTCTGAGCCACTTTGAAATCTATCGAGACAGGTAAGTGTTCTCTAGGCATTCTTGCACAAACATTAAAACAATACTTCATTCTTGGTTGCATACGGCTCTTTTAATTACTGAGACATATATATATATATATATATATATATATATATATATATATAAAATAACCAACATTGATAGTAATAGAAAACTAACCGATATTAAGAATGACACCTACCGTGTCAGTCCACGTTTTATTATACGATATATTTAAATTTAACCTAGATATAGTTTTATCCTTAATAGGGTATGAATCATCAAATAGTGAATAGAAAAATAAACACATTTTTTGAGTTTGATTCTGTTTAATGACCGGATAATCTCCTCGCTGAAAAGATATCCTGAAATTTTTATTTAGGAATATTAACACTTGCGGATCTTGATCGATATTTTTGTATCTATTTATCATTATTTATTGAACAAGATAGTTTTCCTAGTAAAATCCATTACAGAAGGCTGAAAATATTACTATTTTTGAGAAACATATATTTAATTCAGTTTTAACTTTTCTAGTATTCATACCTAATGAATCATAAGTTATATCTTGCCTTTTGGATACTTTATAATCCTTGCATCAACATTGAACTGCAGAATACAATTAACTATTTGTATTCTTCAGATTCTTTTCCTTCTCTTTATGGTCAACTTCACGATGTTCCGGCGTTATTTAGGTGATATATATCGGAATTTTGAAGTGAGATAAATAGAATTTCGTTTCTCAATTCCAATATATATCACCTGAAGAATGCCTGATCTTACTATAGCCGAAACCTAAAAGAATATGACAATAAATATGAGGACAAGTGTCTGAAATATGTAAAACGTGAAAACGGTTAAATATATCATGTCAGAAATAGAAGCAGTTTATAAACTACATTGTTACACCGGTAATGTTACTTGTTAATCATGAAACTTTTTTAATCGGAGTCAAATTACTTCAGTAAACAATTGTACTAAAAAGATATACAAGGCATATTTCAAGAAAGAATATTCATGTATAAGCATTAGAAATACATTTTTGGTTCATCAAAACACTGATAAATATATATACAATATTATTTTGCTAATCTCAACTAACTTCTCCCTTATATTTGACATTCTATTATGCCTTCTAACATTCGTGTTATGCGTTTCAAAAAGCGTTGAATATACAGATTGTAATTACCCTACTGGAGCGAGTTGTGACACAATATCTGTTTTTTTTTTTTATACGGGAAAACTGGGTAAGAACGCCATAACCACTTTTCAAAGATTACTCACCTCCAGCTTACGTGGTGACTGGGCACAAAACTTGTATTATCATTTCTAAAGCAGTCCTAGTATATCTAAGCTTAGCTTAGCTTAGCCGACCCTACAAAAAGAAAGAATAGTGTGTTAGCTAGTCATTTCCATTTACGCTGTCCCCCAGGTGTTGTCATTTGTGACATAAGATCGGTTTTTTATGTAGAGAAACCGAGTATATATATATATATATATATATATATATATATCCGAGTGAGTACAGAACGAAGAAAGAATTTCTTTTCACTGTCTAAAACATTAATTTAAAACAGATATATGATGTATAAAGCTGTGAATATCTATTACAAATTATGTTTTAAAACATGTACATAATTTCTTCTATATATGTGCTCTAGAATCATATGCTTGTCTCGACGTTGGGTGTCCAACGTCTCATCAGGAGGAACGGGCAAGAACTGAAATCATCCGCTGTCTATATTTGGTTCATTGTTTTTGTGGGGTTGGTTAGGGTTATTGATATACAAATTTAGATAAATTATAAAAATATATTTTTATAATTATAAAATATATATTTATATTATATAAATAAATATATTATAAATATATATTTATATTATGAAATATATTTTTATAAATTATAAAATATATATTTCCTCAAAATTTATTTTTATATGGAATTAATTGAAAATTTTCATTTGAATTTCGACATAATCTTTTGCTTGATAGGCTATTTTTAGTGGATACTTGTATTTGAGCAGAACACTTTGTTTTAGATGGATTTTTTTTCTTTTAATATGTTTTACATTAAACAAAAAAAATCAATGAAGAAACGTGAACACTGGTATAATTTCAATTAAGACTAAATATTATTTACTTCGCAAAAACATTCAAGTAATTCCGTATTTGAGGTTTATTTAAAAGAACTTTAACCTGTTGTAACCGTTCTCAAATTAGATGTGTTTGAGGATGAAAGTTTTAAAATAAAATTCTTCATTTATTTTAATGCGACTTTCGCAATTAGAAATTCTCATGATAACAGTAACATCTAAAAAAATATGCAAGTTTTATTTTAAAGAAAACTCAACATGAATTATTACTTTCGAATCTAGCCTAATGCTACTACTCATTTTACATAATAAATGCAATATAAACACCTGAAAACAGTGTGACAGCTTACACCTTGAAAATAGTTAATTAAAGCTGGTACACTAATAACAAGAGAACATCTCTCCAGTCTGTAAATTCCTGTAAAATAAAAACGGAAAGGAAATAAAAACAAAACGTAAGTTAAATAGATATAATTATCCTTGTTATTAATAGAAACATCAATACTTCAAAGAGGGATTCTCTTATGTATATATCATATATTATAAATATATGGGGATGTTAATAGTTACTAATTTGCGAAGAGAGGAAGGGCATCATATTCATCAGAAACGATACATATCCAAGCCGCATGAAACGGACTAAATAATAAGAAATGAAAATATAGCAACAGAAATATCAACATCCAAAATCGATTGAATCTGGTATCTAAATTGTTAGCATGTACATTTATTTCTATGTTTTATTTTATCTGTTATTTACATTTCATCTACTTATTTCTTTGCTGTGTTTTCCGTCACCGTTACCGAATTTCATTTTCATTTCCAACCATTTCCCTTCGAAGTTCCCTCCTATGTTTTCCCCAAACATGAAGTATGTCAATCTATGAATTTAATGATGGTTCCGCACTTTACGAGTAAAAAATATTTCACTGATAGATTTTATAATAAATTCATAATATATTTTATATCACATCTGAGATTCAAAACGTACGAAAACAAAAGAATTTTACAATCAGAAAGACAATTACGTTTTTGTCAGTTGAAAAAAAATAATGCATTATATATATATATATATATATATATATATGTGTGTGTGTGTGTGTGTGTGTGTGTGTGTGTGTGTGTGTGTGTAGATTTTAAGGAAGGAGAGACAGAGAAAGGCAGCGGATAACATATTTGCGGGGCCTGATCAGGTGGATGACGGAACGGGGGTTGCTGGGAGCAACAGCAGCAAACATACTAAGAGCCACAGGGGATAGGGAGACGTGGAGAGCCATGATCGTCTACGTCCTAAAGGGACAGGGCACATAGAAGAAGAAGAAGAAGAAGAAGAATCATTTCACCCCTAGCAATGCATTTCACTGCCACTTTTGCGCAGGGGATTACATGGGGGAAAGTGATGAGAAAGAGTGGTTAGGGGATTACATCAGGGAAAGTGATGTGAAAGAGTGGTTAGGGGTTACATAGGGGAAAGTGATGTGAAAGAGTGGTTAGGGGTTACATAGGGGAAAGTGATGTGAAAGAGTGATTAGTAGTTAACATAGGAGAATGTGATGAGAAAGAGTGGTTAGATATAGAAAATGTCAGAAGGAGGGTGATTGACGGGTAAGGATACCGCGGATGACGTTTGTGTAGATGGGAATGGGTGCGAGTTAGTGCGTTAGGTGTCTATTGACCTTACATTTAAACTCCTGGAGATTGTAGCTGTCGGGAAAGCTAGTATGTGGAAGGAAATTCCACAGGCGGGAAGTGCGAGAGAACAAGCTGTTGGAGTAGAAATTGCGGTTACATCTTATCTGTTTCACTGCAAAAGAGTGGGACCTAGTTGCTAATCTAGTATCTTGTGCAAATTCATACCTAGGGCAACCAGTGATCTAAGTTCATCGGAGCAGAAGCCGTGAAAATATTTAGAGTAGAGGCACAAGGAAGCTACTTCACGCCGGTGAGAGAGTAACTTGCAGCCGGTCTGCCAAGTCGTTATATATATATATATATATATATATATATATATATATATATATATATATATATATACACACAATTTTCCCTGACGAGCTGTTAAGCGAAGGCCATGGAAGGGTATTGGCTCGTTCTTAGATTTTCGATTATATATATATATAATTGGTAAATTATCCTCACTTTATATTTGCGATGCACGCATTACCGTTGTTTTCTTATTTTTGTTTTTTCAACAGCACAGTATAGTATGGACTGTTACCAACCATTTCCGAGAGAAAGACACAGTAACGCAATTACCTCAACAAAATATTTTTGAGAACCATGCTGTCATGATTGGCGTTCGTGGTGGAAAATCTAGTACGAGCATATCTGATTTAGGTGTCAATCTGAGGAAAGTGCGGAGGATTTGGGAATATTTGAAAGAGTCTAATGACGTTTAAAAATGTACCGCAACTCGCAACACCCACCTTAATCTTTCTGATAAGAAAAGACCTCACGAATTTGTTGGTGACTTCCCAAGACTCAACACGGAGCCCTATATCAAGTTCTCTGACGCGGTAGCGCGGGCATGTGTTCCGAGACTGTGAGGTGGAAGAACCTATGTATGGAATCTGAAAATGTACACAATGTCGCATAAGCAGGAGAACCAAGTTCTAGCTGTCCGAATTTATGCGACAATATCACAACTTAAAACAGGCAACCTACATCCGGAAGCCGCAACCTCCCTAATTATCAGGTGTGGTTTGCATCTGAGTGAGAAACCAACAAAACTCGTTATACCACCAACGATGAACTGAAGGCAAAGATTATGGTAGCATTCACCAGCTTAAAAAAGGAGACCGACAAGATAAGTTGCAGGAAATTCTAAAATTGACTGAAGGACGGGTTTGAAGTAGTTTCATATTACGTAAAAAAATTATGTGCATGTTAAACTATTTTTAGGCAGTAAGCTTTCTTTAAAATATCCTTCGTTGTATAAGAGGGACAAGGAATTTTTTTTATTTTTTTAGCTTTTCAAGTGTTCTTATTTTTTCAGAGATGCGAGACGACAAAATGTGTACACATCCTCGAGTGTCCGAATTGTTTTTACCCATGTCTTACACATTTACAAGGGCATTGCTATTATTGTTCCTAGTTTAGGTTCATATATTCACTGCATGAGATTTATTATTAGGGGTAGCGTATCTTTGAATATATAGTGTGTTGGACGTGTCTAAATTTCGAGTGTGTTAATTTCTATTAAAAAAGCTTTTAGAAGTCTGTTACCATTGTTGTACAAAGAAAAGTTTCATGCTAGATTGAATAGTTATTTCATGTAAAGGCCACTCTTATAATATGTTGTTTTCGCAAAATTAATTTACAAACATCTCTAGTGTTGTCGTAAAGTAACGTTCTTAACGGATCTTTTAGTTTGTATTAACCCGTGTATTTTATGTCACTTTGTTCTGATAAATGTCACATTTGAAGTGCTCAATACACACACACACACACACACACACACACACACACACACACATATATATATATATATATATATATATATATATATATATATATATAACATTGGGCTATGTAATATTTGAATTAGAAGTCAGTCGGTTACGTAACACTGTCTGCAAAACATATGGTATCTTCATTGTTATATATCAACTGATTCTGCAATGTATTTTTAGCCAAAGGACTACAGGAAGTCTCAGAACGCAAACGTGGAAGTTTAAAAGAACTGGAATTTCAAAATATGGGAGAAAATTCTCATGCATTATAAACACGCTTTCGAGATTTTCTTATCCGAAAATATATTTTCTGATATGTATCTATACGGGCATTATTTCAGATCTTTAATTTAGTAATATTTCTCGTTCTGGAAATAATAGTATGGCTAACTTCTCTTCTTGGCATAATCGGTAGACATCACCACCGTATTAATGCCTAGCCTTTTTAAAATGGCCCATAAAATATCAAGGTCTTTGCAAGCTAATCGAAGTGTTTTCAACAGGTGCGGAGTGTGAGAAAAGAAAGTTTTGTAAACGAAAATACAGTTGGCCTTACCTATTTCAACCTGAAATGAGAGAGACATGTAAATAGAGGAGCATGATTGCAGTCATATGGTCTCGACACCAGAGTAGATCGTCAGAGAAGTTACTATGAAATTATCTTTAGAAGAAACTAATAAGGAAGCGGCATCACATCGATAACAAAGTGACTGATATTGGGATGCTTAGTCAGGTAGATTATATTAAATATTACAGATGAATCATTCACCGATGCAAAGATTAAACAAGAGAAATAACGTACTCAAATGCCTGTGATCAAATCAGGGACCACAACGCCATTATTTAGTCACTGTCTTCGGCCATCCATCACGGTAGGGATGGACCTATATTTTCAATTTAATTCTCTGTATTGTTAATAACTTAAATGTTCTATGTTTACTGTGTGTTAATATTTATTCAATGGCTTATGTGAGCCGAAAGCTTAGACCCGATAAAAAAATCAACAATTACTGTGATTTTTTTTGTCTTTCAACGATATTACCATCAATATATATATATATATATATATATATATATATATATATATATATATATATACGTTTGTGTTTTTACGTATATATATAGATATATATACACTAAATTCAGACCCACAAATCTTTTTTTAAAAATTAAAGATTTTGCAAAAAAAAGTATTTCACAAACAACAAAAGGAACTGGCCGACCCATACATTAGTATTAAATCAAAATCGCTTAGAACAATTAAAAAAGAATATAGACGAAATGAAATTTCGCAAGTCCATGTAAATAAAAGTCTGGTCAACAAAAGGTGAGTGACTTCCAAAAAAGAAGAGACTAAACGCGCGAGTGTTAAAAAACAAAACAAAAATATGCACGCATATGAACTTTCTGACCTGCTCACCACTTACTATATATACAAAATAATTTGACCATCAGAAAATAAACGGCTCACGGGAACTAAAGTCACAAATTTATTTACCTGATGAGAGTCAACATTAGTTTCGAAACACGTGTAGCGACGCAAATACAATTATCCACACTTAATCTTATTGTCCAAAAATCAAGAAAGAAATATTAATAATAGAAACAAAAATAATTCTACATTTTAAACCATATTATATATATATATATATATATATATATATATATATATATATATATATATATATATCCTAGTGTCCGAAGAAAGAAATGTTTTCACCGTCCAAAATAGTGCTCGGTATATGATGTATAGAGCTGTGAATATTTATTATAAATTATGTTTGGGTGTCCAACGTTGAAACAAACATATGATTCTAGAGGACATATATAGAAAAAATTATGTACATGTTCTAAAACATA
The DNA here is from genome assembly GCA_037127315.1 of Ascarosepion bandense. Classification (NCBI taxonomy): domain Eukaryota; kingdom Metazoa; phylum Mollusca; class Cephalopoda; order Sepiida; family Sepiidae; genus Ascarosepion; species Ascarosepion bandense. Next base: position 715,604 of record JBBBDQ010000303.1, on the reverse strand, counting down.
ATTTATAATATATATATATATATATATATATATATATATATATATATTATAAATTATGTTTTAGAAGACATGTTTTATATATATATATATATATATATATATATATATATATATATATATATATATATGAAAAATAAATACAATTCTGGATATTGCTACTAGCAATTGATATATATAATCTTACCTAAGTTAGCGTAGACCGATATTTAAGTATATATATATATATATATATATATATAACAACTTTAAATAGCACAACTTAAATAAAATCGTACATTTACAAAACCTATATGAGATTTCTATTGCCTTTCGGAAAATAAGTGTAGACACTCATTCGATTGCACAGGCCTAGGCGGCGTCAATTATCCCAGTTCGAATATTTCAGTAAGTTTTTCGCCCAACAGATGGATCATTAAGGGAAATTTGAATATCTTGCCATCTACAACTCACGTGCATACCTTAAATATAAGAAGGAAAAAAAGTAGCGACTATCGCAGAGATTTGTTTATGCTGTCTACTCTTTCTTGAAAATGTACTCCATAAACAGCGGGCAAGTATTATTAGTGACAACAAGTGAACGACACCGGTTAAAAATAGCACCCATATTTAGTGCAAAAAAATTACCATTCGCAAATCCAAAGGCTTAGTTCTATTTTTATATTTAATCTTCCATTAGTGCAGAAAATAGGACATTTTATATACTAACATTTTTTGCCAATTTTTTAACGTTTCGAATCATTTATTTTCCGTAAAAATATTTCCAGATTACATATGTTTTATTCAGTTCAACCCAGAATTTAACAGGTCGAAATTTCACATCTTTTACGAACTCCATAAATAGTGGTTAGAAATATAATACAATAAATTCTTTAACGATAAATGTTAATAATGTGTCATTTAGTTAAGAAACCCTAAATACATTGTTAATACATTTTGCAATAGACTTTCGACGAAAACAAATGCGGAAAAACACCATGTGTTAACACATAAGACATGATATTGATTAAGTGTTGTAAGCACAAATAAACAAATTATTTACTTATAGTCACACATGAACACTTATTCGATTAGCGTTCATTTAAACCGAAACAATTCAGAACCACAACAGCTTTGTTTAATTCATCATACCATATTCATAGAAAAATAATAAATAAAAGGTTTTAGATTAAAAATATTTATAGTATTATTAATAACAACTGATTTTTGATAATCATTTTAAAACATACAACACTTTTGCTCAAATTTTGTTTTTTCTGCGTTGTCAGAGGACCAATGATTAGTAAAATAAAAAAAAAATCTTAGAAAATTTTTGCGTTGAAACACAGGATTTGTAATTTCTTGTAAATTTTCAAATAATTGACAATTGCTAATGAAACATTCGGGATATGTTTACAAATTAAGTAAATTAGTATTGTCTATATTTCAGAGATGATGTAGTATTTACATTATTTACATTATTCGGACGTTGCCGTTTTTATGAAGTTCCAGCAGTTGTACGCACAGTTATCTTCAGTTGCTAGGAATTTCGAACTGAAACTTTATTACGATCTCTGGGCTATATCATTCTCATTCCTTGTGCAAATCCGCTTCTCGTAGTCATGCGTTATCTTTCTTTACTCCGACTAAGGTATGTAGAGATAGGAAATTATGAATTAAAATCAACCTTCTTCTTCACTTTTGCAAAATCTCGAAACAATATGTAAATTCTTGTTTTTTCCAAAATTGAAAAGGGGTTGATCATGTGCGTAAAGGAAAAGTCGAAACCAGATTTCGTAAGTAGATGTTAAATTGATTTTTGACCAAAAGCGACTTACAAGATTTGATGACTTCGTGAGCAAGTGCAAAAAGCTGCATACAATAAAAGGCCCGGCAATCACAGACTCAGACTAGAGCATTCATGCGATATTTTTTTATTAAATTAAATAATATTTGTTTCAAATCAGATTAATTACATTTTAAATCAAATATTAATTAGGTAATTTTTCAGAATGTGTATTTTACTTTCAAAAAATTCTGGCGAAAACAGATACATGAATATATTTCTAAAATCACAGACTTTTGATGGAATGAAAACATCTAGCTTCTTTTAATTCTACATGCCGTTGTAGTAAGAAGAAAATTACAAAATACTGAAATTATCAATTCTACGTTAAACAATTGAATTATTTCCGCTTTTGAAATTAATAATTATCTGTCGATAGAAATCTGTTTCCTGGGATCAATGCTCATAAAGGGATATTAGCCTGAGGAAATGAATAATAGTCATCGATCTCATCTGAAGATCATTATTTGATTTGCTCCTTGCGATGCGAAAATATAAAAAATTAAATGCCTTCAATGTTAAAATAATTGAATTTAATTCAAAATAACTTCGACAGCTTTAAGTAAATAATTATTTATCTTTGTCAATGATATTAAATTACTGTAAAAATGGAAATATTTTTTCAGAATATTCCTGCTTGCTGTACAAGAAATGTTAATGTATAGAAATACTTAAAATAATACAAAAGAAAAAAATTATAAGCGACTCATAAAACGAATATTCATAAAGGATTAAAAATATGTGTTGAATCCAGTTACACCATTTAGTCTGCATGAGACATAAGGAATAATGCTGTAGTGATTACGGATTCTGGAGGCCTCTGCTCTTTTATCATGACGCTTTTCTTTAGCAGCCGGCAGCATGGGGAAAGGTTGCAAGGTGTCGGTTTTTAATATCCGGTTTTCATTTCCGCCATTGGAAAGAATGACTTTTGTCTTCTTTTCTCGACTTTTCTATCATTCAACGTGAAAAAAAAAATCACTCACAGCTAAAAAGGAATGAATAAATCTCATTGGTTGCATTAAGCAAAATCGGAAGGGGCGTCCTTTTATTACTTCATTTCGAATTGAAAACAAATCAAAATAAAAATTAAACGACCCCCAATGAATTGCGGAAATTTAGTTAACTTTTCTTTTTTGGCCTACTGGAAAGAAAATCCTATTCAATCTTCGCACACATGCAAGAACACGCACACAGACAGACACTCACAAACATGCAAGCACGAACGCAATCACATATATACAAAAGTGAAAGGAAACACACACACACACACACATATATATATATATATATATATATATATATATATATATATATATATTAGCAAGTTCGTTGAATTATATAATGTTTGAATTTTTGAACTCTTTTATATTTTCAACATTTATTTTAGTTTTTATTCCTTTCCGGAAAAATATTCTTCATTTTCTCTTCTTTTTTGGGATTATTCTAATTTACCTTTCAAATTTTAGAAATAATTTTCTCGATTTTTACTCATTTGAATTTACATTTACCGGCTGTTTTGCAGGTTTTTCTCCACATTCTAATAAACTCGCATCATAATCATATATGCAGTTAGACATCTCATTTTTAAATGTCCATATTAATTTCACTTGAATGCTAATGTAACATATTTCGACATACGTCTTTTTTTATAAATAAATATGCAATCAATATAAAGAACAATTTTTTAAAGGCAATAGGGCAACAGAAAAAATAGAACAGTTTATTGTTTAATGCAATTTTTTGTATATTTTCCGATTTCTTTAGAAAACTGTAACCATATACACACTTTCTGTTAGATCACGCTCCTGACATAAATTTCACTCATTGTGCTTTTTTCCTGGCTGACCTGTCACTAAAACAGAATCACGCAAGTGAGTGTTTTATCGAATCACCATCTCTAGACTGATTGCAACAAAGGCAAGTGAACTCTCTTACACAGGTATTTAACTGAAAGTAAAGAAGTTTTATACATGACAATTGTAAGCTTATTTCTGTTAAGTGTCACGGGAGTGAAATGTATCATAATTTTTATGACACCTCGGACATTTGCTCCGCAAATAATATTTGAAGGATTCATATGTGTTCGGTCATGCATTGAATTCAGACAAACAACAATTAATAAATGCATTAACAATTTATTTTAAAGATGGATAGAGAAACAAATGAAGTTGAAGTAATAAACAGTCCAAAATTATCTTCAGTCTCCCTCTATGAATTATTTAAATTCTTCAAGCCTTTAGTTTCAAATGAAAATGCATGTTGCCTATGAAAGAAATCAGATGTAAGAGAAAGAAATTTTGAAATATTGTGACGTTGGAATTATTGTTAGTGGTGATAATCCAACAAAGTAAATGTCGCAATCTAACAAGCCGATTTATCTTCTATCAAATAATTAATACACCACATGCTCAGCTATTGGCATAGTGAAATGAATAAAACGTTTAAACACATTTTCAAATACTATGTGCGTAGAATTTTCGATTCTCGGCGCTTGAGGATTGAAACATCCTGTTACATTCAACGCATTGTCCGGGAAACACATTATACCGCTACTGCAATTTTATGACCTTCATAATATAAGAAATATATTCACTTGCTAATCAAACCCCAAATTAGTTTACTACTACTACGTCTGCTGCAACTGTTACTGATGATGATAATGATAATAATATTAATCCTAAAATAACATAGGAGATGTCTCTCTTGACTCCCGTTGTATGTTTGGTTACTTCGAAGTGATATAAAGCATACCAACATAGATCAAGTACGACTGAATAAGGAGATCGATTGTCAATCGAGGACAAATATATTTAGTCTTGTACCACATTCAATCTACGCCTCGAAAACGATATAATACGAGATGCATAAATGTCCCCTTTACACTCACGTGTTCTCATTGTATTTACTTGATATTGCTACTGATAATGTTCCTTCTGTGTTTAAGCGGGTGTAATATAAGAACACCATAGTCAGTTGATCAGTGTTTTGCATTAGGTATGCTAGTCAAGATTATCTAGAAATACGATCTATGTCCTTCTTAAAAAAACCTGAATAAAAAAATTAAGTAGACTGGGTTAATCGATCATGAATCTGCAGGATTATATGCTTTTTGTATCAAATCAACTTGCTATATTGCGTGCATTTAGCTGCGATGTATGTACTTGGTATAATTTTTTTGTATTAGGCGTCATGATTTGATTCATGTATTTGTAAGCCAGCATCGAATTTGACAAGTCGATTCCTTATAATAATAATAATAATAACAAGAACAAGAACAACAACAACAACAACAACAACAACAACAACAATGATAATAATAAGAAGAAGAAGAAGAAAAAGAGGAAAAAGAAAAATAAGATTAAGAAAAAGAAGGTGTAAATAAACTGAATGTTGATAAAGATGTTTACGTGTATCTGGATTAAAGTCTGAAAATGAAGGCTTTATTCTTGCTGCGCAAGACCAAGGTCTTTTCACTAAGAATTTCAGGCAAGCATTATACAAATAATGTGGATCCAAAATGTAGGTTCTGTTACAAATACTAAAAAACAATAGAATATCTAATGCCAAGATTTTCTCTAATTGCTCTAAATGTATATAAAATTCGTCACTATAGAGTAAGGTAATATTTACGCCGTTCATGTGCAAACACTATAGAAAATATGTAAACAAACACTAGTATGAACATCGCCCAGCACCATATACAGATTTAGAATATAGCACCATTATATGGGATTACGCTAACTATACAGGCAGAAAAATTTAAAAAAAACGGCCGATACGTTATTGTTAAAAAAAAAAACACAAAAAGAAAAAACTTGCTTAATAAATGATATGGTATGTCCAGGAGCTTATAATATAGCAACCAAGGAATTCGAATAGCTGTCAACATATAAAAACCTGAAAATTGAAATAGAAATATGAGGAAATTGAAAAAGGTATAGTACCAGTGATAGAGGGTGCATTTGGAATGATGAATAGTGAAACAAAAACACATTGAAATTATCCCTGGAAACCCCAGCTTAACAGATTTTTGTTTTAATCATTTCACCACGAGTAAGGCGTAAATGCCACTGATTAATTAGAAGAGAGAGAAGAGGAGTACAAACCAGTTAGAAAGGAGCAATAGAAAGATGAAAATGCAGGTGGGATGACGGTTGCAAGGGGGTGGGGGAAGGGAATGATAGACGGGGTGGGGGAAGGGCTAGAGTCCAGTGGTTAGTAGATAAGTATTGACATTTGTTTTTTTTTAATCGTGTCACCCCAAGCAAGGCATTCCACTGACACTATAGGGGTTAAATAGAGGGATTGGGTATAGGAAATGTCAATGCGGTAGGGAAATCCACAGGCGGGAAATGCGAGGAAATAAGCTGTTGGAGTAGAAATTGAGGTTACATTTCATCGGTTTCACTGTAAAATGGTGGGACCTAGTTGCCAATCTAGTATCTCGTGCAAGTTCACATCTAGTGGGCACCAGTGATTTAAGTTCATCAGAGCAGAAGCCATGAAAGTATTTATAGAAGAGGCACAGGGAAGCCACGTCACGCCGGTGAGAGAGTGACTGCAGGCGGTCAACTAAGTCGGTATCAATCACTTAACAGATTCTTCGCTGTATTTTGTCAAGAAGCCCGAGGAGAATAGTAGGGGCACCCGACCAGATGTGGCAACAGTATTCAAAACACGGGCGGATGGTAGACTTGTATCAGTGCAGGATAGATTCAGGCGGAAAGAATTTCCGGGCCCTGCACAGAGAGCCGACTTTCATAGCTGCTGTTTTAGCAATGGATTCGACGTAGTCATTCCACTTGAGGTCCGCTGAGAGTGTCAGGCCAAGCAGGCGTAGTGATTTACTCTCTGGGAGACAAGCCTGTTCCATGCTAATGGGAGGGAGGTGCGGTTGTCTGTGGTGAGTAATTGACAGCAGCTTCGTTTTGGAAGAATTGAATTTTACGAGTCATTTCTTACCCCAATCCACCACGGATTGGAGGTCCTTCTCAAGCTCGGCAGCGAGTTTCGCTTTGTCACCTACAACAGATTTTTGATCGAGGCGAGAGTAAACTGTGGTATCGTCGGCGTACATGACTACTTGTGATCTTATGGTATCGGAGAGATCGTTGATATATATTAGAAAGAGCGTATGACCTAGGATAGAGCCTTAGGGTACACCAGCGTTTGTTCATTTAATTTTCTGGAGTTTGTAGCCGTCAGGAAAGCAAGAAGTACAGCCCACACACTATGGAGAATTTTGTCTATGTAACGCGAGGGATGTTAGGGAAATATGAAAAAACATGAAATGGAGCCATAACAACACGTTACGACCTGACATAGAACTTCCTGCGGACTTGGTAGGTAATGTGATTTATAATGAAAAATGGCATAATGCTAATAATATTAATCATAATAATAATAGTAATAATAATGATAATATTAATAATAATAATAATAGGAAATAAGAATGAAAAATACAATCAAGACTTATGGTTGGCAAGATTTAACAAAATGCCTCAAATAGAAATACCCAGGAAATGACACGTTACAACATATTTGAATCTATCCTCTCTCATCAATCCATAAAAACATTTCTCGACCATTATGAAAACTAATTCAATGTCCCAGTAAACTTCCGGAATCACTGAATTATAAAATATATATTTTACCAAAAACGTGTGAAACGATAACCCAATGAATTATAACTTATAATATGTTTGTTTAGAACATATAATATGACCAAATGAAGTTACTCTTTTCTCGATGAAAGCAACTTTCTTCACCGATTAAATAAATATGCAAAAGTCATATTTAAAAACGTGAGAATTATATAAAACATTCAATGGTTTTATATACTGGCGTAAATATTAGAGATTTAGAACAAAATGAAACCCATACATAACTAATTCACTCAGTCAAGTGCCATACATGAAAAAAACGCCTCGAAAAAACATGACTGACTGGGTAGAATATTATCCCGCAGTTTGCCATTACTTTCTGCAGTAGACTAATTGCCGGGTAAAGGCTATAAAACTCAATCTGTCCTATTATTTAACCCATTACTGGAGGAAAGAGACGGATTAATACCTTTCCAAGGGTATTTGCGAGTAATCTAATGCAATGAATTCAACTGGAATTCGAACTCGGCTCCCCTATTTCTCGTTCCAAGCCGATAGCCACTGCACCACAACATCACTAAGATAACTAAGAGTCACCAAAAAAAGGTGGAATACAACATGGCCAAATAAATGAGAAAATAAGAAATCTATATAGAATACTAGAGGTGTATTTGTCTCTTATTAAATACTGATTTGAATTCAGAAAATATTAATATCTATAAATAATTTGGCTGCCGTTCTAATTTAATTACGTTTCGACAGAGTTGAATAGACTATAGGTGACATTAATCGATTTGATGCCAAAGATAGAAAGCTTCGAACTTTTAAACGATGCATTATTCTAAGGTTGACGTTGGTCGTCTGTAGGTGTCCAGATACGAAAGTGCTAGACGATTAAGTCAAATAGGACTACCTTAAAGTACAACAATTATTAGTCTTTAAAGATACCTAGTTACTTCATAAGATTGGATGAAGATCTCCGTCGACGAACATAAAATATATAAGAAAGTGTATTCATTAATAAAGTAGCCAATTATTTCAAAATGAAATTTCAAATGGGTTAAAGAGTGCAAATAAACCATCATACATTTACTGTCGCAGTAAAAGACATACAAAATAAATTAAAGCAACTAGAATGAGTCAAACTTCCGCAAATGGTAAGATAAGAATTTTCATGGTCAATACACTGATCGTCCCCCAAAAAATATCATAGAAAAACTACATTACCACGAGTGCCTACGTAGTGCATTGCTAAAAACTGGAATCGAAGCTTTTATTCATGCACCATAAAACGAAAACTTGTTATATATATATATATATATATATATATATATATATATATATAATTTTTTATAATTGTGTCGCCCCAAGCAAGCCATTTTACTGCCACTGTTGAGCAGGGGGTTACAAAGAAGGTAAGTTATGAGAAAGAGTGACAGTTTATAGCAGTTGACAGGGAGAGAGCAAGAGATGAGAATCCTGATGAAAGTAAAGTCGACGAAGAAAGGAGCATGAAGGAGAGAGTATGCAAGTTAGTGAGAAAAGAGATGACTATTGACTTTAGATTTGAATTCTTAAATATTGTAGCTGTTGGGAAAACAAGTAAACCGAAGGGAATTCCAGAGTGGGGAAGTGCTATAGAAGTAGCTGATTATGTGAATTTGCGTTTACAATTTATTGGTTTCACAGTGAAAGGGTTCGACCTAGTTGCTAATATTGTGGCTCGAGTAAATTCATGTATAGTGGGTACGAGTGACGTAAGTTCACCGGAGCAGAAGCCGTGAAAATATTTGTAGAAGAGATACAGAGAATCAACACTACACAGGTGAGAAAATGACTGTATCCGAGCGCCAAGTCGGGATCGATCACGTTACAGATTTTCCGTTGGATTTTGTCAAGGACCCATAGCTGGATAGCAGGAGCACCCGACGAGACATGACGGCAGTATTCAATGCACGGGCGGATGGTAGATTTGTATATATACAGGATTGTTTCAGACGGGAAAAATTTCCTGGCCCCGCAGAGAAAACTTAAAGTCTGTTGGGAGAGTTAACCCGAGGAGGCAAGTGTTTTACTTTCAGTGAGACTAGACTGATATATAGAAAAAGAGGAGCATAAGAATTATGTGAACAGGAAATGAAGATTCTGTAATAAATATCCAGAAATATTTTAGAAACTTACCACATTGTATGTGACTCACTTAATCCAAAGTCGACATGATAAAGTGTGTTAATATCTGCATCGCAAAATATGCAACTTTTCCGGGAAGGATGCTGCAAAAAACTGATATGAATAACCCCAATACGTGTTTTCAGATATATGATCTTAAATAATTTGACGTACATTAAAATACACAGAGACAAAACAATCGAATCTAGTAAACTAGAAATCGTGATCAATTTCCAAAACATCAAACTTTGCTTTCTTATTCAAAGACCCTGCTGATTTCAATACATCAACGATGATTTTGAAAGATTTTCAAAAGTTCATAAAGCACAAAAATGAAAAATTTGGTACATAATACATACAGATGATGTTGGAACCCTCTGATTATTTAGAAAAGGGCCAGATAAAATCTTCAAAATACTCCTTGTTAAAATTTTACTCACATGTACACCTAAAACAATACAAAGAACTTTATCTATGTAAAATGTGCATGAGAATAGGCATTTTTTGTTGATTTACAAAGAAATGAACAGCAGATGAAATGAAGACATTTCAGACTTAAATCTCTTACTGGGATCCGGAAAGAAAGATGTACTCAACAGAAATCCAAGAAAATAAAAGTAGCAATAATACATAGAAACAACAAAGAACTGTATAATGCAATTGCTGAAATAACACAAATTGTTTCCACTGGAAATGTGAAAAACAAACAAACAAACACTGAAATATAAGGCATCACAATTATATGGGATTATATTATTTTACTTCCTGGAAGATTGAAAGAAATAGTCCAGATACATTTGTCAAAAACCGACAAAAATATAGCTCACTAACTGGTATAGCCTGCCGAGCAAAATGTAAGATAGCGACCAAAGAATTTGAAAAACTATCAAAATATAAATAACTACGAAGTAGAAAAAAATGTTGAAATTGAAAACAAGAATAGTCCGATTCATACTAAATGCGCATGTAAAGATAAAAAGAGAACACAATAACACTTTCAAAAATTCTCTAGAAATCCAAGCTTAAGAAAAATACAAAATACAGTTTTCATACGTACAGCAACACGTAAATAAAAGAACTTTATCTATGTAACGCTAGTAATGTTATTAGATTTATATTTAGAAATCATGGAATCTAGCCATAACAACACAACATGCCTTACATCTTCCGGCAGATTTGGTAGGCATGGTATCTATAGCAGAAATCGAAATAATAATATTAATAATAAAAACAACAAAAATTTTTCGGCATACACCAAAAATTATAGGCGTATTTCGACCAATTTCGAATATTCGTATAATACCTTTAATCAAAATCAAAGTACAAAAGTAATTCAAAATTTTTTCAAGAAATAATATAATTTACATTCATAAGATCAATATAATGGCGTCTTGATACTGAGTTGATTTTTGTGTGTACTTTATTTCATGATACAAAGAAAATCAGACAGTGCAGAAGATTATATCTATATATAGCAAAAATATTAACATAATAGCAAAATCATTTATGAAACTCTTGTCGAGAAAAAAGACAGACGGAAGAGACGAAAACATTATAAATCTGAAAAGCAATGTTTTCGGAAAAATTACAGTTGCCTTCGTTAGAACTAATTTAAACGTATCATCATATAAATGCTACATAATGGAAATAAATTTGAAAAGGAATTCCATGAATTGACTTGCAATTTAAGACCAAAATAAAGACATGTTCCTGTGAAAAAATAAAAGCATTTGTTGTACATAAGCCTAAAAATCATTTTCTCTGTTAGATGTGAATTTTTAAAAAGATAATGTAGTTTACACATTCGCAACGCCTTTTAATTCACCACTTCCTTACCTTCCTGTCACTGTCTGTAACGAACCATCTCGCTTAATCTTTACCTCAAAGTTAGGATGTATTCATACCTTTCATAAGGGAAATGTTGTGAAAAGCCTGGATTTTAACTCCGCTAGACAATACAACATTCGGTGCCAATAACCTTTCAGTTAAACTCACGGCATTTGCCAAATGTTGGTTGTTTATGTTACAACGTTCTCTAGATGGAACCAATAATATATGCACCCCCTTTATAATGTATACATTTTGCGTGTTAACTTGGAAGCATTTTATTGTTTTTCTCTTATATAATTTTATTGTTTTAGTGAAGTTTTCTTGACTATACTTACCGAGTTCGAATATCACTTTTCGTCACATCCTCATAATCCGACACCGATTTTTGATTTGTGGATAAAAATGTCCGGACAAAATTGACTGGATTGGTTCAATAGGATAGAAAAAAAAGAGATGCTTAAATAAGCATGCTTTACACCGGAAGAAAATTGAGCGCGTATACAACCGAAAATTTTAGAAAAGACTTAACGTCGAAAAACCGCCATGCAACATAGCATCGAAGACATGTTTAACCAATACCTGCATATGAAGATGATGGGTTAATTGTGACGATTGGCCCGATTGTTCGTGATTGGACACGTGACCTTCTCTGAAGACTCATTCTAGTGGGTCGGGGCATAGTTCAGATAATATCAAGAGACTAAAGAGGCACTGTTTAATTGAAAATGTCTAATCTTATTTAATGATTTAACTTGACCTCATGTTGCCCGGATGTCAAAGAAAACGCTCGCCGAAACAATAAAATATACATCATATTTTCTTAATTTTTCACTAACTAACTATTTCTTTGTCAGCCAAAATTTTGGAATTTCAAGCAATAATGATACTTTGAACAACAAAAAATATTTCTATTCAATGATTTAAAAAACTACATTAAAAACTCCTTGTACAAACCGTAAGATATTTTCTATAAAAGTGTAAATAACCTTCTAGCTCGATCGCAGATATGTGTAGATTTTGAGGTATTCTATTTTCTCTGATTTGAACACACTATTGATATATTAAATATGAATACAATTCTAAAGTCGAACATTATTCCCCGAACAACCTAATAGATTATAAAGAAGACTTTTAACGCTAGGAGCATTCTAGAAGAACATTATCATCAACACTATGGTATACGTAGTAACATATTTTTGACAGTATATATTCACAAATCTCAGCCATTTTCTCTTGAGAACCAAGAAGCAGATCAATTATATTATATACTCCATTACGACTGAAATCGGATTTAATGCTTTGCTGGCTCTCAATCTGACATAAGTTAATAGCATTATACGAAGAAATAAGGAAAGTCATAGCTTCACCTTCTGTTCGAATTAGCTCTTCTCGAACAGTTTATTCACCTGTCATTCACAGCATCGCTTGACTTTTCGAGACGAAATATTACTATTACGAGATACTTAATGAGGAGGGCTATTTTCATTTTGAATGTATTCTTCACAATGTTTCGGGTTTGGAATTACTTCTCTTCCTTCTGATAATCCTTATCAGTAGCATTATCCTTATAATGAACGGGTGTCGTCTCGGGGTCGCTATGCATCAGTGTACCTAATCTGTTCCCAGCCAATAAATGGGTAGAATGCCGAAAGTGTGTTTATTCGGGCGTGGCGTGTCTTGGACAAGTACCGATGTCGTATTCAGTGTTAAGTAACTTTATACACTGTCCTGATTAAAAATACTTAATTTTTTAAGAAGCATTTAATGCAATCGAAAATATAATATTCCCTTGCAATAGACAACAATCATACAAATGTCAACTCTTTACAGAAAAATTATATTTCATTTCTAACATTAAAGTTTAGAAAAAATTTTTCGGATCATTAAGTGAAAAAAATCCTTAGCCAAGAGGTTTCCTCTTCTGTGTGACTTTTTCAAGGCAATGTAGAATTTATTGTACCGCACGTATTTATATATACAGAGGAGAGGATGTTATGGACTTATCAAGGAATTAAAATTTGAGTTTCTGAATGTTCATCATATGTCTGAAAGGTCAGTGTAAGCATTTTCATGGCAGAATAGGCGCTAAACAAAAGACTGATTAAAATTCCAGTGAGAGAATGATATTTAAGTATTCATTTTCATGTGTTTTAATCATTTTCATACTAAGCAAGGCGATGCCACCACTGATGTGCAGGGGCTACATAGGAAAGTTAAAGTTTATGTAGAAAGATAGTGAAGAGAAGTTAATACAGGAGTTGACAGAAAAATGTCAAGTGAAAGATGTGAACACCGGAATGAAGACAGATGAAAATGAAAAAGGAAATTAAGATACACGGGGTAATGTAGAAAAGATAGAGTCAAGTGAACAAGAGATTGGAATTGACATTGCATGTAAATTCCTGGAAGTTGTAGCAGTCAGGAAAGCAAGCAAGCGGGAAGTTACACAGGCGGGAAGTGCGAGAAAAGAATGTGATGGTGTAAAATTGTGTTTTGCATTTCGTTGATTAACTGTAAAAGGGTGGGACGTTGTCCCCATCTGTTTGCTCGAATAAATTGTTGTAGAGGGAGCACCAGTGATTTAAGTTCGTCAGAGCAGATGCCATGAAAATATGAAAATATGTAGATTCTTTTGATTTTGATTAGGTTGATATCGTATAAGAATGGTATTTTTTATATTCATCTTTAAATGCTAAAGCAGTAATTCTTTCATATATGATAAAACTGGGAAAAATAAATTGGCTTAAATATATATTTTGATAATATTCGATTGCGGTACTTTCTAGAATTTTCTTTCTATGTAGATTACTTTATCTTTTGGTAAGTGTGGCAATTTCCACATCAAGATTGTCGTCGAACTTTTTCCAGTGACTTTTAATTCGGGCATATTATTCATTATTCGTGTTTGATAAATCTTTCAGTCACCTGATGAATATTCGCGAACTTTCCTATACTTACCAACTTGATAAAACAATGACATTCTCGTCTTCCAATACATAAATGCATGCAACGTAAATATTTCAGTGTCTTGAAAACCACTATCAGAAAGTGAAATGCGTACAGTTTTCTCTTGTCTATGTTTTAATGGTTTTATCTCTTCTATAAATAAACTAAACCTTAGAATATTTACGAACACACAAACACACATGTGTGTGTTTGCGTTTGTTTGTGTGTTTTTGTGCTTGTGTGTGTTTTTGTGTTTGTTTGTGTGTTTGTTTTGGTGTTTGTTTGAATTTGTGTGTTTGTGTGTGTCTGTTTGTGTGTGTTTGTTTGTGTTTTTTTTTTGTTTTTTGTGTGTTTGTTTGTTTGTGTGTGTGTGTTTGTATTTTTTGTTTTTTGTGTGTTTGTGTGTGTGTTTGTGTTTTTTGTTTTTTGTTTGTTTGTTTTTTTGTTTTTGTCTGTCTTTGTTTGTTTGTTTGTTTTTGTTTGTGTGTATTGTCTGTCTGTTATATCCACTTAATGAAATATAAGGAATAAAATGTTAACAAAATGATACCATTTTGGACAATAAAATTGGTAATTTCTATTATACAGTGTGTCCATAATGTCTGAGTGCACTTTAAAAATGTATAACGTTATTTGTATTTGTGATAAAAATAATTGGTAAAAAATGTTATAAAGTTTAATATACCTAGATTTAAGTATAGTTATCGAATAATTCTTCACCACAAATTTTTGCAACAATGTTTAAATAAGTAAAAAGGATTTCTTTTTTTTCCGAATCAATTTTATTGATGACTTCTACTGACAAGAAAAAACAATTCTGTATGCCACTAAACCTAGTTCATTAGAAGACGTGCAAGCTAAAATAACTAATGTGATTTCAGGCATTACTATAAATAAGATGGCAAATGTTTTCCGTGAACTGCAAAATAGTATTACTCTTTGTATTGCTAATGATAGAGGATATGTGGAAACTTAAATAACATTTCAATAAAACCTTAAAAATATACATTCACTACTTTCTAATTCTTTCTTACAAATTATTTCTATTCCAAATACAAATAAAATTATAATTTTTAAAGTGCACATGTACTTGATGGACACCTTATATATTAGTATTTTGAATCAATTAAAGGCTGACGCGGAAAAAGTGTGAAATTTGAAATTTTTTAACATGTTTGTGTCAGTTTTCAACGCGACATGGAATATATAAAAAAGTTAAAATTACTCTTCTGAGGATTGTTGTTGTTTCTGGTTAGTAGGCTCCCTATGGAAAATATATACATTGAGTAAACGAATGTGCCTACATAAAACTGTAATATATGATATTATTTTCAAAATATCTTTTAACTCTGATCTACGTCCTTATTTCCGGATTAAAAATGAAGATATTCCGACGCATGCATCTGATATCTTCAACTCTACGGAAACGTTCAGTGACAGGGAAATTCTTGTCGTTGCCTTTGATGCTTTTTATAAAATATATTATAATTCCAATCTCCGTCTTTATGGGCGGCTAATAAATAAAGACTCTAAAAACACGCTTCCCATATCATCAATAATAGTAAAATTTGACTGAAGCGTGCAATGACGAGGAAATTGATGTTGTTGCATCTGATATTATTTTGAAAATATATTTTAACTACGATCTGCATCTTTTTTGCCGGCTCAAAAATGATGAGGTTAAATCACGCACCAGATGACATCATTGATAGATGAATTGACTAAAACGTGCAGCGACAGGGAAATTGTTATTGTATTTGATGGTATTTTTTGTTTATGTAAAATAAGACAGACTTATGTGTCGATCTCTAAAAAAGTATTTCCTTTTTTGCATTTGTGTTAAAAATGTAAACATATAAGTTTGAACAGTCGCACATAAGATGTGGTTGTTTGAAAATCATGCGAGTGCAGCGGATGAGAAATTGCTATCAGTGATATGTTTATAGACTTGACATAAGGGTTTGTTGCAGGTGACATTCCATATCTAATGTAATGAATTGTATATGCGAGATTCTGTTAAGAGTTTGTGTATGTTGGCGTGAATGTTGACGCCTAGATTTGAGTGGATACTTGCTGTAAAATTTCGTAATTGTTTTGGTTATTATTTAAAAACTAGAAAGCTTATATATAAACAACAAAAACACTTAACGTAAATCAAAGTTCCCGGAAATCCCACTTGCCGGAAGTTCAAAATTCTTCTCAATTACTTGTCTCTTGACCAAAATACTAGCTTTAAAATATTTGGCTTCGTGTTTCAGTTGAAAAAAAAAAGGTTAATTTATAACTAATATCTTCAATATTTATGCCCATATTGTTAAGACTTTGTTGTCATTTTATTGGTCATATTTCATTAAACGACCTATTAAATGTATATATTATAAACAGTACCCGAAGAGCATATTTCTTTATATATATATATATATATATATATATATATATATATATATATATATATATATATACGATAATAATTATAACAATATTAATAGTAGCAAAAATAATTCTGCAAATACTAGTGATTGTTATACTATATTTAAGTTCCTGTTGAAAAACCCACCGAGAACTAACTCGGAGGGAAAAAGAGGGGAAGTAAAAAAAGAAAAAAAATGAAGTAAATGAACAAAAGTCAAATACTCGTAGGAAAGAAAAAAGAACCCAAGACGAAAACCCTAACACTCAAGCGCGCAATACATACGTAGAGCAACAAAGACAGAAAATCTAATTGAGAGCCAGGTTTGTTGGCTCTCACTTAGATTTACTGGATATATATATATATATATATATATATATATATATATATATATATATTAGTAATTATTAATATTATAAAAATAATAGCATAGCTCACCTCAACAGCATTAAATTTTTGGTGTTTAACCACCATCAACATGCAGTATAATGCGATTACGTTATTTTGTAATAAATAGATAATGATATTTTTTGAAAATACATAACAATGAAGAAGTATATAAAACAAGATCAGCAATTGACATGAATTAAGTTGTATGGGAGGTTAGAACAACCCAATGAACAACGTGTGTACGACTCAATATATAGTATTTTACAGTGTTTTGACACGGAAAGGCAGATATGTCAAATTAAAACCGTAAGTAATATATATATATATATATATATATATATATATATATATATATATATATATATATATAAAGAAAAGAAAATAAAACAGAAGAAATGCGTAAGTCTAGCAAATAGAAATTCAAGTGTTAGAATACACAATAAAGAAAATAAATAAATATACGAAAAACTCAAAACCAACTGAATTATACGAATAATGATAAAAAAAATCAGGTATTCAAATATATATATATATATATATATATATATATATATATATATATAAAGAGATTTTTCATAATTAAAAATAAATTAATAATAGTAATAAAAAAATTGCCAGTTTAATAAACTGTTTTTAAGTAATAAAGAGATTTGGTCATCAGTACAAATAAATAAAAAATGTAAATTAGACAAATTGCCAGTTCAGAAAGCTAGTTTGTGAGTTATAAAAGAATTTCTTCATGTGTACAAATACAATAATAATCAGTGATTTTTAAAAAAGTCTCAAATTAAATAAGCTAAATGTTTATGTTCTATGAGGATTTGTTCACAAGTACAAATAAAAGAATAATATTAATTAAAAATCGCCAGTTCAATAAGGTAAATGTTTAAGTCATACAACGAGTAAATAATGAAAATATTAAATAAATTTGAGATAATATTCAGACATATTTAAAGGCATGAAGAATTGTTGAAAATTTAGGGAATTCATTCCTTTGGTTAAATAAGTCAAATTCGGGTAATTTATTTTATAGATTTTTTTCTTGTAAGCAAAGGAAACTTATTTCATGTAAAGATTTACAGGTTCTAGCTTTTGTTAATAGTTTCCTATTAGTTGCTGGGATTGCATTATATATTTGCCAGTAGTATTTAGAGAGAAAGTAGAATTACTATATGCTTTATTATTGAAAGATAAGTTAAGCTAGTAAGATTGAGTCTTAAAATTACTCTGAATTCATCCGATATAAGGTTTGGTAATATAAGAATTTTCATTAATAAAGATAGTAGCATGGTATATAATGGAATCTTTATGGGCATTATTTTGATTAGGACATATGACAATTGCAGAAATTAGGTTATGACAATTGCAGAAAGTCGTTTTATTATTATTAATCATGATTCGTTGATTAAAATAAATATTATAATGTTGTTTCAGAACTTTATATTTTTTTGCCTATTGAATAATATTTGATTAATCGGTAAGATATAAGTGTACTTCTACTGTTCTTTCCGATATCATTTGATCAGAAATATAGCATTTAGCTCGGTGCATGAAATTGGAAAATCTTATGGCTCACATGATACTTCCAGATATCTGAAAGAATTCTAGTGGTTAAATTTAATGGGATGCCCCTCAATATATAGTTGTATATTTGCTGATAACACAAAGTACAGAAGAAATCGAATCATTCTACGCCATGGTAGACAATGCAAGACTTACTGCAAGTCCCAGGAAAGGAAGACACAAAAATGACAAATAAAACTAAGAAAATTAAAATAAACAGGTAAAGAAATTGAAATAGCTAGAAGTGTTTCCGATAGAGAATTGGAAAGTGTGACTCTGAGATCTGAAAATGCATTGACATGGCGAAGGACACATTTCAAAAACTAACTAGAATACTGAGAGACAGAAAAATCTCATTAGAAACAATAAAGAGTCGTGCTAAAATACTATGTGATATTTGTCATTTTTATGGCATCGAAATTTGAACGATGTCTTCAAAGATGAAGGAGAAGGTCGAAAGAATAGAAATGTGGTTCTAGAGGAGGATGCTGGGGATACTTTTGACCAAATACGAAGGTGTTGGAGAGGATGCAAACAACAATAAAACCTTTGCCATCAGGTAGGAATAGTTTAGGTTTCTAGAACACGCAGTAAGGAAGGAACGTTCGAAGAATCTAATATTCACGTTACGGAGAAAACGACACAGTGTAAAGCAGTGCGAGACATATTTCAAGAGCTTGAGCAAATGGATGGGGGGTCGTAGGCTTGAAAGACATACAAAAGTAGAGAATGAACACGACACATAAAGAAGAAGAAGAAGAAGAAGAAGAAGAAGAAGAAGACCTCCAAGAGGCAATATATACTACAAAGAAATTATAACCATGATGGGAGACAAGAAAACATAGATTACATAATATCAAAAAGGTTTCTATCAAATGCTACCTCAGACAAAATTTCTCAAAATCTAAACGTTCAAAATAACGCCTAAACTGAAATAAGTCTACTGACTGACCCAGTAATTGAAAATCACATTTAACTTTAGAGAAATAGCATTTGGAAAACTTTATGAGAACTACTAGTGACATCAGTAAATTTGATAAGCTGAAGGAGGACAATATAATAAAAGAATAGTCGAAAGTTAACATTCTCGCGGTAGTATTAAATAGACAACAAACAATGCCAATTAACCCTACAGCTTAGAAAATTGTAAATACGGAAATTAGGACCATATGTAATCTTCTTCATGTGCGATGTCCCTTCAGAACGTAGGCGATAATGAACTTTTACCTGGCTCTGAAATTTGTCGCTCTCAATATATTTTTTCTTGGTATCCTTTCTAAGCCTCCCTCGGCCATGCATTTGCTCAGACCTAACAAGTACGTCACGTGCTGGTATTCCGTGTCTCTCCTTTCTTTTATTCGACCTGTGAATATTAAATTCTCCAGGCCATCTCTCGTCATTACATGTCCCATTTGTCTCTACCTTATATTAAGTATGACTTTTCTTCTCGTTTGCATCTTTCCCAAGCTTCATCGTTGCACACAGGATCCGTCCATAATATCCGCAGTATTCTTCTGTAAAACTAAATTTCTGCTCCCTCAAGCCGTTTCTTCATCTTTGATGAGATCCTCTTCCATTCACTTCCATACAGAAAGAGATATCATATATCAATCCAGCATTCTTAACTTCGTTTCTAATGAAATTTTCCTGTCTTATATTACTCTGTTTAGCTTCTGAAATGCGTCTTTGGGTATGCAAATGCGACTTTCGATTTCCATGTGGCACTGTCCATCCTCTGTCAAAACTCGTCCCAGGTATTTGTATTTTTTAAAATGTTTTATTTAAGTTTTTCCGAGTTGTAGTTGGTATATTGATATCCTCTTTTTGCTGATAATCATACGTTCAGTTTTTAAGTCTATGCTCAGTCATTTCTTCTTATCTTCTTTTGCTACCTACTGTAAACGGTCCTTCATTTTCCTTTACGTGTCTGCTATCAGTACCGTATCATCCCCGTATCTGGTATTGCTGAGACTGTGGCCGCCAATGACGAATCCTGAGAAGGCTTTTATTTAGTTCACAATTCCTAGGTTGTACAGGTTTAAGTGATCCAGTGAGAAACAACCTCCTTGTTTACGCCTCTTTCTAGTTTTGCATACCTCCTGAATTCACTTCCTTTCAGTACAAAACGGATGTTATACCTAACATCATTTCCAAAAATGTCGAGGTTGTCGAGCATCTCTATCAAGTCCAGGAGTCGTACTTTGTCGAACATCTCTACGTATTCTATAAATAGCAGAGAAATGTCCTTCCTGTATTTGTATTGCTTTTTCGTATAGCATTCTGAATGAATATCACATTCCTCGATCCGGTATTCAACGAAGCCACATTGTACTTGTCCTATTTCTGGGTTGATTGTGCTGCGCGCTCTGTTCATCAGAAACCGGATGATAAGTTTTGTTATGTGGCTCATTAAACTGATTGTACGATAGAGCTCACACTCTTTTGCACATGGATTTATAGGTGTAAAATACGGCGATTGATCTGCTTAGGTCCTCCGGTATATTACGCTTGTTGTAGATTTCGCTTAGTATTTCTGTTAGGCTGTGTATATAGGCAAGCTAAATCGGCACAGCTCAGCGAAAATCTACATAAATTCGACAAGATGATCATATTTGATAAGGCATGCATACACGGAAGTATAAAATTATTAACAAAACAAAATATGGTTTTAAAATATCAAATGAGAGAACCCTCTGTAGAGAAAAAATAACCCAAAGACAGAAATAAAACTTTCGAGTATTTTTTATTGCAGTATCCAAAAATATGGAACTACAAGTCTTCATTAAACCTGCAACAGACTTTAGAAATAAGGATAAAATAGGGTAGGGATGGATTGAGTTCATAATATAAATGCTCTTTATACATGATTTCTGTATTATAAATGCCCGGCTTAGAGGATTTCAGTATTAAAATTATCACATAAATATTAAATGAAGTTTTTTTTTTTTTTTTTTTTTAATCATATCACCCCGAGCAAGGCAGTAACGCCACTGATGCGCAGGGGGCTACGTAAGGGTAAAAAGAATGGAAAAGAGAAAGCCGAAAACCGCATCCTAAACGGAAACAAGGGATGAGCCTCTTCACCTGTTCAATAGATGTGGGTGGAGTGTGAACCGGGCGATAGTTTAGTCTATCTACTCCAATTGAAAAAAAAAATAAAATAATAAAGGAAAAGAGTGAAAAGATTGGAAAAGAGAAAACCGGAAACCGCATCCTAAACAGGAAACAAGGGATGAGCCTCTTCACCTGTTCAATAGATGTGGGTGGAGTGTGAACCGGGCGATAGTTTAGTCTATCTACTCCAATTGAAAAAAAAAATAAAATAATAAAGGAAAAGAGTGAAAAGATTGGAAAAGAGAAAACCGGAAACCGCATCCTAAACAGGAAACAAGGGATGAGCCTCTTCACCTGTTCAATAGATGTGGGTGGAGTGTGAACCGGGCGATAGTTTAGTCTATCTACTCCAATTGAAAAAAAAAATAAAATAATAAAGGAAAAGAGTGAAAAAGATTGGAAAAGAGAAAACCGGAAACCGCATCCTAAACAGTAAACAAGGGATGAGCCTCTTCACCTGTTCAATAGATGTGGGTGGAGTGTGAACCGGGCGATAGTTTAGTCTATCTACTCCAATTGAAAAAAAAAAATAAAATAATAAAGGAAAAGAGTGAAAAGATTGGAAAAGAGAAAACCGGAAACCGCATCCTAAACAGGAAACAAGGGATGAGCCTCTTCACCTGTTCAATAGATGTGGGTGGAGTGTGAACCGGGCGATAGTTTAGTCTATCTACTCCAATTGAAAAAAAAAATAAAATAATAAAGGAAAAGAGTGAAAAGATTGGAAAAGAGAAAACCGGAAACCGCATCCTAAACAGGAAACAAGGGATGAGCCTCTTCACCTGTTCAATAGATGTGGGTGGAGTGTGAACCGGGCGATAGTTTAATCTATCTACTCCAATTAGTTTAATCTATCTACTCGGGAACCCCTTCCTAAACTAGAAACAAGGCGATCAACTCTACTCCTGTCCAAAAGAAGGGGGTGGAGTGTGAGACCTGGCGATAGAAGGTACTATCTACTCCAATTAAAAAAAATAAATATGTGACTGAAGTTAATGAAGTTTTAACTTAGTATAAGTCAAACCTAAATTTCATAATTAAGAACAATTTACACAAAAATTAGGCAGAAAAGATAAGAACCGAAAAAGAATAAAATAAAATAAAAAATACAAGTAAAAATAAGTAAATAAATAATTCAAAAAATAATAAAAAATAAGATCACACTGGCTAAACTCACCAAGTTGCAGGCTTGCTGACAGAAAAAAGTTAAGAAAATTTCAAAAATTATCTTCATTCTGTTTCTTCTATACAGTTCTGGAGAGTTCTGGAGAGATTAAGTTACCTTAAGCAAGCAGTAACAGACAGTAGTGTGATGGAGGGGGGGAATCACCTCCAAGCCATGTGTCCAGTTAGCAAGGGAATGACAGAGAACAATAAAAAAAAAAAACAAAAAAAAAACATGGCCGGTCTTAGAATTCCTACATATAACCAAAACCCTAATATACCAAACCTAAATTTCATAATTAAGAACAATTTACACAAAAATTAGGCAGAAAAGATAAGAACCGAAAAAGAATAAAATAAAATAAAAAATACAAGTAAAAATAAGTAAATAAATAATTCAAAAAATAATAAAAAATAAGATCACACTGGCTAAACTCACCAAGTTGCAGGCTTGCTGACAGAAAAAAGTTAAGAAAATTTCAAAAATTATCTTCATTCTGTTTCTTCTATACAGTTCTGGAGAGTTCTGGAGAGATTAAGTTACCTTAAGCAAGCAGTAACAGACAGTAGTGTGATGGAGGGGGGAATCACCTCCAAGCCATGTGTCCAGTTAGCAAGGGAATGACAGAGAACAATAAAAAAAAAAAAACAAAAAAAAAACATGGCCGGTCTTAGAATTCCTACATATAACCAAAACCCTAATATACCAAACCTAAATTTCATAATTAAGAACAATTTACACAAAAATTAGGCAGAAAAGATAAGAACCGAAAAAGAATAAAATAAAATAAAAAATACAAGTAAAAATAAGTAAATAAATAATTCAAAAAATAATAAAAAATAAGATCACACTGGCTAAACTCACCAAGTTGCAGGCTTGCTGACAGAAAAAAGTTAAGAAAATTTCAAAAATTATCTTCATTCTGTTTCTTCTATACAGTTCTGGAGAGTTCTGGAGAGATTAAGTTACCTTAAGCAAGCAGTAACAGACAGTAGTGTGATGGAGGGGGGAATCACCTCCAAGCCATGTGTCCAGTTAGCAAGGGAATGACAGAGAACAATAAAAAAAAAAAAAAAAAAAAAAAAAAAACATGGCCGGTCTTAGAATTCCTACATATAACCAAAACCCTAATATACCAAACCTAAATTTCATAATTAAGAACAATTTACACAAAAATTAGGCAGAAAAGATAAGAACCGAAAAAGAATAAAATAAAATAAAAAATACAAGTAAAGTATGTGAAATAGTGGCATTTTGGATTCCACTGTTTGTGTTATGTAAAATTCCGGTGTGCTAATGAAGACGGGCTGTATCGAACAATCAGCTAAACTTTTAGCACTGCCAATTATTAATATTTCTCCCCTTTTGACTCCATTTATTTTTAAATGTCTGCAGTATTCTTACTATTAATTTCATTTTTTTTTAATCTTGTTAAGCCAGGATATGACAACACAGCTATGAATTTCACATAGATTATCTTTGAGTATTTCCTTCAATGTCAGTGCCAGGATAACAATTTGTATTGTTAATTAAGTCACTTTCAGTGTTATAAAATTTAACCACAACGTCAAAATGATACTAGTCATTGTAATAAATAGATTCGAAAAAGTATACCAATGAAAAGAGAAAAAGAAAAGTGTGGTGTCTTCAGGTATATGTTCTTCACTTTCCTAAATTATAAAAGAGACTAGCTACACAAGCAATGTTTTAACAATTTCAAAAAGAAACAAATTGTTCATGAACGCTTCGCTATGTTATCAACACTTTTTAAACTGAAGGGAAAACTATTTTATACCGGCTGAACTTTTAATTTATTGTAAATTTTAATAAATGGAATTTATCAAGGTTTCATGACTTAAGTATAACCACATTATTAAGAATCGATATACGATAGTGATCATTAAAATATCTACCAAGGGAAGAAGTAAAATTCAATTTGAAATGATGCTATTGAAGCTGACCCTGTTGTTCTACTGCTTAGATGCCTAGCATTTTTTAACACATTATTAAATAATGATGTTTTAATCAATTTGTTTGACGTTTGTAATATTTTGACAACGATCTCACGTTTTGATCAGGTCATTTTTTATATTGAGACAGAGTAATAACATGTAAAACCAAACAAGTCTAAACGCTTCAGTTACTTTGCAGTAGTCAATTGACTCGCTAGGTTATCAGGATTAACTTTATTATATATTTACATCCTTGTGAGACCAAGCAAAAAATAAAGGTTGTCTAAAGAAATATATGTGTAATTAATAAAAAAATCCACACATGTTTATTTATTAAAATATATCGTTTTAGTGAAGCACAATACTTTTGATTGTGTAACTTACTGGACACAAAATCTTCATTTTGTAATTAGCCATTCAAAAACAAAAACAAATAATACAATGTGTGCGGGATGTGACTACGTTTTTATTTGACTTCGAATTAACAATTTTGCAACTAGTGTGCCACTTCACGAAACATGTAACCAGAAATGTTTGGAAAAATGCGATAAGAACTTTTGTAAAACTTTCTAACATATCTCTCTCCCTCTCTCTCTCTCTCTCTCTCTCTCTCTCTCTCTCTCTCTCTCTCTCTCTCTCTCTCTCTCTCCGCTTAGTTTAAGTCTAACCGGAAAAATTCATTACTA
Organism: Ascarosepion bandense; assembly: GCA_037127315.1. NCBI lineage: Eukaryota > Metazoa > Mollusca > Cephalopoda > Sepiida > Sepiidae > Ascarosepion > Ascarosepion bandense. The sequence continues at coordinate 689,951 of JBBBDQ010000303.1, read as the reverse complement.
GGTAAATTAATATTTCCAATGTATAAAATCAGCACTCTCCTATTTCATCCTGAGAATATACCCGTGTATTGAATATTGCTGCCATATCTGGTCGGGTGCCCCTGCTGCTCTCCTTGGGCTTCTTGATAAAATACAAAGGAGGATCTGTAACGTGGTTGATACTGACTTGGCAGACCGGCTGCAGCCGCTCTCACACCGGCGTGATGTGGCTTCCCTGCGCCTCTTCTACAAGTACTTTCATGGCTTCTGCTCCGATGATCTTAGATCACTGGTGCCGCCTAAACACGAATTTACACGAGATACTAGATTAGCAACTAGGTCCCACCCTTTTACAGTTAAACAAATAAGATGTAACCGTAAATTCTACTCCAACAGCTTCTTTTCTCGCGCTTCCCGCCTGTGGAACCCCCTTCCACAAGTCTGCTTTCCCGACAGTTACAATCTCCAGGTGTTTAAATGTAGGGTCAATAGACACCTCCTATCACACTAACTCCCAACTATTCTCACAACACTCTCATCTACCCAACCTCATTCTCGGTATCCTTACCCGCCTATCACCCACCCTCTGTCATTTCCTATATTTAATCAGCCTTTCTCCACTCTACGTAGCCCCCTGCACAGTAGTGGCAGTGACATGCCTTGCTCGGGGTGAAACGCTTATAAAAAAAATAACAAAAAATAACAAACAAATAAAACTTTATTCTGCTGAAAAGATAATTACTTTCAGCAAGAAGATAGAGTGAAACTTCGGCGTCACGGAATAACGACAATGGTCGCCACGCACATTGAATCGAGTTTCTTATAATACGCTGTTATAATTCTTATAATACGCTGTTCAGAAGAAAAGTTATAATATTTTACTTTACAACACCGAATTAAGATTCAGTTTTAATATAGCTTTCTTTCTATTTAGGTAAATTAGGAAATAGAATATGACACCGTTAAATGACCAATAGCCTAAATTTTTAATCGTATCACGGTTAGTTGTTTACATTAACCGCCATAAAGATCATTTCTATAAAACTGCCACGTATACAAATAACATTTTCATAAAATAACTATATTATTATAAATTACATTTATTTTCATAAATTTTCAAAGAATATAAATACTATTTACATAGAGTGTATTAGTTTTTTCGGAAATATATTTCTCAAATAAAACTAAAATTAATATATTATTTATATTTCAAATATTATCTGTGTTTACAAATTAGATTTTCAGTGATAATCAATGGTAAAAATTACATATCCAGAACTACCTATGCATATAATATCATATTTTCGTAAGTTCTCTATACTTATAAAAACACGTCTATAATTTATCTATGCTTACATGTTACCTTTTCCAAAATTATATCTACTTATATATTACATTTTCTAAAATACCTATGCTTATGAAAAAGATTTTCATAAATTAACTATCCTTACTAATTAAAATTTCTAAATTTATATGTTAATAATTACATTTTCATTAATTTACTATGCTTATAAATTATATTTCATAATATCTATATTTTAGAAGCAGATATCCTTAAATTACTTTTGCTTCTAAATTACATTTTCATCAGTTATATTTACCTCAAAATGTTTAACTTTTAAAAATATCCATGCTTAAATACTTAGATTTTCATTCATGATTTATCGTAAGTATTTAATTTTCTAAAAATATATCTGCTTTTAAATCACATTTTCACAAATTATCTGTACTTATAAATTATATTTTCATGAATTAATTATGCTTAAAAATTAAACATTCGTAAATTATTTTTCTAACTGTGCATTTCATAGGATCTGATTTGGTCAAAGATTGTTTACATCTTTGTTTCGTTCATATTTTTTTCATAAATTGTTGATGTATATGTTTGATTAAGTTGTCATGAATTATATATGCTTATAGATTAAATTTTCCTGAATTATATTATACATATAAAATATATTTTCTAAAATTATATATGCTTAAAAATATCATATTCATAAATTAACTATAGCTAGACATTACATATTCATGAATTGTCTATGGTGATTATTGACATTTCTGAAAGTTTTCTATGTTTGTATATACATTTTTCAACATTTATATATGCCTATTAATTAAATTTTCAAAAATTAACTAGGCTTATAAAAACATTTTCCTACATTATCTTGGTTTATGAATTCTATGTTTATAAGCAAACTACACTTATAAATTATCTTGTTCTGAATTATAAATGCTTCTAAATTATGTTTTAATATATTATCTATGTTCATAATAACATTTCTATAAAATATCTACTTATAAATGACATTTTCGAAAATATCTTAAGCTCAGAAGTTACATTTGCATAAATTACTTATACTTATGTATTAAAACTTATTACATAATTTAATTTTTCAATAACTTTCTATAATAATTAATAATATTTTCGTAAATTATCTATCCGTTTTGACCCATCACATCAGGTTTTCTGTACAGATTATGTTCCTTTGCAGAAAATAGACCAACATTTCTAATTGCACTCCGAAGTTGCCGGGTATAATAACGTAAGTAAAACACTTAAAACGTATTATTTTAGGTTCAATTCACTTATCATACAAGGAGAGCACCCTAATATCTTCTTACATGTATTTGCAGTAATTTCAATTTATATTTTCTGATTTAGTTACTTAAATGTCTTAGTTCCTTAAATGAAGACATACTTCATTTTCTGTGATTTTATTCATTGAAGATAAGAATCACTTTGAATGAACAAATATGAAAAACTCTGCATTTCATAGGATCTTTTATGCTCAAAAATACTTTTCATCTTCGTTTCGTTCATATTTCTCTCATAAATTGCTGACGTAATGTTTGATTAAGTTTATTTTGTCATTGGTCTTTAATAAGGATTAATATATTACTTATTCTTATGAAACAACTTCATCTTAATTATCTAATATGGAATACCAAAACACATTGTTAGAATATATGAAGGTTTATTAATTCTATACCAAAATAAAAAAAATGTAATTATTTCAGATGAGAATATTGAAATTTTCGGTGTAATCTATGCTTATGAATTACATTCTTGAAAATTGTCTTTTCATATACATGATATTTTCTTAAAATATCCATGTTTGTAAATTGCCTATTCATGAATTATTTATGATCAATATTGACATTTTTTAAATCTATTCGTATAAATGGCATTCTCGTACATCATCCATGATTATAAATTATGTTCTAAAAGATTATCCATGCTTATAATTAGTATTTTCATAAATTATCTCTGTGAAAAATTTTTTTTTCAAATATATATATCCTTATAAACCACATTTTCTTAATAATCTATGCTTAAGAATTAAATTTTCATGAATAATATATGTTTATAAATTTCATTTTCATAAGTTATCTGGCTAACAAATTTAATTTATATCAATTGTCTATATTTAAGAATTATATATTCAAAGACTATTTGTTGTGGCGTAGAAAACCAGAAATAAACACACAAACAAGGAATAGCGTTAACAAATATTTTAACAAAGAAGAGTAGTAAAAAATAACACCTGAGAAGTTTACCAGCTTGGCTGTTGAGTCTGGCTTTCAGAGCTATCTGATGAAAATAGTCTTCTTCCAGAAAACAGAAACAGCTGATTATCTACAGTTGGGAAAGTTCATGTGTGCATGGATAAATCAGTAAGTACCGCCTCGTAAGTATCAACTCTGCAGGAGTCTTAATACTTCTTTCTCATCTGATTAATGACGATAAAATTCGTTACTTTTCTTTTTCTTTTTAAACGGTTCCTAATTTGGTTTAAATGTCTTCTGTCAGTTAACTGGAGATCATATACCCTACTCTTTTCTCAATTGCACCCAATTCTCAGAAATAATTATTCTCTCGAAACAAAACTTTCTCTCTGGGTACCATGTTTGTTCATTCGTGTTTTGTTTGTTAGGGAAGTAGCTTGTCGAACACAGACCCAATTTTAAGCCCAAACATTACGTCGGCTGGCGATGATGATGATGATGGTGTATTGTCGTTGGATGTGATTCTATACACCTGCTGGAACTTTTGTCTGCCTGTCCGTTGTACCTTGGGTGATACGAAGCGATCGTAACATTATTGATTGGGAGGGTCTCATAAATTTCTTTAAGATTAACGGACATAAATTCCGCCACATATTCTGAGACTAAACAATCGGCTATCTCAATTCTGGCGAAAATTTCGTGTAGAAATGTCTACATCTATGTACTTTGAACTACTTAGAAAAGCTAAGTATTATATCTTCTACTATAAGATAGTGAAATCTGTTTAACGGGACTGCGATATCTAGATGAATTCTAGAATATGGTCGGTCTGTTTTCAGTTACGGATTATAATTTATTGTAGGATAATTAGTTGCCAAAGCATAGCCTTTGAAGAATTTAACAATGTCCTTGTTAACGTTAGCCATATTCGGCCAGTATATATAACTGTGCATAAGGCTTTTCATCCTTGTAATTCCTTGGTGACCAGCATGGATATCTTTCAGAATCCTTCTTTGTAGTGTTGTGAGAAAGACAATTTGCTCAATATATAGCATTAACTCGTCGCATAAAGAGTAAATAACTGATGCCTGTTTGTCCTATTCAACAAATTCTGGTTTTGATTTACCTGATAAACTCATGTCTTAAAGCTTCTTGTTTGATTTTGTTGAGAGTTACATGGAGTTCGTTACTGTGCTGCATTAGAGAAGCAATCACATCAATTTCAAGAGGTTTTCTGTGTTTCGGGATTAATCTGGACAATTCTCTGGCATGATAGATATTTTTAGACGGTAGGAACTTTATTTTAAAGTTATAATTTAAAAGGATTGTACAAAAGCTCCGAGTCTGTTTGTCTATTTCCATTTAATAAGTCGAAAATATTTTCCGGTCTAGGTAAAGAATAATGATAGTCTTTGAGTGCTACATTAACCCTTGACGCGAAACCGGCCCAGACCGGGAAGACATTTGACTTCTTCTTCACATAGACGGTGGATGAAGCCCATTGGCTCTACAAAATTTAGGATAAGACACTGTTTTTCCTAGGCTGACCAATTCTTTATTTATTTGTTTTAAAGAGGTGAAAATCCAATTTCGATTTTTTCTGAAACACTGGCAGGATATCATCTTAACTTGATCTTTGTCTTCATCATTTTGCACCTAAAGCACACAGAAAAAATCAAAAATGTTCTTTTAATTTTTAATTAGAATTATTTGCCTGCGTGTTCAGGTATATATATATATATATATATATATATATATATATATATATATATATATATATATATATGCAAAATGAAATAGGAACTTAAATTTCCCTATCCAATCGGTCCCAAAAAGAGACTTGTTTAGTTTTAGTGTCTTTCTTAAAAAATTACATTACTGATAAATTTTTAAACTTGTCTTGCACCGGTGTCTCGGACCTCGACATTTTATTAGTTCTTAGCAAATTTGGTTTGCTCAACTTTTCCCAAGTGTTTAGATTTATAGTTGTTAAATCTGAACCAGAATCCAACTGTAGTTTAATATTTTTATTTATGATTTGTACTTTCACGAATTTCCTAATCTTTAACCTGTCTTTGTCTGAGTTTATGTTTTTACGCGGCTATTAAACTTTTTCTTTGCTCGAAAATATGAACTCTTCTTCCCGAAATGGCTACAATTTAAGATTTTTTCCTGTAAGTGCAGTCTTTATACAAATGTAGTGACCCACAACCGTAAGACGGGTTAGTGGGAAATTTGTCTTGTTTCTTTTTTGATTGGTTTGATTTAGAGGGAGAATTAAATTGTTTTTTTCTTTCGGCGTACTTTCTTATGTGTGCTATGCCAGATTCCTGGATATTTTTCGAATCTTGGCCTACGCTTACGAATCTCTGACATTATTCAGCTATTTGTTGGAGAGTAAGGTTTGGCTCATTTTCCAAATTATTTAGAAATCTCCGTCAACCTTTAGACGCTTTAGCTTTAAAGAGTCTCTGAATACATATCAGACATTTGAACTTATTATCAGTCAATTCTGAGAGTTTTGAAATTGTCACAATGCTTGTTCACGACATACATATATAATCTCCACTGTCCTTACTGGTTAAAATCCTACTCTTCCATCTTTTATGAAAGATTGAAGTTTTAAGAGTAAAATGTTTTGTAAGAAGTTTAACTACTTCAGTAAATGTCCGTTCGCTTGTTTTACGGGGTAAGATATAGTTCACAAAATTAGTGTGCTCTGTGTTGCTCAGTTTTCGAAGATAAGGCAAACTTTGTTTGTCTGAACAATTTAAGCAATGGATGGCTTATAAATTTTCGATTCTTCTGAAATAGAAGTTGAAAGTTATATCCTCGTCTGAAGAATATATAAAAATGTCTATTGCGCCCCAGATCGTATTTTGTAAGAACGCATTTTCGTCATCACTAATTTGTCACCCTATGTGCCAGTTCAAGAATGTTTCTTCGCACCTGTTGAAATTAAGTAGAATTTTCTCTAGTTTTATGTCTGCTTTCTCTTTGTTTTTTTATTTTAAATCAAGCCGTTCTTTTTGAGTTTGATTTTAAATTTCTTGTCGTTAATTTTGTATATCCATCTGGAATTGCTCTATTCTTTTTGCTGTTCAAGTTGCTTCTCTTGCCTTTTAAGTTCCCATTGGTTTTGGCGTTCCAGTTGGAACTTAACAAAATAAAGCATGGCGGATGCAAATTCGTCTATGTTTTTCCCTGTGTGTTTTTAGGATTAAACCAAATACAAATAAATTAAAGTGAAAAACTTTCCTTTCCCCTGAATAACAAAAGTATTTCTTGCTCACTCAGTCAAGTGTAATAAAAATTAATTAACATGAATAATAAAAAAAAACTTTAGTTTCTGACTCCCCCGGAAAAAGGTACTTATTTTTTCTTTCTTTCAAAAAGAAAACCAAAAAGATGAATGCTCGCCGTTTAGCGGCTAGCGTTCATGTATAAAGATAGTTAGTTGCACATATTTTTCGTTCGGTTTCCTTTTTTGGATTAGCAAGTATTGTTGAGTAGAACAATGTGTGACAAATGTAGTTTTTTTGTTTGGTTTCTCTTTCTGGATTACCGATTACAGTTGAGTAGAAAACATTGTGAAAAAACTCTAATTTTATTTTCATTTGGTTTCCTTTTCCCGATTTCCAAGTTCTTTTGAATAAACCAAATATGACAAAAAATTCCGTGTGTCTAGGATGAAGCAAATATTGACAATTTCTCACGCAACCTTTTGGGGAGGACAAGGGTTTGTATGTATCCATGTAGCCAAGTTGTTTTAGCCTTGTTAGGGGGCAGAAATAAAGACACAAAAAGTATAGTGTTTAAAAAGCATATTAACAAAGAATAGTAGTACAACACATGCAAATGAGGTCACCAGTGTGACTGTTTGATCCACTTTTCAGAGCTATATGCTGGAATAGATTTCAGCATCTCCTATTGCAACCACCATGCAACGGATGCGACACACAGTCAGGTTATTTAGGCAGGTTTATTGGTGGTGTCGGAGAAAAATTCCCAAACCCCTCAGCACTTTCCCTATTGGGGACGCCTCAATAGCCTGGAAATAAGCTCGGCTCTCTTTCCGGGGAGAGGTAAAGCCTATGTGCATTGCCATCTGGGGTTTCGCAGCCCACAGTGTAATTTTTCTCAACTGCATGTCCTTCCTCGGACAGACATAAAACCAAGCTGTACTCTGCGCGAAGACAGAGGTGCAACTGAAGATTGACTCGATTCCCAAACTCTGTTGGAATAATCTTTAGCCACAATGCAGAAACTGCTGCTTATTTATAGTTGGAAATGTTCATGTGTACACGAGTAAATTACCATAACCGTATCTATGATTATAAATTAAATTTTCATAAATTATATATGCATATCAACTACATATTCCAAAAATGTCCTTGCTTGTAAAACAAATTTTCATATATTATCCATGCTTATTAATCACATTTCAAAAACTTTCTACCTTTATGAATAAAATTTTCATAAATTATCAAATCTTATAAATTATTTTTCGAAAACTATCTATAGATACAAATTATATTTTTCATAATCATCTATGTTTATAGTTTACATTTTCATGGATAAGCATAGCCTTTGCAGAATTTTACAATGTCCTCGTTAACGTTATCTATGTTCGGCCAGTATATATAACTGTGCATGAGACTTTTCATCCTTGTAATTCCTTGCTGGCCAGCATGGATATTTTTCAGAATTCTTCTTTGTAGTGTTATGAGAAGCTTATCAGATACATTTTCTAAATATATTTATTCTTCTAAATTTTGTATTCCTAAAATATGTATACATATAAATTAAAACACCATAATTTAGAATCTCTGTATTCTATAGTATAGTTTCACTTTCTTTATGAATGAGAATATTGTATTTTGTTGTTCTTTTTCCTTAACGATTAATAATATAAATTAATATTTAATATATATGAATTGTCGATTAATTGTATTTTATTTATTAATATAACTTTTGAGCAGAAGTATGATATTTATAAGTGTGTATATTAAGGCCTTAATAGCGAACGGTGTGAATTTAATTTGTTTCCCCAAAATGTTAGCCGATAAAGTAATCAAACGTAGAATGAATCAACCGACCACTCCACTAAACACACGATTCTTCTTAATGATATCGCGCCAGTGTGATGTGAAGAGTATAATAAATCACTATGATCTGAAGACACAAAATGGCCGTATGACGACAGGACAAAAACTGCTTCCTATCGATGGAGGCGGACAATAGAATCGCCGAAATGATCGACGAAAGAGACAACGAAACACTTTACCTATCAATTTATGGCGCGCCATTAATCATTCTTAATTCCCATCTTTATCCAATGTATGATCGTTTGCGATCTTTTTCTTCATCCCATCAAATATTGATTTTTGCATCCACAATGAAGGGAATCGTGACACAAGAAAGCGGTAGGGTTACTAGAAAAATACACATGGTTCTATTTTCATTTTCATTGATATAATATTTTTATCTGGCTGATCTTCAATGCATTATTGTTCATGACGAGGAAAAACAATTCGTATTTTCATCTTTTTTAAATACCGTGTCCTTTCAGGGCGTAGATGATCATGAATTTCAATTTATTTCCCTATCTCTTGTTGCTCTTAATATATTTCCACTTAGTGTACTCCTCTGGATGTTCGTTGTGGAGCATTGGATATCGACTCGGAATGGAAATCGGTGAGCCGAGTTCAAATTCCAGTTGAGATTCTTTAAATTTACTTACGCACAAATACCCTTGGGAAAGGTAATAATCCGATTCTTCCCTCCAGTTATGGGTTAAATAACAGAACAGAATGGGTTCTAGGGCCTTAGCTGGCAACCAGTCCACCACAGAAGATAATGGCAACATCCTGCGGAATAATCTTCCACCCAGTCAGTCATGTCTCTTTCGAGACATGATCAACCAAAGCGTGTATCACATATGACACTTAACTGACTGATATCTCTCAGATCTCTCTCGTCCATGCACCTACTCATGCCCATAAAGTAGGTCTCGCGCTGCTTCAAGTCTCTCATTCTCGCTATTCTTACTGTGAGCATCAGCTTCTTCATGCTATCCTTCTTCATTGCGTGTTCCAGAAACTTTCAGCGTATTTTCCTGGTGCCAAGTATGAGTATCCGTTTCGTTTGGATTCTCTTCGAAACCTTGTCGTTACTCACATGTCTTTTTTTCGTGGTAACCTTAGCGTCCTTCTGTTGAACCTCATTTCTGCCGGTTCATCCTTCACCCAGCATTTACTGCCATATAGGAGGACAAATATCACATAACAGTTCAGTACACTTTTCTTAGGATGTGGTGCAGTGGTTATCAACTCGGATCGAAAAATCGGTGAGCCGTGTTCGAATTTCATTTGAATTTCTTCCATCCACTTAGCCTTGGGAAATATATTAATCCGTCTCTTCCCTCCAGTTATAGGTTAAATAATAAGAAAGAAGTGGTTTTATAGCCTTGTCTGGGAACCAGTCTACCGCAGAAAGCAATAGCAATCTACTGCAGGATAATTTGTTGTCCAGCCAGTCATGTCTCTTTCGATACATGATCGCCCAAAGCGTGTATCATGTATGGCGCTTAACTGACTGGATGTGTCTTGTGGTGCAGTGGGAATCGTCTCGGAATGAAAACTCGAGGTGATGATTTCTAATTCCATTTGAATTCTGTTCATTCACTTACGCACAAATACTCTTGGGAAAGGTATTAATCCGTTTCTTCCCTCCAGTTATAGGTTAAATAATAGCAAAGATTGGGTTCTATAAAATTGACTGGCAACCAGTCTACAGCAAAACGCAATGGCAACCTACTGTGCGTTAATCTTCTGTCAAGTCAGTCATGTGTCTGTCGTGACATAATCACCCAAAACCTGTATCAAGTATGCACTTAACTAACTGAAACTTTTCTTAGTCTCCAGCGAAATCTTCCTTTCTTTCAGTACTCTGCTCAGCCTTTTGAAAAGGGTTTTTGGCCATGCCAATCTGTCGTCAAATCTCAGGTTCGCACTTTTTATTCTTTTTTAGAATGCTTCCTAGTTATTTATACTTCTGTACCTGTTTCAATTTAATGTCTTCGACGTGTAGTTGGTACTTTAGGGATCTTTATTTGCTGATCACCATGAATTCATTTTTATTAAGGTTCATGTTTAGCCCTTCCATCTCATTTTCTTTGTTTCCTGCTGTAAAGGCTCCTGTATTTTTTCTGAAGGCCTATATAAAAGGCCTTGAGGATATAGTGATATTCTGAGACAAGAGAGTGTCTGCTGGAAAAAATGTATGTCTGGCAACATTAATCTGGACAATGAGAAAACAATCGCAGATATCACACAATTTTAGCGACCACGTCACATCTTACAACTGGCTGCCTAACACCCCACAATGCAACACTCCTATCTATTATATACGGGGCGCAGTTGAACTACAAATCGACAAAACTTCTTCGCCTGTCACAAGAACTTCAGCTGTCTTTTCTTTATCTCATTATTAATTTCTTTTCATTTCCATCTTTTCTAAAACCTCATCATTGCTCGCCTGCTTGATCCATGATATCTGCAGCATTCTTCTGTAGAACCATAAGGCAGTTGATTCATGTTTTTCCATTCTTTTTGATAATATTGTCCAGCATTTAATGTCATATTGAAGAAAAGACATCACATAGCAATCCAGAATTCTTATTTTGTTTCTAGTGAAAATTTACCGTCTTTTAAGGCTCAGCTCAGCTTCTGGAATGCGTCATTGGTGATGCTATTTCGTCTTCGGATGTCAGCGTCACACTTTCCGTCTTCCTTTAGAACACTTTTCAATTAAAATTTTTGTACTAGTCTTATTTTAGTATCCCCAACATGTAATTGGCATTTTAAGCTCCTCTGTTTACTGATGGTCATACATTCAGTTTTCTTGGAGTTTATCTTTTAGACATTTCATTCGACTTTCTTCTTCTACATTTTGTAAGCAGTCTTGTAGTTTTCTTTCCGTGTTGGCTATCAGCATTATACCATCTGCGTAACTTATGTTGTTCAGATAGTGACCGACAATAACGTATGACAACGATGCATAAGTTCTAGGGTCTTTTGGAAATTATATATGTTAAAATGTATGTCAGTGCGATTTTCATTTATGTGTAAATTAGACAAATATATATTCATCATGTTCCCTAAACATACATGTGATTACACACACTGATGCAGGCATCCACACACACACACACACACGCACACATACACACAGACAAACACACATACGAACACACACAAACACATACAAAACTAACCTGTATATATATATATATATGTATATATATACATATATTAAACACACACACACACACACACACATATATATATATATGTATGTATATATATATATATATATATACATATATATATATATATATATATATATATATATGTATGTATGTATATATACACTAGTGCTCTTAATATAAGGATCGGAAAAAACAAAGACGTAAATATGTGTATTACTTAAAAATAATACATTATTAGCAATTAAATTTTACCGAATAAAGATTAGGGTGTAATGCATAAGTATTAAGTAATTTACAAAAATCCTTTATTTTTAAATAAAGGTTAAATGGAACAAAAGAAATAAACTACTGGAGAAAAAATAAGGAACGATGTTAATAATTTGCATAAGCTTTTAATTTACATTGTTAAAATCTTCATGGACCTTTTCAACAATAAGTAAAAAATCATTTATCATTAGGACTTTATTTTTAATCTATATGGCAAATTCTATACGCAAAAAGCTATCTTTTGAAGAAAAAAATCATTATCGCTAACTATCAAGAAAAAAACAATTTCAGAAATTTCTGATATTGTTCGTAGGTCTAAAAGGGTCGTTCATCGTGTAATTAGCAAGGTATAAAACCGATAAAAAGTTAGATACAAAACCAAAATCCGGCAGATCTCCAAAAACATCGCAAAGATATAATCACAGAATTGTTAGAATAACTACAAAAATCCGTTCTGAAACTACAACATCAGTTGCCCGTAAATTTAATGAAGACACAGATAAGATAATAATAAGGAAATGGTTGCTCGTAAAAATACTGAATTGCATGCCCGTATTCCAGCCACGAAGCCTCTTATTTTAAAGCAAAACCAAAGGGCACGCCTGAAGTATGCGACAAAACATTTTGTTTGGACTAACGCATAAGGGGATACAGTTCATTTCAGGACCAGTCCAAGTTTACTATGTTCTGAGGGCAAAACCTACGTACACCTTAGGCCAGATAAAAGACTGTCTGCTCAATGTGTCAAGAATGTGTCAAGTTAAGTTTAGTGACTGCAGTGTGATGGTGTGCAGAATAATTTCATCTGCAGGAGTTGGCCCTATCATCCGCTTACATGGCAATATCAATGCTGAGATTTAAAAATGGCTTCTTCAGCAGCATGTGTACCAAGGTTACACCAAAACCTTTATGAATGTTCTATTTTCATGCAGGACAATGCATCTTACCACAACGCTCAGAAGGTTATGGCTTTATTAGAAAAAAATCGCTCTAATAAAGTGGCCAGCCCAGATCGCCGACCTGAATCCAATAGAAAATTATTGAAAGATAATTGGAGAAAGGGCTCTGAAAAGTAACCTGAAAAACGAGGATTACCTACGGGAGTTATTAAAAGATGAATGGTAGGGAATTAATGCTGACTTTTAAAGAAATTAATGAGATAATGTGGTCGATGATGCAGAGAAATCATTGAAAATAATGGTATGTTTTCCAAATATTAAATTTTGTTGATGTTTTGTTCTTAATTAATAATTAACAAAATCGCTCCTTAACATTTGTCCATTAGCTTATTTTCTTTGTTCCATTTAATCTTTATTAAAAGACTATTATGTAAATTTTTTGAAACTTTGTATAATATTTATGCATTACACTCTAAATTTTATTCGGGAAAAATTTCATTGCTAATCATGCATTACTTTTTAAGTATTACTCATATTTATGTCTTTGTTGATTCCGTTCCTTATATTATGGACGCTAGTGTATATATATATATATATATATATATATATATATATATATATATAGCAAACTTATTTTAATCTAACTTCAGTCAGGCAGTCACCACACAAATAATACTACTCTAATCACCAAAGTGATCCAAATTGCAAATGAAAAAAAATCGTTAGAGCTTAACAAAAATATTTTACAACCACTTCTAAAACAATAATGACTTATTATAAAATAAGATAATAATGCTTTAAAACTTTAAGATGATATTTATTCTATCCTTTGCAAACAATGCCACAACGAATGCAAAAAATAAATACCAAGAAATTAAAAAAAATAATGTATAACTAGAAATTTAATTTTATACAAAAAATTACACTGAATGCATTAGCTTCTAAACTTAATGTTTTGGTTTTAATTATAATTTTAAAAATGTAACTTTAATTAATATTAAAAACAATTTATTTAATACAAAATGCATAGAAAATATTTTAATTATAAGATCATTCACAGTAAACTAAGTTTAAATTCTTACAACATTTCCCCTTTCTTGGCACATTTGCTCATATCAGATTGACGATTATTCAATATTAAAAGTGCTAAAAGCAAAAACAAAAAAAAAGATATGCTGAGTTAAACTAGCTACACTAAATACACAAAACATTTATTTACAGAATTTAAACATTTCAGCGTCTATATCTATGCTCTTGAGTCGTCCCATTAAAATAAAAGCCACTTTCGCGTCAGACAAGACTAATTCTACAATAGTCAATCTCGATGACAGGCACAGATTCCCTTTGTTGATGTAGGATAGATAGATAGATAGATAGATAGATAAGAACAGGCATAGATAGATAGATAGATAGATAGATAGATAGATAGATCAAATTTTACAAAATTTTTATTTTTTATTTTATATATTTTTTCTAAGTACCTAGGAATGTTGTTAAATTCTTTTCCAAGAATTGTTCCGTTAAAATTTACTCAACTGTTTTTTTTTTTAATTACGGTGATCTCAAGTTTGATTGAACCAATTTAAAGCAAACACTGCATTTAGATTCTATTCAATATTCAAAATGTGACCAACTGTTTTCTGTTTGAAACCGAAAAACCAAAACCGTGATCGTAACCTTGAAGTAGTAAATGATATAGTAAATAGTACACTAATAAATATAATGAAAATTAGAGAATAATTCGTTTAAATTGATACTTCTCCGACGCACAATTTTCTAGATATATCATAATTCATTATTTTAAAAGGATTATAGAAAGCGTAATTTGTGATATTCAGCTTACTAAACGAACAATTTACTATTCTTAAGTGATACTAAGTATTAACGGTTCCGAATATTTACATCATATAGACTCAAATATAATGGTTTATTAGCATGACTGCGGCGCGAAACAAATTATTCAAATGTTACAATTCCAGAATTATACAGATATTATGGAATAAAAACGCAAGTGATGATGTTTTAAAAAAAATGAAACGAAAATTACATTTATAAATAAGAAAAACAGACTACTGAAATTCGTAAAGTAGTTTTCTGAAATTTGACTTTCACAAAGCATATTGAAAGCAAAAGACATACCTAATGAGTTTGTTAAATGTATAGCAGAACAGAGATTAGGAGAGATAACAAAAAGACATAATTTACTGAGAGCTACAAAGTTTAGTAAATTGTGGAGTGCCATGATCACTAAACTTCTGAATGGGAATGGCATTTAGAGTTAGAGAGTTTTTTGTGTATGTCAAAAAAGAAGACGAACTGTTAAATGAAAGAACAGAAATTATGACAAAATGAATCCACACTAAGAAATACCTCTTAGCTTCATACAACCATGGATGAAAACGTCATAATTCATTTGAATTTAACCAATGCGCATTCATAAATTCTCTGCCACGTGAAGGTTCAAATAAAACACCGTTACAAGAGCGTTCCTAAAAAGTAAAACGGTATAAAGTAAAATCAGTTATTAAAAAATTGCCTGAAGAAACCACTCATGGTAGAAACCTGGGTAGCAAATGAACTCGTTTAACAATGAAAAATATTCAAAAGTTAATTGTATAGAACAAGTTGTAATACAAATGTGACTGGTCTAACGCTATTAGGACCAAAAACTAAGCAACTAAGTATTAAACAATAAAATCAAGTAGAGCACTCTAGATATCGGGTGCGTATAATGATAATATATGCGCTAAAAGTCTGCCTTCTTCCACCGAACGCCTATAACCCAGAGGTAGAATCGCCGACTGACGCCAATTCGGTCGGGTTTCAATCCTGGGTTAAAATGCAATCGGAGTCTAACCGTACTGATGAGCTATGACATAGCGAAATAGATCTGTCTGCGGATGACAATATTTACGCTCTCACACCCTTATTGAGCACTCTTTAAGAATGGTAGACTTTGAAAAACAGTAGCTACTCTGGCGTGTCGCCTCGCTTATTCAGTAAAATGAATTAGAGCACTCTAGCTATTGGGTGCGTATAATGAAAATATATGCGCTAAAAAGTTCAGCCTTCTTCCACCGAACGCCCATAGCTCAGAGGTAGAATCGCCGACTGACGCCAATTCGGTCGGGTTTCAATCCTGGGTTAAAAAGCAATCGGAGTCTATCTGTACTGATGAGCTGTGATACAGCGAAACAGATATGTCTGCGGATGAGAATATATATATATATATATATATATATATATATATATATATATATATTAATGAAGCAAAATAGAACTTGTCAAAAGATACATAGCGATTAACACTGCCTAAAACAAAACCACTTTCAAAATAGCTAGAAATACCTGAGACAATAAATAATATGGAGAAGTTTTACTCTCTTTCACCTAAAAATTTAAATTAATAAATTAAATAATTTTCTCTGTCTGCCATATTAAACTGAGATGTTATTGCTCCTGTTGCATGTACAGAATCGCCGACTGACACCAATTCGGTCGAGTTTCAATCCTGGGTTAACAGCAATCAGATGCATAACCGTACTGATGAGATGTGGTACATCGAAACAGATCTGTCTGCGGATGACTGTTTACGCTCTCACACCCTGATTCAGCACTCTGGAAGAATGGTAGACTTTGAAAAAACAGTAGCTGCTCTAGCATCTACGCATCACTTATTCAGTAATGAATTCGATGACTGTCTATTGGCGTATGATCCATCATACGCTAAAGTTCTGACTCCTTCTACCGAGTGCCTATAGCTCAGAGGTAGAATCGCCGACTGTGTTCAATATAGAAAGAGCGCAATTAATATTTATTATGTATTATTCTTTAGAACATGTAAAACTACCAGTAGTTTGTAGTTTGTACATGTATATTACATATATATATATATATATATATATATATATATATATCTGTGTGTGTGTGTGTGTGCGTGAGTATTTATACTTATAAGTGTGTTTGTGTGTATGCGCACCTCTCTGTACAGACTAATATTAATAATATTTCTAAACAAATGTAATTCCAACAAAACCTAGAACCTAATCTGTATAAAATATGCCAATTACTAATTTCTTATGTTAAAAGGGAAATACAAACCTGTTGAAACTATACTTAACCTGGCCGTTCACTTCAAGTGCTCTTGAATCAGACGTACTTGACCACAACTTGCCGATAAACATAAAATTGTGTACTGGAAATATCTTTTGACACTTGTATTTTTTCTTTTATATACCATATATGTTCTGGAGGTAGGCGATAACTTCTCTACACAGGTTCTTTCGAATTATTTCTTTTAGTACAAATTTATCAAACATTGTGAAATCTTAAGGCAGAACAACAAAAAAGTATTCTACAGAATATCAGAGACTTTATCTCGTGAAAGATTTCAGCATCAACAACATTGCATGTAGCACAACGGAGTGTAACATATAGTTGCAAAACCGATTTTCTTGAAATCTTCTTTTAAGAGAAATATTTTATATTCTATGTTGGTCGTCCGAGATATTAACTTGTTACAAGTATCACACACCCAGAGGATTAAAATATGTAGATACTTTAGGGCCAAGGAAGAAGCCTGGAAGATTTATGAGGTTTATAATTAAATACAGATAAATTCAGAGATACAAGGAATAGAAAATAGATGTCCAACATGATAGCAATAACTATAATGGAATAAATATGAATACATTGTTCCGAAACATAAGACGAATGTGAAGGTGTTGCTTCAATATACCAAGTTAGATCAAAGTAAAGTCTGATTTGCTTGTCGGGGGATCATTTTCCATGAAAATGAGGATTGCCCACGAGTTTGGGCTAAACACCTACCGAAGAGAGTAGGTAGATGAAGAGTTGTCCCTTCGCTGGCTTTATTTGTAAGGGATAAACAGCCCTTAAATGTCAAGTGAGCGTCTCCGAAATGTTCTAATATTACCCCGCTAGGACCTTAAGAGAAATGTGCTGCTGACGTGATAATATATCTCACATGACTTCTGGGTGGGCGCAATTAATTAACGAAAGATCATGGAGAATGCTGAAAATTGAACATAAAACACAAGAAGAAATGTAGAAAAACAAACAAAAACGTTCTACATCACTCTAATGTTAATTGATTTAGTGTAGCAAATGTTTTGGCCAATTAATATGACGGCTTGATCTCGTAATTGGTCACTCTGGCTGCTCTGATGGTGCTGGGATTTTTGTTCTCTGAAGCTTTGTTGTTCAGGCAGGTGGTATCTAAAAAACAAGCTTCAAATTGTCTAAGGAAATGTTTTCAAATGTGTCATTTTTTCACCTTAAATTGTTTTGCTTGACGTTTGAAAGGTTTACTAAAGGTTGGCTGAAGCATATGAATTTTTGCTGCATGGTGAGCAAAAACGTGTTCAGGTCTTTAAATTTGTTGCAAATATGTTGGCCTTTCTGTCTGTGTAAGATTTGATAAGCCAAATTGGTAATCATGGCTGCGAGTTGCGCCTTAAAAATGATGAAATTTAATTGCTTCTATTGGAGTCGAAGAAAAAACAACTCCTAGGAGTGTAGAGCCATAATCCATTTCTGGGAATGTGAACTTCTTGTCTGCATTGAGAGCTATGCAAAATCACAAAAATCCTAATGGCAAATTTTCAAAACCTTTTTTAGGTGTGTCATTGCTTTGAGGGCTGACTTGATACTCTGATGGAATCTCTCATCCAGTCTATTTGCCGTCGTTCAAAACTTTTTCATTCATAGTAGATTCAGTAATTCGTCAGACTTCAGCTTTGAATTGATGACATCTGTCTGTCGTGATTTCTACAGGTACAACAAAACGAATTATATATCATGAGACGAATGTCTTCACTGTCGTCTCTGTAATGCCGTTAGAGGGGAATAACTTCGTTCCAACGGCAGAAAATGTCGATACAGGCCAGTAAATAGTAGTTTCCCTAAATTGACGGAAATAGTCCAGTGAGGTCGAGATGTATTTATGAAAAAAAATTTTTCTGGAGTCTGGAGACGTGTGTGTGTATGTCTTCGTATTTTAGCTTTCTTACCTGGAACACGGGTTTTCGACCAATGTCGAATATGTCTCTTCATGTGCAGCCAAACGATCAGTCCGTGACTAGTTGCATCAAAGCATTTTCACCAGGTTGAGAAAGGATCAGCATTAAAAAATATTTTCTGGTAAAAATGATCAAATTTTCATGTACTAGTTTTACATACAAATTCTACCATTATGATACGAATGGTTAACTTGGAAATCTTTAATGATGTAAAAGTATCCTGTAAATACTTTTAAGCAGCTGTTCCTTTGCATGTACATTCATGAATGACTAGTAATCCAGGGTTCAGAAGTAGGGTATATCGGGATATAGTGAACGCAGTAACGTTATTCGTTCCATTACTATATCTGATAACTGCAGTAAAATGTAACAGATAATAAAGCTCTCTGGTTTCACGTGAGGCGTATGTTTGGGAATTTGACTGAAAGTTTCCCATTAAGTGTTTATTGATATGTTTGAATATGAAAGATCCACCCTTCCAAGAAATGCCTAAAATAACGAACCGCTGAACATGCAGCAGAAAGTTTACGTCTAAAAGTACTATATTTCCCCTCAGTTGACGATAACTTTTTTGAGAAAAAGAAACATTTTTTCCACTGCTCCTCTACATTCTGCTGAAAGAGAGCTTCTACACCAAATTACAAAGCATCAACAGCCAAACATAACTTGTTACCTGCAACGCTATGTAACTGTTCTATCACCTGGGATAAAAGTGATTTGTTTTATTAAAAGCTATTACTGCCATATTCGATAAAATTAAGTAACAGTTTTTGATGTTGGTTAAGGCATAAAGCAGAAGTTTGCTGACCTAGAACAATTAGACCAAAAAATAACATTCTAAAAAAATTGCGTAGCCTCTTCCTACTGTTTGGTACAGAGGACTGAGTGATAGCTTTTACCTTAGCAAGAGAAGGAGGAATTGCAGTCGCATTAATGCGATGCCCCAGAAATAGGATTTTGGATTTTCGAAACTAGCATTTTACTAGGTATATTACCAACACTTCACATTTTTCGAATTCTTCGAGACTTGTTCCGCGTGCTTAATATGACCTCAAAAAAAATAACAACTATCAAATCTTCGTCAATATGTTAAATTAAATATCTAAATCATATAATATGCGGCTGTTAAACTTTGAAACGATTTTACTGCGCTTTTTAAACGAAACTGTACATACAAAAGTTTAAACAATCAAAACGATTTTGTTATTTCCATCATTGGAATGTCTGAAGACTCTAATGGTATCTGATAGTAGGACTTAATAAGGTCTATCCTAGTGTTACGTATATAGACAGACACACACAAACCTACACACATATAATGAGATTGGTCTCCGCGTGGTAACAAGGAGATGGTCACATGGGAACCTAAATCAGTTTTCGGATAGCAGGTCAAGGTTTGTTGACCCAGACACCCTTAGTAACAAATGTCTAAACAGGAAATAGACAACGGCTAGATATGATGTCATGAAGCAGCTGGAATCCGCGCCAAAGACAAGTCATGTGATAGGCAGAGATTGGAAATTAGATGCAGATCAGATCTTGAACTAGCAAGTCACGATTGCTGAGCGCTGATAACTTATGAATGAAAAGGAAAACGCATTTGAGATAATGTCGTAATCTAACCAATTCATCTTAAGCAAATCCGGATAAGAAAAACCAACTTATAAATTCTTATTTGTTAAAACAAAACGACGGCGAATCCTTTATCAAGGGAGAAGGAAAGATATCGACGAAGAGAAGATAAGAAACTGTAATGTTATTTGTATGCTAATTCTTATTTGTTAAAAGAAAAAAAAGAAGACGAAGCTGAATCGTTTTTTCAAGGAAGAAGGGAAGACAGCGACGAAGATAAGATAAGAGAAGAAACTGTAATGTTATTTGGATGATGATTCTTATTAGTTAAAAAAAGAGAAAGAAGGCAATGCCGAGTTGTGTATCAAGAAAAAGAAAGTTAGATAGCAACGCAGAGAAGACAACGTGTGTAAAGAGAGATATTGAAGAGAAGAAACCACAGAATTGTTTGAGTGCAGAAGATATGACGCTTGTTTGAAGAAAGAAATAAAGAAAGTGCGGATATTTCAATACGACAGCCAACTAAAAGAACATAGAGACAGTCACAGATACATACATTTCAACTGGACCGTGTTTGAGTCCGAGGTTATATAAAGAAAGAGGAAGAAAGAAAAGAAAAGACAGTAAAATAGGAGAGAAGGAACTGACATAAAGATAAGTCATTATATTATTAGGCCCATGTTAGAACACGCATACACTTCCACGATTATTATGTTGCCACATACATCACACCACATGTGCATATAATTATATGGTTCTCCCCGTTTTATTTTGTGTTACTCTCTTGCATTCGTATTCGCCTGTATCCATTTATATTTGCTGATACTTGTCGTAAATTGTTATTTCGACTGAGCTGGTTATCCAGGTATAAGTTTTAAGGTTCAAGTCATTGGACACTCTTATTCATACTCATATATCTTTTTAAAAATATTTTGTTACTTATGAAACTTTATATCTTTTGTGGAACCCAGACTCACCTCAACATGAACTCACCCACTGCTATATTAATAGGTGTGTGATAGCAGTAGTGGGGGAAAACAGACAGTAGCACTGTGGGCATGACCGCAGCCGACTATCAAGGACGTTACTGGATACGTAAGCTCTGCTTACTGTACTTTCTTTGTGACCTTTTCTGTAAATGCATCTTTCTTTAAACTACACCTCGTGTTACGTGTTATATTTCCGTGGACCCACTTTTGTATTCACATCAATATCAAAAATCATTTCGTCTTGGTGATCATCCCTGAATTGTTGGTCATCGCATGTGTTGATATTGAAGCAAACCTGAGAAGATTAGAGTTAGATTATATCAATGGAACAGTGATCTCACTTTTCTTATTTTTGCTTATCATTGTCCATTTGTCATGATGTAGGAGAGATAACCCGTATCTGTCTATAGATGTGGAAATGTAAATATTTCCGAATCGACGTGTTATCATCGTAATGGTTATCGTCGAGGTAGGCATATGACACCTAGTAAATATGAACTTCCCGGAATAAAAGCTGTCACATCGTAGATGAGTTGTGTGGGATAGCAGTCGTTTTACGTTTTCACCTCTATAGTGAACGCCTGTACGTTATATGACACCATTTTTCAGGAACGCATGTAAGTGTGAAACTCAGCGACTGCTTGATGGTCTAATAATTCTGAGTTCAATCATTTGATTAAATTCAGATTTCTCTACCTTAAATATTCCAGGAGCCAAACAGGTAGATAGTTAGTAGCAATTTGGTGTGCAACCATGTTCAGTAAAGAGTTTCTGTAAGAAAAGGGGTTTACTTTTATGTACTCAATTTTTTGCAGCGGTTAAAAAACTGGGTTACACTCGGTATGAGCTATAGTCGAACATAATGGAATGATATTTATATTAGATCCTATCGATTTAATGTTATTCTTTTGTCTAACAGACAAATGCTTTGCATATCCACGAGGAGCCACCATTTGTATAATAATTCCGTATCTAATTTTGCTTTCTCCACATCTGCAATGACAAAGAAATGGGTGAAAGCTCTGTAAACCTCTAAATCTAAAAAGGACACCTCTCATAACTATATGTCTGAGACTTCTTTGCAGCCTGTAATGTAGATTTATGACGGCCATTTAACTTATCTGACTTAGTAGCAAGTATACTTGAAACTAGTGCCCAACTATCCACAAGATACCAAATATCCGTTGAAAAGTCACACACAGTTAAGATGTGATACGTCTATCCATGGCTTGCACTCTGTGTCACCTTCAGTTGCACGCTTGGCATTTTTTCTATAATTTCTTATACAAACTTATGTTTAGAATATTTTGGTTTTTCCCTAAACTTTCTGTCGGTAGCATATAGACTCGTAAATTTTTCTCCCTCCTTTAACGGTAAGAAGAGCTGGAACGACCTCAATCCTCAGCAAATTATCCATCATTCTGGCAACTCATCTGTTCGATGATCTAGTCTCTGTTGCCTATTTATTAACTTAGCCAAAGATTCCGGTTCTATTGTCTGGACTACCGAAACAAGCTTGGTGCGGGTTGCTGGGAAGTCAGCTATCTTTTGGCGACAGCCACCAAGTTTTTTTTATGAGTTTTATTCTCCTACAAAAGCCAGTAGAAAGTGCAGCCCAATATTCTGCATGTAGACCCTGTAAAAATATGTCTTACAATGGATTCGTCTTTTTTATCGCAAGTTACAAGCTGTCACCGGTGAAGAAGTTGGGTTAGTCTGCTATCTAGAAGTGTATCCTCATTTAAGAGTTGTGATAATTTTCTTTGCTGTGAGGTAGAAGAACCTGCTATAAGTTCTTTTAACCGACTGAACGTTTTTCTGAGTGAGGGATTATAATTACTTTTCTCACTTCCACAGTAGCTTTTTGGTGCAATTTTTATGCCGCTGCCTTGAATTGCTGGTTTTGAAAGGTTTTACATTGCATTTTACACTCTATCTCTATCTCTGCAAAAATCAGAGCGAGGTTCGTCTTAATACAACTAGGTGATATGTCTTCTGATGACATAATGGCAGTGTTATCCCCGGCATTATCCTAGTATAATTTAATACCCGATCAAGAATAAAAATTTCTCGTGCAATTAAATTAAACAAGCAGATTTAAAGAATTGGGTGACTATATTTTATTTATATACATAATTTTGTTCAAACAACTGATAATTCCACAAGGCGAATGTCGGTGAAGAGGAATTAATTTGAGTCAGCCGCTATATTTCGTGTTGGAAGTCATCAGTGTTAGATGTGGTTCAATTAGTCGTGAAAAATGTTAGCGTGTGTCATGTATCACGCACATAGAGGATTAACAATGTAATAAGGAAGAAGAATGAAAAGTTTTGGGATTTATTTACGAATGACGTTACACTTGGAAATAAAAGGAATAGAACCTTTCTGTTTAACATGATAACACGACATACAATCGAATAAAAATTAATACATTGTCTCAAAACATAAGGCGGAAGAGAATATGTTGCCTCAGGAATACAAGTTATAGTGAAGCAAAATTTGACTTCCTTGTCGGATGATCATTCTTAATAAAAATTAAGACTGCCCAAGGTTTCGGGGGGGGAGAGAGAGTGAGAGAGAGAGTGCGAGAACTGTATTTTTGCTTCCTTTTTATAACAGCCCCTTAAGTGTCATTTTGTTAATCGTTTCACCCCAAGCAAGGCAGTAACTCCACTGATATGCAAGGGGCAACATCAGAGTAAATGATTTAAAAGGAGGAGAGTAAAAAGAAAAACGAACAAGTTAGAAAGGAGCAAGAGAGGGATGAGAATACAGGTGTGATGACAGTTGCAAAGGTAGATAGAAAAGAAAAGAATTACAGGCTGATGTAAGAAGAACTATAGTCAATTGGTTAAGAGATGGGTATTGACATTGCATTTAAATTCCTTGAGGGTGTAGCTATCAGGAAAGTAAGAATATGAAAGCGAGTTCCACAGGCGGGAAGTGCGAGTAAAGATGCTAATGGAGTAGAATTAATGTCTGCATTTGATTAATCTAACTGTGAATAGGTGGGACCCAGTTGCCAGTCTGGTTGTACGAGTAAACACCTGTGGCAGGGGCACACGTGACTTAAGTTCGTCTGAGTAATTGCCATAAAAATATCTATAGAACAGACAGAAAGAAGCCACATCCCGTCGGTGAGAAAGTGACAAGAGTCGAGCAGCCAAGTCGGTACCTATCACATTACTGATTCTCCTTTGGATCCTGTCAAGAACACTGAGATAAACAACGGGGACGTCTGATCATATATGATAGCAGTATTCCATGGACGGACGGATGGTTGATTTGTATATATGCAAGATCGATTCAGACAGAAAAAACATCCTGACCTGACACAGCGACCCAACCTTCGTAGCAGTGGATTTAACTATTGACTCAATCGAATGGTTTCACTTGAGATCGGAAGAGAGGGTTGCCCCTTTTTCTTCTTGTCTTGGTTATGTGACTTGAATGTAAAACTTCCTATTTCGTCTTTTCTCAGTATTTCTCCCATAAATTTAAAATACTTCTTTTTGACGGCAAAGAGTACATTTACTTGAATTACTTTCAGTTCATAATTTGCTTTAAATATTTAATTGCAAACGCTATTTTAAATAGATATAATATTTCACACAGTCACTGTACGGTTCACGTTATCTGTAGCATATTGGTGATACCACATCTGTGTCTTTAGACGTGTCTTCTTCATCCTTGTAGAAAACGTTCAATATTTGTTGCTATACGGTAGATTAGACGATACGTAACTGTAGAGTACTCTTCTCTTTGCTTTTTAATGATGTTTTTAGATGGCTAATGCTTTGCTCTCTTTCAAAAGAGAAGTATTCGCATCACCTAAAATAATTTCCCCTTTCATTACCATATCGAGAAATTCAAATATCTCCTTCTCATGTGCTCGATAGTTAATGTTCGATCACGGTTCTTTATTATTTGTTAAACTTTACATTATCACTGATTTTGTCTTTTTACAGTACCTCCTAATTCAGTTTTTGCGAGCTAATTAATGAAGATTTTAAACAATAATTGGCTGTTTCCACTTTTTGATATTAAAAAAAATTATCAAAAATAATTTTTATACCTGTAAAAATGTTATAGCAGAATTTATTTTATCGTATCATATTTAACATTCATATTTACAAAATAATGTTGTATGTTCGTATGTTCATTTCTATGTTTGTCTATTATTTACGTATACAGTTACTGGAGAATAATTAAGTTCTCCTTTATTGTTATAGCAATCATTTATTGAAACCTCAGGTCTATTTTCGATGTCTGTCCATCCGTGTAACTTTCACAGAATTACGAACTTACCACAATAAATAATCTACTGAGTAGATTCTTCTTGTCAATTTGTTCTAATATACTGATAAATCATTTTTATTTCTGGTCACTTAATGTTTAATGTGTCTATACTACAAAGTCTGGGGATTTAAATCTTATACCTGCGTGATTTGTAATAGAAACTGAACAACAACAATATGTATTCTATCGCTTTCAGTTGTGACATATATATATATATCCTTTATTGTTTATTGCCCTGACGATCCGTAGTGTGAAACCGCGGTAGGTTTTGGCTCACTTTAGATTTTTTGTGTCTTTGCTCTACTTTTGTATATTTTCTTTTGTACTTTGTATCGAGCACTTTTTCTTGTGGTTGGTTCCGTTTGGGTTTTTTTTCTTTCCTGCGGAGTATTGAATGTTTTGTTCTTGTTCCGCGGATTTCTTTTTTTTCTACCCATTTATCCGACGCCTTAGTGCACCGGATTGTAACGGAATTAGGTTCTGTTTGTTAGTGGGTTTTTTGAAGGTTTATTTTAGTATAGATTTACGGCCTACATACTTACAGAGTCTATTTAGTTATTATATATATATATATATATATATATATATATATATATACTAGAAAATCTTTTTAGATTAGATATTCTACAATTACATGGGTAATTCATATTTCTGGATACTTTTGAATATTAAATGTATCATTTGGGTCTGACTAGCAGCAGGTTTTTGGTTTAGATATATGTATTACTCTTGAAACTCTAAAATTTCTAAAAAAAACTTTCTAGATTATATTACTCTATTAAATTAAAGAAATAAATTAAACATTGAGTTCTTTCGAGTTCATCTCTATCGGAATTTATCTGACTTAAATGCCAAATATTCTAAGTTAGTGAAATGAATTAGAGCGCGCTAGCTATTGGGCGCGTACAATGATTTGCGCTAAAAAGTCTGCCTACTACCCCCGAACGCCCATAGCCCAGGGTTAGAGTCGCCGACTGACGCCATTTCGGTCGGGTTTCAATCCTGGGTACAAAAGCAATCGGAGTCTAACCGTACTGATGAGCTGTGATACGGCGAAACAGATCTGTCTGCGGATGACAATATATATATATGTGTGTGTGTGTTCTGTTACTGCGTTTGTGTCACTAATATACATTAGGGCATAAAACATTTATGAATTCGTTGAATGTTACAGATAAGGTAAGTTTTTATTCAGGTTTTATAGTGTTATTGTAATTGTACATTAATAAAGATTAAGACACTATTGAACCTGTCAATAGTGGTTATTATCCCAAATGTTGTCGGTTTATTACCTTTTCCAAGTGATTCGTCGTTTGCCCATTTTTTTCCTATTTTTATTTTAAGATTTGTCGTTTCGATGGATTAGTAATTCTAAGCTGTGTTTAAAATTTTAAAACATATCTAATTTTAAAAAGCGTTCAACGATACTGAACCATTTTTTTTTTATAAAAATGATTTAGCCAACACTTAAAATGATTGAATATTAGAGCAATCGTAACGTGTTAGGGGACAGTTCATTTCAGTTAAACATGCGTTTGTATGTATGTCTCTGTGTATGTCCTTGGCTTAAAAGCTTTTTATAAATAAAAAAAGTGCTTTTTGTTTTGTTTTTTTAAATGGCATGTGTCTGTGTCTCAGTGCGACAAAATAGATCGAGAAAGGAACAATAGATTTGTTGAATGTTTGTAACATCGATATTAACAAAGCACTGTCGGTGTTCGACGCGTCTCAGATCAATGCATCGTGTGCGCTTGTCATTCTTTGAATATCATTTTTTTTCACGAAAGTCGATGAATCAAAAAGAAAATAAAAACAAAAAAAATTGGGGGCTGACTTTTCCTTCAAGGAATTCTCAGCCTTTATATGCTCATTCTTTTTATTTCTTCCTGACAGCTTCGCTACACAGTCACTTTGACATTTATTATTGGGTTTTGCGCATTATTTTATTCTACACATATTCATAATATATTCAAGGTTAACAAGATACAAAGAAAAACTCTGTTGAAAGAAATCAATTGGCAAAAGTGATTCAAAGGTTAGCTACGATCGTTAAATAAATTCTAACTTCTATTCTAACATATTTAACGTTGTATCTACCTAGGTTTATACGCATTTAATCATGTTATTATTTATCAGTTTCCTGAATGAAGGTATAAAGTTCTAAATTACAGAGAACCAATATTATTTACGAATTTACATATCCTTTAAGAATCATGCTCTTGATCAATCCGAATTCGTAAGTAATAGATGTTTAACAAAACTTATGTTAAATCTCTCTGACAAAAGCCTTATTAGGTCTCATCTAAATAAACATGATGACGAGCCAAACATTATTCAAAACATACTCGTCGATAATATAAATATAATAGTATCATCTACGTAAAAAAAGCAAAACATAATGGAAGCATTTTTAATAAAAATATATACATCACTGAATAATATCAACTATGAATAAGGACACAATATGGCGTCCATGTTTGAAAATAAATCGTCATTAAACCCCAAGTATATATTATCAAGGCTGAATTTTATTTTACTTTGCATTATATATATATATATATATATATATATATATATATATATGTCATATCAGGTTGAATACATCGGTCCCCACACGATCACGGAAGGTAAGCAACATTGAGCCTGGTCAGTACTTAGATGGGTCACCTCTTGTTGTTCTAAGCATCATTGACGAATGTGCGTTGTCATGCAGTGGTTGTCGGTTCGAAGGAAATCGGTGAGCCGAGTTCCAATTCCAGTCGAACAGTTTGTATTCCCTTACGCATTGTTACCATGGGAAAGGTATTAAAACGTCCCTTCCCTCCAGTTATGGGTTAAATAACTGAGGCCTGTTGTTCATGCGATCTGTGTTTGTTATCAGCAGTTCCAAAAAGTGTGGATGGTGTTACACATGCCCTCTAACTGAATTAGATGCTCATACGTCGAAATCGACGGGAAAGTCCATAATATATATATATATATAATGATGAACACGTCAACATCATAGCTATAAAGTTTCAGTGACTGCCTATTGATGGTGTTATAACAACGAAATATTATAGCTATCAATTTGTCGTGTGTAATAATAATAATAATAATATATAAATATATATATATAGGTATATATATATATATATATATATATATATATATATATATATATATATATATATATATAATCATTTCACTCAAAGCAAGACATTCCCACAGCTGATGTGCAGTGGGCTACATAAGAGTAGAAGTTTAGACCAGATAGTGAAGAGCAAAACAGCGCAGTTACAGTGGGTGTCAGACAAAGGGTAAGAGAAGGATGAAAATACAAGTCTGAAGACAGTTGCGAAGGTAGAGAGAAAGGAAAAGAAGAAGATAAAACAAGATATACAGGGTGATGTGGAAAGTACTGGGCTCAAGTGTATAAGAGATGGGTATTTACCCTGAAGGCTGTAGCCGTCTGCAACGCAACTGTTCGGAAGAAACTTCCACGGGCGAGAATTGCGAGAAAAAAAAACTAATGGCATAGAATTGACGGCCGTATTTGCGAAAGCCCGTGCTTCTTTGTGAGTGGCTGGGTGCGTAGTCATGTGACTCGTGTCTTCCAACCATGCGACACGGTCTCGACATGGTAGGTTTTTTCTATGATCTAATTTCTCGGCGTTATCTGTCTAGATAAATGGTCATAGCTCCAGGAAACTTCGGAAAATACCTTATAATTATAATACATTTATCCAAACACGTGAAATTTTGCTCCGCCACAGACTTTAACAGCTCTTGTCAGTTTCAAACAGGAATACATTTTATCAATTCATAGCCGAAGAAGAGAGCATTATTACGAACGTTCGTCTCGTCCTTTCAGCATCATCATAAATATACTTAACAAGGTCAAAAATTTGCTTACTGCCATGGACATAGAGCTACCTAGGGTGGATTTGTTTTTTTCGTGCAACCAGAAAGCTCAATAACAGAAAATCTCCAGGTGTGAATTCTTTCACAGCGGAGTTGTTAAGATAAAGTGAAGAATATTCTTTGATGTGTTCACTAGTACTCTCGTATATTTCTGGTCACAGGTTTCTGTTTTACAATTTTAGATTAGTTTACCTTTTGTTTCACACAATAAACGTGAACCGCGTGATCAGTGCGTAACATTTTTTATTTTCCTCTTGTTGTGAAGACACTTGTACACATTCTTTATAACCGTCTAACAACATACAGGGATACAGACATCCTTTATCATTCGCAATGCGGTTTCGTGCCATATGTAAAACTGATGATGTGAGTTTTAAGGCACATCAGCTATATAAAAATGTTTATATGTCATTGACTTGTGTCACTGATTTAATCTTTATATATATATATATATATATTGGTTATTTCCACAAAGATTTGATACGCTCATCATGAAGGGTCTTAATGTTGTACAGACGAACAACAAAACGGATTTACTAAAATGAGTGAAATTTGACGGAAAGAACTGTCGGAAGCCATCGCTTGTTGCGCTAGCACGAAGACTCAAACCATAGTGAGAGATATCATGAATATTGGGTCCTTGTTCAAAAGATATATCGCGCCAGACAAATTTAGCCATACTGAATGCTTAGCCACATCGATATATTTTGCAAAGACATCATAGTAAACAAGAAAATCTACTAGCAGCAAAATGCCTGCAAACGGAGAGGAAACGACTTCAGCAAATATCAGTGAGTTAAGTGCTATACATGAAACAAGCTTTGGGCGATCATGTCTCGAAAGAGACATGACTGACTGGTCAAAGGATTATCCCGCAGGATGTTGCCATTATTTTCTAAGGTAGACTAGCTGCCAACCAAAGCGATGGAACCCAATCTGTCCTGTTATTTAACCCATAACTGGTGAAAGAGACGGATTATTACCTTTTCAGCAGAAAATACAGAAAGGAGCGTAAACAAGGATGTGTCTTTCACCTGATCTATTCAAATTATACAGCGAGACTACACTGAGGATCCTAGACGTTATGCCAGAAATCGTCATTGGCGGTCAGAATCATAACACAAGATACGCAGATGATAAATGGCTGATAGCTGACACGGACAGAAAACTAAAAGACAAATGTAGATGAAGGCAGTCGAAAGAAAGGACTAAAGATAAACTGAAAATATTAGGACCTGTGATGAGGAAGGAAGACATGGACAATCTGACACTCACATTGGCTTGTATTTGTTATATGCCCAGAGGTAGAATCGCCGACTGACGCTAATTCGGTCGGGTTTCAATCATGGGTTAAAAGCAATCGGATGTCTAATCGTAATGATGAGCTGCGATGCAGCGAAACAGATCTGTTCGCAGTTGACTATATATATATGTACGCCTTTTACAAAAACAATCCAACAAAACCCAAATATATATATAATAAATTCTATTGAATGACTATAACACAGATATGAAATACAATTTTCCTTTTAATTATGACGACGCATCATTTCCGAATTCTATTTTTCTTCTCAGATATCTTTATATATACTATTTGAATTCGTAGAAGATATTTTTTTAATCGATTCGCCTAAAGCAAGGCTGTAACGCCACTGATTTTCAGGGGACTACAAAAGAGAGTAAAAGATTAAGCAGGAGGAGAGTGAGGATAAATATGAACCAGTTACAGGTGGTGTCCGAGAAAGGGCAAGAGAAGGCTTGGAATACAAGTGTAATGACAGTTGCGATAGCAGAGTAAGACAGTAAGGAGTAAGAAAGGAAAAGAACAAGATACACGGTGTGATATACAAAGGACGCAAAAAGACTAGAGTCAAGTGGATAAGAGATAAGAATTGATATTTAATTTACATTCATGAAGGTTGTAACCGTCGGGAAAGCAAGTTGACAGAAGACATTTCCTCAGGCGGCAAGTGCAAGTAAAGAAAATGTAGTAGAAGTGTCGGCTGTAATTGTAGATTAGACTGTAAAAAGGTGGGCCTCTGATGCTAGTCTGGCTGCTCAAGTAAATTCTTGTGGTGAGAGCACCAGTGACCTATGCTCCTCGGAGCTGAAGCCATGAAATTATTTGTACAATAGACAAAGGGGAAACCATATTCTACCGGTGAGAAAGTGGCAGGTGTCTAGTTGCCAGATCGGGACCGATCACATTACAGATTCTCCTTATGAGCCTGTTGAGAACCCTGAAACTAACAAATTGTGCTGAACATCATATGACAACAGTATTCTATGCTGGGTCGAATTAATGAATATATTTATAACTAGACATTTTTATAACTTAGTAGTATCCACTCTAAAAACGTCTGATCTAATAAAATACTCATTAGTGTCTATATCTTTTATATGAAATTTAAGCATTGTATCCATAAAATTTATATTAAATATAAAAATAAATTTGATCTTAACCTATAAGTAGCTGAGATAGTATAGGCTGAAACTCAAATAACATATATAAATTTCGCTCATAGAAGGCGAGATATTATTCACATTCCAGTAATTTCCGTTTTACGAGAATCCAACATACGATGATTTGACTTTAAAGATCAGTCTTCATTAGTCTTGTAACTTTCTTGTATTCAATATAGAATTGTGTCTGTTATCTCTTTTTTGTTTTTCGGAAACATATTTTCTTTAATTATGCTTGCAAGCGGAGTAAATCTTCTTTTGATGGAGGTGCTCAGAAGAAAAGGAAAACCATCGCCGTAGATGAAAGTTACGGGTACGTTTCAACGTACACGGATAATTGTATTATGTTGGAATGAAAATCTGTCCTACTTCAAAAATGTCTTATTATTCTATTCGAAATAATTTCTACATCTTTCTTGTTGAAAAACAGTCAAATTATGTTCAGTTTAGAATTTACTGTAAGTTGGCAGTATCGATTTACACAGGATGAAGGCCAGAAGGCAGAGGCCCGAAACGTGATAAAAATAACGAAGATGCCGACAAAAGTCTGAATTTAAAAAGCGTAAACATAACGTCGTAAAATTCTGAAATTCAGAGAAAAACATGTTTATTCTGAAAAATATACCAATATAGTTTCATACCAATTTTAAAGTGAAAACTTTGACTTACATATTAAAACAAGGTAGTTAGTATTTATGTTCATCCATTCATATAAGCATCAATCATTCCTCTCCGTGGCTCTCTCCGGCCTGCTCAGCCGCCATTGCCCACAGGAACCATTACTTCCGTCTATTTCGGAGACAGCCAACTGATCACAATAGGCGCCTGTTCACATCAGCTCGCAGTGAGTGCAAGAGAACCCTAAATGACGCCAAACAGTTGTTTGCTGAGAGAATGCGACAGCACATAGCTGACCGCAAGTTTGGCTCCAAGGACTATTGGAGGATTTGTAAACGAGTGCTCAGCAATAGGAAATCCTCAATACCTCCTTTAATCCATGGATTTGATGTTCTCACGTCATCTGCGGACAAAGCTGAGTGCTTTGCCCGCAGATTCTCATCCAACTGCATATTCGACTCGTCCGGAGTGCACCCATCCGACTTCCCTATTAGAACTGTGGCCAAAATGCACGACGTATATATTACCCCGACAGTAGTATCCAGAGTAATTTCAAAACTCGACCCCCATAAGGCGTGTGGAGACGATGGAATCCCGGTGATAGTCCTTAAGAGGTGTGCCCCTGAACTTTCCCCTGTCCTCTCTAAACTGTTTAACTACTGCTTTTCTGCTTCCTGCTTTCCTGCATGCTGGAAATTCTCCTCAGTCGTTCCTGTCTTTAAGAATTGTGGTGAACCCTCGGACCCATCCAACTATCGCCCTATCAGTCTTCTACCGATATTCGGGAAAGTATTCGCGGCTATAATCAATGCTGAAATAGTTCATCATCTCACCGCCCACAAACTGTTCTCCGACAGGCAATATGGATTCCGATTTGACAGGTCTACAGCCGACCTGCTAACAACTAACGGAGTACATGCTACGGGCCCTTGATGAATCTGACGAGGCTCGCGCGGTTGCTCTGGACATCTCCAAGGCTTTCGACAGGGTTTGGCACCCTGGCCTCCTATGCAAACTAAGCGGTTATGGAATTACCGGTCGCCTGCTTGACCTAATCCAATCTTTCTTAAATAACCGCAAAATGAAGGTCGTACTGAATGGGCGTGCCTCTTCGTCCTACAGCACGAATGCTGGTGTCCCACAAGGCTCTATCCTGGGCCCGACGCTCTTCCTTATTTTCATCAACGACCTCCCAGATGAGATCAAGTCCCAAGTAGGCATCTACGCAGATGACACTACAATATACTCCCGCTCCAGTAAGAAACCTGTCGTGGCGGACAGACATAATCTCGCTGCTGACCTTGAGCGGGATCTACACTCTGTGGTGAACAGGGCAAGAAGTGGCTTGTCAACTTCAATTCCTCTAAGACCAAGCTCTTGTCTGTCAACCATTACAGGCAACCTCTTCTGCCTCCCATAAGCATGGACCAGATGATTCTCCCGGAGAGTAATACACTACGCCTCCTCGGACTTACCCTGTCCTCAGACCTCAAATGGAACCACTATATTGAATCCATAGCAAAATCTACTGCTAAGAAGATTGGGTCACTATGTCGATCCAGGATGTTTTTTCCACCTGAATCCATCCTGCATATATACAAGTCAACCATCCGTCCGTGCATGGAGTACTGCTGCCATTTATGGTCAGGTGCCCCTGCCGTTCTCCTCAGTGTTCTTGACAAGCTCCAAAGGAGAGTCTGTAATGTGATAGGTACCGATCTGGCGACTCGACTGCAGCCACTTTCCCATCGTCGAAATGTGGCCTCCCTCTGTCTCTTCTATAAATACGTTCATGGCTTCTGCTCGGATGAGCTTAAGTCACTGATGCCTCCTCAAAAGGTGTTTACCCGTGCAACCAGACTGGCAACTGGGTCCCACCCATTCACAGTCAGGTTAGCCAAATGCAGACGACAATTCTACTCCTGCAGCTTCCTCTCTCGCACTTCCCGCCTGTGGAACTCACTCCCGTATTCTTGCTTTCCTGACGGCTACGACCTCCAGAAATTTAAAAGCATAGTTAATACTCACCTACTAACCACTGGACTCTATCTCTCTCCCCTCCCCTGTATAATCTTCACTTTCTCTCCGCCATGTATATGTCATTGCACCTGCTTTCTCAGCTTTCTATTGTTCCTTTCTAACTAGCTTTGTACTCCTCACTCTTTTCTAATTAATCTTTTTACAATTATGTAACCCCCTGCAAATCAGTGGCGTTTCTGCCTTGCTCGGGGTGAAATGATTGTAAAAAAATAGCTATTCAATTCTTAGTATTGGTTAAGTGCTATACCTGATCCAGCTTGGCTGATCATGTCTCAGGATAGACTTAACTGAATGGGTAGAAGGTTTTTCCGCAACAGGTTTTCATTGCTTTCTGCGGTAGAATAGCTCACAACAAAATCTATGGAACCCAATCTATCCTCTTATTAACCTATAGCTGGAGGGATAAGAGACGGATTAATACCTTTCCTTATGTTATTTGCTCGGAAGTGAACGCAACGAATTCAACTTGAATTCGAACTTGTTTCCCCCGTTCCGAACCGATATCGACTAAACCGCAGCGCACATACATCTGTTAATATAAGCGAAATTATTAAAAAGTAAATAATTATTATGAAGGTGAGTGCTTACTTTTATTCTAACGGATACTTTGCTACGTATTTTTTATAATTATTCTCTGTGCATTCTATGTGATTTCTGTGCGTTCACCTTCTCAGTGCCTTCGCATTAATGTGTGAGGGGGTATTTTCACTACTTGCTTCAAAAGAAACAAAACTGAAGGAACAACCCCAAGGAAAATATGATGAAAGAATATGAAATGTCTTTTAGCAGAGCGTTCACGTCTCTCAATCTATTTTTTCTCTGTTCGTCTTTATTTAATATTTTTTTTTTACTTTCTTTCATATTCTCACTATGACGATTTTATTGCCGTGGAAATGTTTTAACATTATTCTCTTCTTCCACTTGCTGTGCGGTTTGAAACTGTTCTAAATAAGCGTCATGAATGTTGGTTTTATGCTCTTGCGAAAAAGAACTTTATTTTAACGAATATGCTTCCTTCTGTACATCATAGCTTGTGACAAACATGCACTACCATTTTTTTCTGAGCACGATGCTAACCTCTTTCAGTGTAACTAAACGTGTTTTTCGTTCGAACTTTTTAACAGATATCAATTAGAAAGCATATATCGAGTCAACTGCTGAGTTCACTGCTAAGAATAATGGTTAACTTTATTTCACAAGACAGTTTAAATAACGGAATCTATACTGCAAATTTATAAGATTCCATACGACCGTGCATTGATTATTGCCGTCACTTTTCATCATGAGCTAAAATTTAGGTATCTAGAGTTTCTGCAAAATATTTTAAGATGAATTGGCAATATTATCAGTTCTGCGTAGTATTTCTGTCGCTGTTTCCCTAGGCCGTGGTGTATCTTACTTTTTTCTTTTTTATGATGATTTTATGGTGTTGTTTTAGGATGTGATTTACCTTTTGGTACCACGATTCAATAAATTTAAGTTTAGTACTAGATTAGATTGTCTATAGTCTTGGCTGTTAACCTGCCTACCGCGGAAAGTAATGGCGACCTGTTGCGTGATAATCTTCTGCCCAGTAACTCATGTATCTTTCGAGACACGATCGCCCAAACCTGTATCATATTTGGCAGTTAACTGACTGACTGACTTGATTAGTAGCTTGCTTTCCGTATCCATACGAGGTGCAACCGTACTACGAGTGTCATTCTGTAAATAAGGAGAACTTTTCGGTATAAGGACTTCTAATACAGATAGAAACTTCTTTTTTATTTTTTCCTTTACTTCTTTTTCAAAGCGATTTAATATTTTTTACAACTTGAAAATAACTTAGAAAGTTTTGGAGATTAACAAAGATGGCCGACCAAGAAGCATGCTCCAGGATTGAACAGAAGTCAATTATCAAGTTATTGGTTGCTGAAGGGTGCAAAGCATTTGAAATTCATAGGTGAATGTCAACTATGTATGGTGCCACATGTTTCATTCAAACAAATGTCTACAAGTGAGCTAAATTGTTTAAAGAAGTTTGAAAGTGACGATGAAGTCAAAAGTGCTGTGAGCGATTGGCAGAGACATCAGTCCAAAGAGTTTTACACTTAGGGAATATGGAAGCTTGTGCACCGATGGGAAATGTGTGTGACACTGCTGGGGGACTACGTTGAAAAAAAAAAAGTAAGCTTCTCTCTGTATTAGAAAAATTCACCTTAGGAGAATTCACCCTATTTATTGAATGAGCCTCGTATATATTCTAATAGTTTCCTCTCTTGACTTTCTCGCCTGTAGACCTCACTCCATCTTTCTTGTTTTCCTGTCGCCTACAATTCAGGAAAGTTTAAGCAGTAATCCAGTTAATAAAAACAAAATTAGATTTCAGAGTGTATTTTTAATAACACCTTTTCTTTTCGCGCCAGTTCTTTTTCAGTTACTCTCTAACAATGAAAATCTATTAGCAGACAGGGGCCGCCTAATCAGAAAAGTAGACCATACATTATCATGTGCGACCTGTGAGACAGACTACAAAACAGTGGCTTGGAATAACTGTTCGTATAACTTTTCGTATATCTAAAGTAATATGAATATTTCTCACACTCGCAACACAAGTGAAACTGAGTCGATCACAAGTTAATTTCTTCTTTTCCTTACAATTTCTTGAAAACCTTAACGTTGCTGACATATCAAGCCCATGTTATCCTCAACATCCTTCTGTAGAACCACATTTCGATTGCATCAAGTCTCTTTTCACATTTAATGAGATCTTCCATCATTATCTACCATACTGGAGTACAGACATCACATAATAATTAAGTACTCACTTCTTTGTTTCCAAGTAATTTTTTTGAATGCATCCTTGGCTATGGCAATGTACCCTCATATCCTAGCTCTTTCCGTTCTCTGTTACAACTGTGTCATAATCTTGAAACTCATATGTCTTTTCAATTAGCCACCTTTAATTAATTTGATAAATTGTATTCATATAATAAAAATATAATAGTGTATTGATATGGGAAATAATCTACATCAGTTCGTTTTATAAATTAAGTTAGTAATTTTCTGTTATTTTCTCCGGTATGTTGACATCAGTACTATGAAGTCTTATTCCATATTGCATCAAACTAAAAGTGTTTTATGATACGAACAACAGTATTAATAATCTCGGTTCATATCTCTTGCTTTTTTTACGTAAATGTCAGACAAGAATAAATAGATATCACTTACAATTGTAGTCTCAGTATACGCGTTCTGGTACAGTCCAGTTGTTTGTCTTCTGTAAATAAATGCCAAGAATTATTTTCAGTGCATTTTTTACTTATTCCTGAATAATGGTGTATATATGCATTTGTGTGCTAGTATGTGTGAAGATTGTTAAATCTGTTTCAAATCATGCCATAGCAACTTGATATAGAAATATTTCTGTCAGCATAAAGAATTTAGAATATCACAAATTTGTTATTTTATCAGGTAGTTTTACAGAAAAGTGAAGATAAAGTTTGATATCTGAATGTTTTCCTTTGGCGTGCTTGTAAATTTCATG
Source organism: Ascarosepion bandense (assembly GCA_037127315.1). Taxonomy (NCBI): domain Eukaryota; kingdom Metazoa; phylum Mollusca; class Cephalopoda; order Sepiida; family Sepiidae; genus Ascarosepion; species Ascarosepion bandense. Next base: position 651,576 of record JBBBDQ010000303.1, on the reverse strand, counting down.
AAACCTAAAGAATATAAATAGTATTACTTAAGCTTCGAATGATATCGAATGATAAATTTGTAGCTGATATGGTTATAAATGAATTCTCATGCCTTAATATCTGTAATCAATTGAAAAATATCAAAAAACTCTGAAACTCAAGTAAACACAAAAAAAAAAATCACTGACATTAAGTGGTATCTTCAGCGTCATATTTTTTAAAATGCTACAAGCCTGAAAAATCTGTGTCTTTATCAGAATTAATACATTTCCTCATTATTTTCTTCTCGTCTCATAGCTGAGACCCATCAATGATAATTACCATAATCTAACGTGACAGCTCTCCAGTTCTTGCAACCTTCAATGTGCGATTGGTGTCATCTTATAGATTAAGTGCAGCATCTCGAATGGTTTTCTCTTGTTGTTTATTTTATCTTTTCCCTTCCTACCACAGCGTAAGCTGAACGTAACAATTACCATCAGTATGATCAGGAGAGCCAGTTCAATCAATATTCGTCGTTGTTGCTGTCTTCCTCTTTTCGTCTAAAACGTGATCTGTCTTTTTAAAACATTTGTTTTGTTGTCATTTATGCCGTATCCGGCATCAGATTGTCATCGACGTTCACATTATCTCACCGACCGAGAGGCAGCCGTTAAATTTGATCTTAAATAATTACGACAACATATTAGGCAACATAATTGTTTGCAAGACATGTAAAAAAAATTCCTCTCTCGAGAGTTACAATTCAGAAACCTCTATTACGATATTCATGACAGAAATTAATTCAGTTTTGAATATGAAGTAGATTATATTGATTATATTTGTCTTTAAAGTTGAAAAAAAAACTATTACAAAATATGCACTTTTTAATTGTGTCGCTTAAAAAAGTATATAAATATTTTTTTCCAAGAGAAACGACGTGTTTTTTTTTTCCTTTAGTTTCTTCTATCTGATGTCGTCTGTTATTGACAATTATTAAGCTTCATATGCTGGGGGAGAAATATTTCTAATTAAGAAATCGAATGAGAACTTCTTTGTAACGAGGTCTTGTATACTTTTATTTTCAAACAAGAGTAATCTATTTGCGAAATAAATAATGACAAAGATTTGTACGAAGAATAAAGCCGATGCCCAGATCGATTATTTTATGATTTTTTTTTCCGTTTAAGGTTTTTAACTTTTTGTCTTTGTTTTGTCCTTTCTTTCCTTTTCCATAGTTTAATTTTTATTTCTTTCTCTTTCACGTTTTTCTTTAATTTTCTCTATTTTTAACTTTCTTTCACGAACTCTTTTATTACTTTTCCTTTCATCCCTTCTTTTTTCATTCCTTTCTTTTTTATTTTTCTCGTTTTCTCTTTCTTTTTTATTTATTTTTATTCATTTAGTTTTTTTCTTTCTTTTTTTTACTTTATTTCTTATTCCCTTCATTTTTTTTATTTTTTTTCTATTTTTCTTTTTGATATTTTAAAATTTATTTTACTGATACTTCTTCCTTAATTCACTTTTTTTCTTCATTTTTAGTTTTCTTTCTTACTTTACCGGTGCGGTGCTATTTCAGGAAGTGGAATATTGCAGTGTCTGACATTTTCTCTTTCAGATATTTTATTAATTCAAATTGAACACGTAATCGGAATTATAATCTCACAGATATTAGACAGTATACCGTTTTCAATATTTTTACCGAGAATAAAAGTAACAGAAATTTCATTAATTGTACGTACAACTTGAGGTAAGGAGGTTAGTTTAAGAGAATATTTAGGAATATTCTCATAAACTATGCTTTTCGTAAAACTAGATATTAATATTGGGAAACTGATTGGGAAATCATCTTCACGAGAACCTTCCATCTGAAGGTTGGTAGGTTATTCCAAGAATTTCTTCTTGGAATAAAGCTTTTTGATTGAAACTTTCTTCTTATTAACGGCATACAAAAATGATATGTTCTGTGGATTTCGGATGAAGAACCGCCAAAGCAATAAAGAACAAATACAGATATGGAGATAGGAAAGTAGGCTATATTGAACGTAATATACAAACTGGAACGCGGGTTACTCAATTCAGGAATACTATTAATAGAAATAAATATATACAAGTCTTGATGTGAAATCGTTGGAATATAGTATGTCCGTGTAACTTTTCTAGCCGAGTGGAGCTCAGAGCTAGTCTAGTCTCTAGGTAACTTCGGTATCGGTCGGAAATGTTCGATAACTCTAATGGATCTCTACAATTACTTTCCACGGTTCTGCCACGGCAAATGTGATTACCTGTTCTCTTTATGGCAGGATTATATGTACATTCAGTCGAGTCCATTATCATATACAAAAAGGGGAGTTCCCACAACAATATGTATGCTTTCTTTCAGGATATAAATAAACAGGTCAGTGCTGGAAGAATTAAAGAATGTCGCATGACACGGTTGACAAAGAAATGGCGATATATAAGCGATTTTCTTGCGACATTTCGTCTGTGAAATATGTGGTGTATAGCGTAAAACAATTCCTAAACCTAAAGCCCACAAAAAAGATTTTGAAGTTCCTTAAAACCGTTAGGTAACATCTATGCAAATTTGGATCAAATATTCTTGCAGTAAACAATTTTCGCTCTGATCTAACTCTAGTAAATATAGACCCTGACGATCGGTGTCACATACTTATTAAACCGTAAATAAACTGACGCTTCTCCAAGTGTCTTCAGCGATAGTATGGTCATTAAATTGAGGTTAATTAAGAGTTCAAAGTTTAGAGTCTGCTTAGGAATACATTCTTTCATAATTATAAGTAAAAGATGAGGGTCTGCTTGAGGAATCGTTAATATTAATTAATAATACAATAGGTCATTTTGATTTAAAAACACTGATGTTGAACTCAGTTTGAATGTTTGGGTTTCGCATATTTTTTTAAATTCGTATTTTGAGGAAATGAGATTAAAGATTAAGATAGTGTTGACATTTAGAGCATTAGAATTTCAGTTATTTGATCAATGAAGGCCTTACTGAACAGCTTTAGGATATTTATAATGAAAATATACACGTAGCTAGATATAATTTAAAACAAATCATAAATTCCATAACTAAACACTGTATAAGTTCAAAATAAGTGAAATAATAAATCAACAATTGACCGAAATACATTATGTTGTATTAGAAATAATGACAGAAATCCAATTTCGCCTTGCCTCCAGAAATTAATATTTTCTTAAATTTGAAGGCAATAGTTTGTAGTTAACAAAAGAGTCTACGAATAGAACCCATTAGATAAAGAAATATTTATTTATACCTGATTATTTTATGTCAATATCAAAAACTAATTTGAAAATTCTGCTGAAAATATATCTAAAAAGTTATTCCCCTGTATGTGTAAATCTTTAAGTAAAGATATTTTCTTATGCTTCAGAAGCAGCGAGCAACCACTGAATAGAATACTTTTTAATCACATCTATAATGTAATCATCAAAGCAATAAAGCCTCTAAGACGTAAGTTATTAGTAATTCTAAAATAATCTGAAAGAAAAAGGTTATAAGGTGAAAGAATGATAACAGAAATTTAAAAAGAAGATAACATGTAACATTCTATTTAATGTGGAATATTAAATTTGATTTGAAAGCCAAAGCTGCAAAAGAAAAAAGGGAATAACAGCTCTTTCAAAAGTTGACAGAACAGAGATTAGGAGAGATAAAATAAAAATCAACAAACTTTATGAAAGCGTTAAAAGGGTAGAGTTTTGTAGATATCTATGTTTGCATCCGTTCCGAAGAGACAAGTTGCTTAGAAGACGCTTCTAAATTCATCCATCTTTATTCTATTTCGACTTCTCATTCTTTATCACATTTTTGTCGGTTAATAAAAGACTTCGTATAGTTTTATTTTTAAAGTATTTTTCATGAATACAATGACTATTTTTTATCTTCGACGTAATTAAATACATATTCTATTCTTCAAGCCTCGCGATTCGCAACGCTACATTTAACACTGTTTTCCTCCTCGAACACTGTTCAATGTTTTATTCACTGAGACCCAAAATGGTAGCAATATTGTGTCAAATCAATTCATAGACATTTATCTATCTTATTTGTTCAGTTGTTCTAAATCTTTTTTCTACTTGTTGGTTTCTAGTTAAAGCATGCCTCTCTATGGACGAATCATAGGTAAAGTAATGGAAATGTCAATCAAGGTTAGCATTGACCTGGATCAACCATAACAATGCCATTATATAAAGTGTCCCTTCAGTGGAGAGAAATGCATACAAGATTTATTTTTTTTTATATTTTCGCATTGGACCGAGTCATGTAGTTTTCACTGAAATGGTTAAGTCGATATAAAATAACAATATTACAGAAAAAACAATACTCATTTCAACAGAAAATATACACGAATGTTTGTGGAGAAACCAAGATTTATCAAAGATAAATGACTACAGATATAATAAATAAAAAGAAAATCTGGAAAACAACTACTACGGTGTCTCAATCAAAAAGAGGTATAATATTCAACCGAAAACATGTCTTGACTACGTTGAAAATGAATCATGCTTGTTGTATACACTCGTACGGCAAGCAGTAAGCAGGGGTAATTGATTCAACCGCAGCAGTAGAAGGCCTGTCGACTAGTCTGCTGAAAAAAAAAGAACCAACGCAATGAGAAAAATTAAATTAGAGAGTAACGGTAAGCATATAAACCAATTTTCAAACCGTGGTCAACAAATAATTATTTTTATTACAATCTAATGATATTTTTGTGTGTGTATAGATATAGATTACACTGTAACTGAGATAATTTTTTATCTTTCTTAATAAGATTATCATTATTCCAATGCATATATTATAGACCTTCAGGAAAAATATAGGTACATATATAATTAATTCTCATATAATGTTTTATTTTTATCTTGCGCTGGAATTTGTTTTTTTTTACATCTTCCTACATCTATATACATGTCAGTATATACATTAAGACCTTGAATAAGCTCTCACTAAATTTTCATGCAAAGTAATTATATATTTTCAAAAAATAGTAAAAAATATATAACTGAAAGTATTCGCAATCCGTAGTCACTATTTTTCCCAGGTGTTTGCAATATCTGAATTCCAAATTGAGAAAATAACACGTCTTTGAGGATAAGTACGATTCAACACAAATTTTTATCAGCTTCATGAGAGCAAAATTGCTGCTCATCCTTGCCATGTGCCATCAATCGGAACAATTGATTAACGGAGGGGGAAATTTCTGATGAATACAGCGAGTGGTGTAAAACTTCTCAATTAAGCGTTTCCATCTGTGTTTTCACTCGTTTTCAACATTTTATCTGTAATTGTCATGTAGCAATAACACTTTGGCGTGTCTCTTGGCTTTTATAGCAGCAGTTTCTTTATAATACTGTGATCAAATGCATCAACTGTAGACAATATCGATCTCCCATGATGTTTTTGGTCATTTTGATCAGCTCATAATAAGTTGATGCACCAAATGCAAAGCAGAAACATCAAACCTTGGATATTCATGTTTGCCGCCAATGTAGATGAATGGACAGGCTTATTCCATGATGCTATACGCTTTGGATTATCATACAGCATCCACTGTTCATCGCTGGCAAAACAAAATACGATGCAAAACAACTTGCCTTTTCTGTCATGGAAGCGGCTGTTCACACATGACAAGATACTGTTCTATGTCGATCGGCTTCAACTCGTGCGACATACAATAGCTTTGCTTTGTATCATTTCTAATACTTTCAGACTGTTTTTAACTTCTAATAATTTTGCAAGTACAGCTTGCGCCTGACATGTGTTATCATGAATTAACACCTCTAATTTTTAAGGTTCAAACTTTGATGGTGCTCCAATGCGTTCTTTACTCTCAACAGAAAAAAAATTGAAGCAGCTGAACCAATCACTGCATCTTGTCTCCAACGGAATATGGTCGAGATAAGGCTCAACAAGAATTAAGTGTGCTTCAGCTGCAGATTAATTTCAATAGAATATTACGTCAAATTTCACCGCAAAATGCAATTAATTGGCACGCAATCCGACATGTTTAACCCTAAGAAAGTCAAAATAATTTACAATTCGGCTAAATGGCACCCTAAGATTTAATTATTGCACTTTCTTTTAGATGTGTTGACATCTGAAACTACACACGGGCAATTTTTTAACGCCATCAGTAGAAAACAGCGAGACATTATTCAATGTCATACGATATATATATATATATATATATGTGTGTGTGTGTATCTATATATACATATATGTTTATATATGTATGTGTATATATATATATATATGTGTGTGTGTATGTTTCTGTGTGTATCGTTATATATGTGTTTATATATATGTATGTGTGCATATATATATATCACTATATATACGTGTATATATATCTATATATATACGTGTATATATATATATATATATATATATATATATATACACGTGTGGTGTACGTATCTACAAAGATAAAAGAATAGATTCATGCAACAATATAACTAATGACAAATATGGAAAAAATTGAAAAAGGCGAGTGATGTTATGCAAAATGAGTATTTCTTTATAAACAAATGCATATTAAATATTATGTTGAATATATAGTGTTGTACATAGAAACATATCTTCAGGTGGGTTGAACGAGAGATGAGTTGATATGAAAAAAAAAACATAGATATAGATAGTTGCGGAGTAAATACGGAAACACTGTAGGTAAGAATGAACTAGGCAAGAAGCCTTAAATAACCAATTCAAACAGAGTTCAGAATCAATGTTCCACGCGAACACGAAAATGAGAGTCAAACTCTTTATCTTCGTTCGGGCCGAGATAAAATCAATTAAGTAACTGTCTACAGATTGGGATTCAGTTAAAATGAATTAGTCTTCTTTATGCGCCATGTCTTTTCACGATAAAACTATAATGGTCCTCCGCTTAGCGCTATCCATTGTCAATCTTACTAATTTTCGTCTTTGTCTCTCTCTCAAACCCTGCTCCGCCATCCACTTGCTAAAGCCCATTACGTATGTCTCGAGTTGCTTTCCGCTCTATCGTTTTTCTTCTACGCGTCCCGTGGTTATTAAACTATTCAACCGCTCTTTCATCATTAAGTGTTCCCAGAAACTTTAGCTATCTCTTCACGGAGTAAAATTTAAGATTCATTTTCGTTTGCACCCTCTCAAAAACATCAACATTGCTCACATGTCCGGCCTAGGTAATCTTCAGTATCCTTCTGTAGAACCACATTTCCGTTATTTCGATTTTCGCCTCAGTCTTTGATAGGACCGTTTAGCATTCGCTGCCATATCAGATAATAGATATACAACGGCTCAGTCCTCTATACTTTGGTTTGAACGAACTCTTCGTCTTTCTCAATACTGGGTTTAGTGTTTGTAATGCGTCTTTGACCATACCAATGCATGTCGGACCTCAGTGTCGGACTCTTCCTTCTTTATCCGAATACTTCAAAAGTATTTTAATTTCTGCACTTGGTTAATTTTAATAGCCATTACGTATGTTTAGCATTTTGGGGTCCGCTATTTGGTGATGATCATGCATTCAGACTAGCATATAATCTGATTCCGTATATGGCTGTATGTGCTGTGTACACTTTGACCAATGACCCGACTGTTCGCATTCGGGTTTCTTCCAGTAAAAATAGACATTCTGTAATATCCTGTGTCAATGGAGAAGCATTGGGTAAATAGTGTTCCACACGAACAAAAAAATATCAGTCAGGTTCTCAGTCCTTGGGTAGAGAACGATTCATTTAACACATAGTCTACGGACAGGGGCTCGTCAAAGAATGATATAAACTCTCCCTGTCTAAGGGAAACATTTGACTCAGTCGGGTTTCCATTACGGATAGAGACTCGGCTAAGAAGAATAGATAGACTTAGTGTACAATTACTTATACAACGGCTAGGCAAATTTTAATTATTGGCTTGAGTGCAGCCCTCGATTTCACCACGATAAAATGTGACGACAGCTCAGATTTCCATCCGAACTCGAGCTTGTAGAACTTTTTTCTTTTAGGCAGGAAAGAAATTAGATGAGTTTTTCTGTGGGAAATAAAAACGAGAACCCAATCTCGACTATGCGGTGTCTGGGTATTTTCTCCTGAGTTCACGCTTTTGATATTCTCACATTAAAAAAAATTATCTGGTGTTGCAAACAGCTTCACTGAGGAGGATTAATTTTTTTTAAATACTTTATATTCTGCTTGAACTGAATTTTGACAGACTATCTGTGCTCTGGCAGACAGTGATTAAAAATATTCAAACCTGAACCAGTTTATGCAAGAGGTTGTGGAAATTTTGTCCAATTTTAAGAACTCGGAAACGCCATGTTAAACCGACCTTGTGTCGCATTCCTCATCAGTGGCAGGGATTTGGGTAAATACACAGATTTTCTGAAAGTTTTATAGATGTTTGATTGTACTCGTTAGAGTACCTTTAAAGCCCGGCGTGACATAATAGGACCATTATTTGCGAGATATAATATATAGATGGACAGACAGGCACATGGATAGAAATATAGACAGTGTTTCGATTAAGAATTTTATGAATTCTATTTTGATATTATGACATTCTAGTATTCGTGACTACTTTTGCAACACCGAAATACTCTTCATTGCATGGATGGCCCATAGAAGGTATCATTACAACTGATCTATTAACCCATTTTTTAGAAGCTTTGAAGGCCATAAAATGGTGTTAGTGACTTTTCCATATTTAAAGCTTCTATTTTATTTTTTAAAAAATGATAATATTTTATTTTTTTATATGACATAGTATTTCATTATGATCCATGTGTTATTTTTTTCAAAATAAGCTATTAAAATTACCTTCTATAATGTCTATATTGAAAGGTTCTATTTATATAATGCTTATAGACCGTAAAGTTTAGGTATGATTTAAATGCTAGGATCGTTACCTCTTTTAGCGCGGATGAAAGTTTATTTAAATAACTAAGTTATTTAGACTATAAAACCATTACCGAAAATTCGCTTATTCATAAATCTCACTAAAGATAACAAACAAAATTAGAAATAGAGTACAAAACGCATATTTCCTATTACTGTGTGATCAATAAACTGAATATGTGTATTAAAAAAGGACCTGTATGTTGAGTAAGACTCGTCATCTACAGACAGAGAAATACTAAAGTACGATTATATATTTTTGCAAAATATTTTCACACAACAAATACATACATATATGCACAACGACATTTACATATTAATTATATTTGAGCTTTTCGTGCAGACACACAGTCAGCTACACAAACGATGTTCTTTACATATTAGGTTTAGTGTATAATTTATACATAAAATAAATTCTAAAAACATTAATGGCATAATCGATATTGACATTTCATATTTCATTCTGTCAAGTTAGCATAATCAATTATTACATGTCGCTTCCGTTAAATATAAGAAAAATCAAAATAAGTTTAAGAGAAACACAAAAGCCGTGAAATTTATTCGAACAACTTGTAGCTGAAAGGTGAAAATGTAAATAAATGAAGGCCTTTCGAACTGTTCGCCAAAAATTAGATTGCCCATAGCAGAGGAAATGTGAAATAATGGTAGGTGAAAAGAATTATACAAAATGACTTCTCTAGAAGAAAGAATATTAAGAGTTCATATATAAAAAAGCAAGAAATAAATAAATAATTAAAAGAAAGAAAGAAAGAAAGACAGCCGCAGAAAAAGACTTGTTTGACTGTTTTAACCTTTGTCCGACATTAAGTTTTGAAATAAATAAATCACCCCGGTAACAAACTATGCAAAACGCCTTAAAACGAACTCAAATGAATTTAGAGTAAGAGATTGATTCGAACTTAAGCTTGTCGAACGCTCTGCTTCCGGGCGACGAAGAAACCAGACGTGTTTCTGAGGAATGGCAGTTTCTCGTTTTGGGAAACACCAGACAAGAGATCAACCAGGCCTTATGCCGGCTCTACAGGAATTTCTTTTCCTGACATGAAGCAATCGGAATTAAAAATAGGCCTTATGCCACATCCAGCCTCAAGTGTTTCATTCAAACTTGAAACTGTCAAGTAATTTCTGTCTTCAGGTGGAGAATGACAAAATCAGGTTTACCTACTGGGATTCGTCTTAACAAGACAGGCAAACTCTATGTCTTTTTACAGAACTCGACACAGATGAAGTTCCGTCTATGCACAGAGACCCGGCTGAGAATAATAATATGGCTTAGTTTCCGATCCCTCAAAGGCGGGGGTTCGAAGATCTTGATCTTTGTCACTTGTGTCCGCACCCTGATTTCGTAAATAAAACGTGACTGTGTCACGTCCCGTCTCTTTCTAAGGTGATCTGGGTACATACCAAGATTTTTAAACTGTATGACAAGCAGTCTTCAGGCAGAAAGCTATTTAGTCAAGGCTCCTTCTACGGACGGAAACAAGGCTGAGAACATTAGAAAGGCTTAGTTCCCGATATAGCCTATAACAAGTCTGGGTAACTTTTGACGCCTGGCGTTAGTATTCTCGCTCGGGGTACCTATTGCCACACCAATTTCCAGTAGAAAATGTAGCATAAATAAATACCAATAGTTCAGCAAGAAGCCGAAATTTCAGTGAAGCTTTTAGTTTTAGAAGGTTACTGAGATGTTTTCAGCCCCTCTCAAAGGTTTTGTACTTACTCTGACCGGCAAAGTTTATTCTTGAGAGAGAGTTGTGTAGAATTTCAATGTAGTTGCTTTTATTCTCATCTTATTACAGTAGTTTTTTTTTACATTGTTGAATTTTATTTTTGTTTTTACTTATCTGTCTGCCAATTTTAGATTTTTTTTTATATCAAACTTCATTGCCATTTGATTTTTCTGTGATATTTGGGCCAATTTTTGTGTTGTTTTGTTTGTTTTTTTCGTTAGGAAAACCCTAATTTGCGAAATTTATTACTTTATTCTGCAGATATTGTTACGTTTTTATTGTTATAGTTTCGTTTTACTTTTACCAAGTCCCTTTCTCGTATGGGATAAATTTTTGTCTTGCAAACTGAGAGGAGGTTTCGTCCAAAATAGCTCAGTCTCCTCACTATTTGGAATCCACATCCACTAGCTTATCGGCATGGGTGGCAGATTGAACTAAAAATAAAATATAAAGACTTCCTTTTGAGAAATGAGATTTTGTCACAACAAGTTAAATATCCCTGCTGACAATGGACGTAGAGTCGAAAAAGTTCACCGGATTCAGCAAGGATATAATGGAGAGTGGCTTAAACAGCGTAAACATTGGCTCGCTGATGTAATGCCATGTGAGATAACCTGCTGGCGATGGTAACAATCACCCGACAGGAATTTTAGACGTCCCAGACGCGCTTACATATGAAGGCTATTTCGTATATTTTATTGTTGAAGGTCTTCAACTGAAGTAGAAACCTAATGAGCACGATACATCACAACAGCAGCAGCAGCAGCAGATACAAAATACTCAGCAACAAGAGCAGCTGAAAAAAACAGATCTAAAAATAACAGAAGGAGTAACAGAAGCAGCAACCGACAAAACAGTTTAAGCCGTAACCAAACGAAATCCACCAACAAAAATACCAAAATCAAAAGCAGGGACAAAATCACATTGAACAACAACAATAACAGCAGAAAGTACAACTATCACTGGAATCGCTGGGTCAACCGAAGCTGAACTTATATAGAGGAACGTAATAAATGCCCTACTTCGAACATCCTCGATGAAAAGAAGAAGGGCAGAAAAAATTAGGCTGAAAAATGCTGTGGAAAAAGCAAAGACCAAATATACCCTAATTTGCTTGCACAAACAGATCAATAGATATCGTAAGGTATGGGAAATCCCCCCAAAAAGGATCAAATTATCCATCCTCCGTAACCCGCGGGGATTTAGCATTTTATATTTTTCTCAGCCGTGTCTTCGTCAGTAGAAAAGGCCTAGTTTTAGTTGTATTTAGCCCGAGGACAGAGAGCTTGAAAATGCCGAGTCCTCTCGTAATGCAATGTCACGGTCAGTTCGTTAAGCTGGATATGTTATTTATGTAAATATGGTATTTTTCAAGCTCTATCTTTAGACAGAATACGGCTCAATCCGGGCCCTCCCCCATAGAATCCCTCAAATTAGGATATTAGGTTTGTTTATCAAGATTTAAAAAAAAAAAAATCAGGATAATGTGATCGTAGCTTTAAAAATTGAAATACAAATTAGAAATATATTTTTCTATATATATTATGAGTTGTTTGGAAGAATTGAGAATAACGGAACAAGACATGTATTTGGAAAATAAAACAAGAACAACTCAAAGAAAGTAAAGACAATTTTTTAGATCTAAATCCAGATTTGAACAATTACTCGCTATGCAACTGAGTACTAATCTTTTCACAAAGTGTCGAAATACTTATTAAAATGCGGATGTGAAATGAATTTCATAGTGGACATCCGGGTATTTCAATGGGGGAATCTCTGAAGGAGAGTTATGTATACTGACCCAAAACGGATCAAGATATTGAAACAATATTAAACCCTGAAGAATTTGTGCTCTGGCAACAGAATTAGCCACCACGAAATTACAATGATGAATAAAGAAAATACATTTAGTCAACGTTGATTCAATAAATGGTTGGCATTATAGGCGGTATTAAAGAGCTTTACTAAACAGCCTGAAATTTGAAAATGTAAAATCAACTTCCGTGGTTGAAGTAAATCTTTTTTAAAGGAACGTTTTGCCGACGTGACTTTCCTGATCACGTAGTTTCGTATAACGGTAGAAAAGTCTATTACTACACTGTAGTATCACAAATGCTCAAACGGTTAAACTTTATATTTTAAGGTTACTTTTAAGACAGTTTTGAAAAAAGCAAGTATAGAAGAAATGAAAGGAGATGCAGTAAATATATTCTAGAGAGAATAAAGGTTAACGCTATATCCTAATATACAGAGATGCATCTCAGTAGCAGAAGAGACTATTGCAAGAAAGAGATTAAATTTGTGTTCGACAAACTGAAATCAGTTCAAGACAGGATAAATTAGCATAACAAAATGGACATTTTTTTAATTTGTAGAAAATGTATTTCAGACTATTTAAAAATGCAAAAGAAATGTAGGAAGACAGCTTAATAATGTCACGAATTTGAAAAATTAAAATGATTTGTATGATGAAAAGAAAATAATGGGAAAACAATAGTATCGAAATTAAAATTAAACCATGCTCAATTTCTCTGGCCAAGAATCGAAATTACCCCTTTCGCAGTATTCATGTGCTTGTGGTCTTAATATTGTCTTTTTTTATACAGCGAAGTCTCTATCCGTAGACAGAACACATACTAATTCGTAATCTGTCCGAGGATAATAAGCTTGACAATTGGGAGCTCTCTCGTAATGTTGTATATTTATCCAAGTGGTTACTCTCGTGCTATCGCTCAAAAGATTCCCAGGCTCCAAATACGCAATTCGACACCCGTTTCTTTTCTTTATTTTAAGGAATGTTAGCAACCCGGTAGGAAGAAAAATTAAACATACAAAGGGCGAAAAGAGAAGCATATAAATAGTAAGTATATAATTAATATAAGTTAAAATAAGTAGCCATGTTAAGGAAAATATGTCAATTCTCCAGATTAGCATTTCGTTTCCAGGAGAAAGAAAAAAATGGAAATTCTTTGACATTTCGTAATTACTCAAAGACAATCCTTTACTATCTTTTCTTGAAAAAGTTTGTACGACCTTTACTTGAAAAGATCGAAAAAAAAAAACAGCGGTAAGAAAAAAACGCTATATTAATATATTACATTAAAAAACATTCATTTGCATTTTAAATCAAACATTAATCTATAAAAAAAGAAAATAAACTCCGCAATCTTTAACGTAGCAACTCTATAAGAATTCGTTCAACATACAAATATGAATATAACAAAAATTAAACGTACGGAAAAACTAGTAGTTGACCCAAAATGAAAAAATACAAGGTACATAGAGTGGCTATGACACCAAAAAAAAGTGGCTGAAGACATAAAAATGAAATAAAACATTTCACAAAATGCCAAAAATTCTCAAAATGAGAATGTTGTGGAGAAAATAAGAATCTCTAACAATACAAATGAAACTGACGTCTTCAATAAAGAAACTCAGATAAAATTCAGGGTAAAATCCAGCGAGAAGTGGAATTTAACAGTCAGAGTTCGACACAGTCATTGTTCCGTATATGTACAGAAACTTGGATGTGAAGAATTAGCAAGCATGGGCGTCGAATCGCGTATTTATTATATTGTACGTTTCAGTCATGGCACGAGCGTACCCAATTGGATAAATGTCGAAAGTCCCGAGAGAGCTCCCAATTATCAAGCTTATTATTTTTTTGACAAGAGTACGAATTAGTATATGCTCTGTCCACAGATAGAGACTCCACTGTAAAAAAAAGACAATATTATGAGCACATCCTTTATGGCATTAAATATCCAACAGAGGTTGATATCCCGTTAAACAAAACTCAAAATCTTATTATTTCCATTGAATTCAGTTGCATAAATTTCACTCCAAGTTCTAGCAAGAAAACAATATCTATTTTTGTAAAAAATTACAAAATTCTTGGCATGAAGCCGAAAAGGTAGGGGTAAAGGAGGGTGGTACTCACTTAACTATTCTATACCCAGCTAAACACTACCACGACCCAATCACTGATTACAGTTTGGCGCATTCACCACAAGAACCCATCCATCAGTTCCCGGTCCTTCAAACACTACAATACCGCATATTTGCAAGGAGCACCTAAAAAGCGGGAAAATCCCATGACAATAAAAAAGTATTTATGTACAATATAATATATAATTTAAAACATTTAATGAAAGATGAACTGACGGGAGGGGGATGAACCCAAATACAAACTAAAAATACAACAAATGTTTGTACTAAAAATAATAAACAACGTTAGTAAAACCCGTCCATCCCAGAAAAAGAGTGTCCGCTGTATTCTGCCAAACAGCGAAATCAAGAAGCACACTCGCTAAGGGAGTGGAGAGGTGTAAAAAAAATTAATGGAATGGGACAATGAAAAGCTGAACCAGTCGAGATTAAACAAGGCCAAAAACTGGTGAGGTTGGAAATCTCGACTTTGATCATAACAAAAGCGAAAGCCGGGTACAGGCTAGGAACACATTCATTCATTTTAACTAAGTACACAAAACAAAACTACCTTAACCAGGGGAGGGTTCCAAAGGAATTCACCTCTATGTAACCAGCAGATCTAAAAGAGAAAATCAATTCTAGCCCCGTACATGCTAACCAGGCTCGCCACATATACCCACCTTTTACTGTCGAAGTCAAACGTTTCCAATCAGTTCTAATCCTTATTTTTTTAGCTGATACTCAAAATATCGGATCAGAATCCTGATGTGAAAGACGCTGACCCCGCAAGACTTCCACCATTCGGGTCGTCCAAATCACCATTCGAACCGTGGCTAGCAGCGTCAAAAACACTATACGCTTCATCCCAGAATACAGGGGCGACACATTTTCAAAGGCAAATGCAGGATCAATGAGCACAAGCTCTCCCGGCGCGATACGAGCTGTCAACTCGCCGACACCGTCCCATACAGGGCGAACCCGCGAACAATGGTAGGAAGGAGTGCGAAGCCGTTTCTTCGAAGCCAAGGTTGCAGCGTTCACAATCTGGCAAATCCGCCAGGCCCCATATGAAGGCCTTGTCATTGAGAGGCAACCGATTCCGAGCCAATCGCCAGGTGAGCGAAAACTCAGAGTTGCTGAGATAATCGGTACCTGGGGTCCAAGATGAGAAAGAGTGAAACTCATCCTCCGACAAGCGGAGCACATAACGTAATGAACCCCTCGCGTCGCCCTCCACTAACCCACGATAGAAGACTTTCCTAGGCTGTGAAAGGTCACTGGACCATGGGATGGCCCGCAAGTCCGCCAGACATCCGAGGAGAAAACGCAATCACTCTCGAGGTCTATGGCACCGCCTCAAGATGGAGGGAGTGATAGTAAGGCTAGGGAACATGTCCCGCACTTTTTCCCATCAGCAATGAAGTCTTCCAAAATAGCTCGCCTGAAAAAACAACCTAGATGCAAACTTATAGCCCATCAGGTACGGCATTCTGATACCCCAATGCCACGGACGTTGGTAACAGACACGTTTGTCGACGTCGTTTTTGCGTCCTCTCCACAGAATAGAGAAGAGTAAACGCTCGATCGCCTCTCTACGCTCTTTACAAAGTGGAAGTACTGCCAACCGGTAAAGGATAATGGGAAAGACGCATGAAACACACGCCTCAGCCAAACCCTTTACGGAGAAATTCCTTCGACGTCAAATCGCGGCCGACGCGCCGACCTTCTGACCAATATTTCTCCAACGGGAGATCGGGCCCAAACCACACTCCAAGAAGGCGGACCGGGCCGTCCGTCTTGTCGAAGGGCCCCGGGAGTTTCACACCCTTCCAGGCACCGAACCGCAACTAATTGCTGATAATCCTGTCCCCAATTCACCTGTTCGTACCGTTCAAGCGCCTTCTATACCACCTCGATATAACTCAGGTAGGACACGAAAGTAGTGACGTCATCGGCGTACGCGGAAACCCTGGCTCGAGCAACAGCAAGTACAGCGATTCCACATAGGGCAGGACTGCACGTCTTGTCCCTTAACCGGGGAAGTAGGGGCTCCAACGCCAAACCATAAAATAGGGGCGACAGTGGATAATTCCTGTCGGACCGACATAGACATCGCTACAACGCTCGACAACTTTCCGTTCACCTGTACCACAACCATGGGGGATTGATACAGGAGGCTAATCCGTCACATCTTCGGAAGACATCTTGCTTAATCTATGTCTAATTACCTGACCACTGTAACGATCGCTATTCGATCGCTTCAGGACCTCCTTAGCTATAGCTATCTCTAGGGGATCCCCACCAGCCTCCGCCCGGGAGTAATTAGCTCTAAGTGTTTTGACCTTGTCAGCCTTACCTAGTTTGAGCAGTTTGATGAACTTGGTGGTGAAAGAATTATTACTATTCTTAAGATCCTCCCACCACTTATTCCCAATGATTCCCCCCAGTTAACACCCGCTGCACTAAGTTAATTAGCTGGCACCGGAAGTCCCGCCTGTCCTTTAAGGGCACGTTGAACTTCCAGTAACCAGCCATTCTAGGCTTATTTTCTAAATCTACCTGGCACAAACAAGTATGTGGTCCGAGTAGCCTAACCAGTGGAACGTGGGACAATCTAAAAGATCTATGTCTGCTTCACGAACTAACATTCTATTCTGGTAGCTAGCTACCTTGGTAGAAGGCCAACTACTAGCCCACGTCCACATTCTCCCACCCTTGTGATCGACAAGGCATATATAGACAAGACTGAAATGCTCGATGAGATCGACCAAGCTACGATCACGTGCCTTCCTGCTAGCTCCCCGCCCTTTATCAAACTTGAGGTCCAGGATGGCATTCCAGTCCCCCACTAAGTCGCGTTGAATCCACCTGGAAGGGCTCCAACCGCCGAAGCAACTAGAAGCGCTCCTCCCGGTCGTTGGGCGCATAAACCGCAACCAGTCAAAACGCACCGACATGGACAAGATCCACCTTCGCGTCCAGGGTACTCCTCTGGCCAACCGGTTCCCATATGCTGAATAGACGACAAAGTCGTTAGATAGCACACAGACATCGGCCTTGCAAACAAAGTGAGTCTCTTGGATCGTGGCGACATCTACACCGAAGATCAAGTGGTCCCGAAGCAGGCGGGCAGCCTTACTCCGATTCCAAAGGCCCTTTGCATTCAAGCTAGGTAACTTAATTGACATCTATTTAGACCTGAAAATAAAAGCAGAAAATTACTTCTGGTCACATACTAAGCGAAAACCAATGACAGTAGGGACTCCGAAGGATTGTCCAAAGGTTACCTGTACCAATATCGGACGGAATTCGTCCGTCTTGGACAATGCCGCCGACGTCCGTGAGAAACGTTAAATTTAAGGCCCTGTAAAGAGAGAGGTGGTGAATTACAGGGACCCTACCAGCACAAAAGTAAGATATTTTTTGTAAATATTTTGTGCCCACTTGGGCCGTTTTGATCTATGGAAATGCCTCGACTCACCCTGCACAATATTCCAGGCTTTTAAGTCACCCCGGTGTTTCTTATCAGTGTTAGTACCCCGGCGCCTGGGAAATTTGCAGGGTCCTCGACCGACTTTCCGCCAATTGTCGTCAGTTTAAATAGGTGCTTAACAAGGGCCTTCTTCTGCCAAAAAGGTCCTTTTCTAATAAGTTTTCATCAATTTTGCACACATTTGTGTGATTAAAAATGTTTTTCTTTTTTTCCGGTTTCGGTGAGGGTTTATCTGAATTAGGGGAGGGTTGAGGAGTTTTGGAGAAGGGATTTTCAGGTTGGGAAAAGGGGGCATCTGAACTAGAAGAGGGTGTTGGAGGGAAGGAGACGTAGTTTGTCTAACTGAGGAGGCATATTTACTCCTCCCCTCAAAAGGGGTAGATCTGTTGGGGGATGCCGGGGCAGAATGAGTTCTGGTATTTACAATGGGCCGTTACGCACTTCCCTTTCTTTTGCACTCCATCTTCTTCCGCCTCCTCTCTTCCTCTTTTCAAAGATGAGGAACGCGGAGGGGGCATCTCCTCGCATTCCATCTGTTGTGTTTGTTGTTGTTGTTGTTTCTGCTGTTGCGATTTTTGTTGTTGCTGTTGTACTTTCTCTTGTTGTTGTTGTTGTTGTTGTCGCTCCTTATTTTCCTCCTTGGAGGGAGAAGCCTCCTTCTTTGAAGCAGAGGAAGACTCCTTCCTCCCACTTTTCACCACCTTCGTCCATCTGGTCTTTAAAGGGGAGGCTGATTGCTCGGGCTGCACCGCCGGTGCTTCTTTTGTAGCCGGTCTCACCGGAGTTTTTGTTGTTTTAGCCTCCCCTTCGTTTTGGTTTTCCTTTCTGGAGGGACATATCTTGGCCAGGTGACCCGCTGCTTCGTAGCATCAACAATGCGGCCTACGCCCCTCCACGTCCACAAACAACATTCTACCACCGTACATGTGCACGTCAGGCACACGTAGAAAATTACCCCTGACTACAACGACATAGGCACTGACATCCTCAGTGGAGACGCCAGCTTTGCTTATCATCCTGTTCACCTCTTCTACCTTACCGAACTGTGTCAGGAGGGAGGGTTACTCCGTGTATCATTATATGGGTTCTTCTGGTACTCATTTATTCTGTCTCCAACCGTACCCCTTTTGTCTGCAGACATGTTCCGGATAGTTTTAGGCCTTCTTCCTCCGTGCCAAGGAGGACATCTCACACGACACGGGATCTTCTCGCTAATATTTTTGGGCTAACGCCCAAACTCTTAAAAGTTTCCTCCATGTTTTCCCTGCTGACTCCCACTAACTTTCATGTTTTCAGGTCAGAAGTCAGCAAGGAAACTATCCTTGTCGCAATTTCTTTTCCCACTTCCGGGATAGCAATTAATTTAATTTCATTAATGTACTCCTTGTACTTATCCTTCATTGGGATGTAATAGTTTGAATCCTTTTTCAGGGGGCATTTTTCCACACTGACTGTGAAGGGGTCACCGTCGGCATACCCACCGCAGAAGTAGACGGCTGGGGAGACGAAACCATAATTCGACTTGGTCCCCCTCCTCACAACACAATTTTTTTTTCAATGATGATCAAAATAAGACGGACAAGCAAAAAGACAAACAAAACACTGGTAACAAAACGTCATACTCACGGGTAACAAGAAATTCTTTGTAAAAAAAATTCCAATAGTAACTTCTCGTACAAACAGACGAAATAGAAGTCTAAACAACTCCAACTACTTGACTGAACTGGGTTCTAGCAAGAGAACTAAGTTCTTTCTTCGGAACATGTTCTTTTGTAAACTCGCTTAGATATCATAAAAGTTCATCATCATCATCATCATTATAATAATAATAATAAATAAATATTTATATATATATACATATATATATATATATATATATAGAGAGAGAGAGAGATAAATATCCGGTTAGGTAAGTATTGTGGTATCCCTCTTTTTGTATATGATAATAGACTCGACTGAGTGTACATATAACCTGCCATAGAAAGAACAGTGACCTCGATCTGGAATCTCTGTTGTGCCTGCAAGTTTACAATGGAGATTACTCGTAGAGATCTGTTACAGTTATCGAAGAGTTCTGACAGATACCGACGTTACCCAGAGACCAGTCTAGCTCTGAGCTCCACTCACCTAGAATAAATTAACCGGACATACTATTTCAATCTCAGATTTGTATATATTTATTTCTACTAATAATATTCCTGAATTTACTAACCCCTTTCCAGTTGTATATGACGTTCAATATTACCTACTTTTTTTTAACTCCATAACTGTTTTTTGTTGTTAATTATTTTGGCGGTTCCTCATTCGGAATCCAGAAGAGCAAGGAAGTGTATATTTATTATATTTGCATAATTCTGTTATAATCAGGTAATATCGCGAGAGAATAAGCTAAGCATATACTAGTTGATAGAATAACCAAAAAGTAAACTTCGCGAAATTCTAGATAAATTAATAAATGGAATGCGAAACAAGATTATAATTGTTAATTATTGTGGATATTAAGACGGCATTACAAATGCACTGCTTACATTGCAATGAAGCAAGCATTTTGTATATATATATATATATATATATGTGTGTGTGTGTGTGTGTGTGTGTGTATATTAAAGTACAAAATATCAGAAAATATAACACTTAAATCCAAATATCTATAAGAACAGTCTGATATCTCTTTTTCATAATGACTTCATCCAACCAAGAATATAAAACTGCTATGACGCAAGTGTTTACCTTGCTATATATATATATATATATATATATATATATAAGGTCCGACTAAAAAGTTCTGCATGTTTATTGCAGTACATGGAAGGAAAATGTGCAGAGTGCTGTTGTCGCATTGCAACAAATAGTTTTCATGAGTTTACACGGCTTGTGTAGCAGGTTCGGGCTATGAACGTCATGCACTTTGTTTCTGCTCAAAATTAATTCCTGCTTGAAAGGAACATGATTCTGATACATCGCAAAATTCCAAGGGAATTCCTCGATCAATCTATGTTGAAATTTTACTTTTATTGCACCAGAATAATCTATCTATCTATCAATCTATCTATCTACCCATCAATCAGTCAAACTATCTATCTATCTATCTATCTATCTATCTATCTATCTATCTATCATGCGTAATACATATTTTACCGCAAATGAGGATGACCTTGCGGTTGTTGGGTTTATTTTGAATGAACGTGGAATTGTTTTTTTGTAAATTATCGTTACAAATGTCTATTCTAAATATGGACATGTGAGCGTCTGTGTATAATGTTTTTGGGGGATGTTTTGGAGATCAACTCTTGTGTCATTTGGGTCTAACTAGCCGCAAGCCTCACCATCATCGGCTGCGAAATACGTATTACCCATGAAATTGTAGAATATGAAAGGTTTTTCCTTAAATTGTATATAATTTGTTCAATTAAATATATGAATTTAATATTGACTTTGTTGGGGTTCGTCTCTATCGGGATTTACCTGACTATAATACCAAGTGTTCTACGTTATATATATATATATATATATATATATATATATATATATATAAAAGCAGCAACATTCAAGCAACATGTGAAGTAAAATGTAGAACATGATTACTGGACTACTGTTTTTTATATATAGAACAATATTGTTAATAAGACAGTGACCTAGATCTGAGAGACTCAGATCGTCTAAGAAGCACTGTTTGTTGCAATGAGAAAAGGAAGTTGCACGACAACACGCTGATTAGTTTCGTCTCATCGTTTTCTATTAAGTAGGTAACGCTTAGGCCAAAATGTTACTTGTTTATGACAGAAAAGTTTGAATAGAAGAAGTTTCCCCTGAGAGCAAACCAATTTCGATGATAATTTTCTGGAGAAAAATGTCGTTTTGTAATTGAAATCATCGAAATCTTTACAAAAGTTTTAAATGAAACTCGGATGATGTCCATTGATTTTTACTTTATAATATTCTATTATATGCAGGTGATTACGAAATGGAAATGGATTATATAAATTATGTGATTACTTACTTTGTCTGTGTGAAAAAGGAAAAGAAATAAATTGAATTGCTTTCTTCAAAAGCCTGATGATTCCCAAAACACATTCTACTCACTAAAATGACTTAAAACTATTTACAATACAGTCAGCAAACATTGAATTTGACAAAATAGTCGACGTAATATGAACATTAACACGAGAATGTTGCAATCGAACAAATCTTTTTAATGCTTACATTAGCCAGTAAAAAGAAAAAAAACATTTTAAAAAAGCAGCAGTGAGTGATTATTACCATTTGTGCAAGGCAGACGGAATGCCATTTGTCTAAATAAGAGATTCATTCATTGCACTAATGCTGCAGCAATAGAAAGAACTGTAACATTAAAATGTAATTGACGTTAGACATATATTTTAACTGATTTCTCGAGTGATTACCTTCTGTGCAGCGTGAAAACTGCATCAAATGGGGACTGAAAGAAACAATCAAAATTGTTCTCCGTTATGATATTAGCTTGCAATTGTCCGAGCTACAAATAAAAAAAAATGATATTTTTCTTTTTTATATATATATATAAACTAGGGCAGCTCAAAATTGCCAATTATAGGTGAGGGACTGTAATATCAAGCAGGAACAGAAATTTAAATACCTAGGAACTGTTCTAACAGAAGACGGAAAATGCACCACTGAGATCCGAAGACGAATTGATATGGAAAAGAAGCATTAAGAAACACTAGAAACAAAGAAGTTTGTGCTGGATTGCTATGTTATGTCGGTTTTTCTTCAATATGATGCTGCGAATATCACGGACCGAGTATGTGAACAATGACAAGGTTTTGGAAAGGATCGAAACGAAAAAGAAATTAATACTGAGCATCAGAAAGAGACAACTAATGTTCCTGAGACATGCAATGATGAAGGAGGTCTTGAAGAACCTGTTACTATCAGGTCAGATAGAGGGGAAAAGAGACACAGAAAAGCAGCGGATAACATATTTGAAAAACCTGATCAGGTGAATTACGGAACGAGTTACATTGTGCACAAGGTGAAAGCGTGCTAAGAGCCACCAGGGACAGGGTGATGTGGAAAGCCATGATCGCCTACGTTCTGAAAGGACTTGGCACATAAAAGAAGACAATAAAATGTATGAAACATTTATAGATGAAAAGTCTATTCGATACCGACTGGTTCACATTCAGAGTTTGACGTCATATTTTTAGCGAAGTTCGAGGGAAAAAGAAAGACGTCTAAGGAAAGGTTGCAAAGAAAAGCAAATAGCCAACACGTCGTCATTAATTTCATATTGAATTCGTAAGTAGTAAGTTTAATTCAGATATGGAAAAGTACCGCTGTGGGAAGAATTTACTGACCACGACTATATTAACGACATCTTAAAATAAAAGACGAGGCTTGTTATCTCTTTGCAATCCTTACATATTCCTCATTATTTAAACTTTTATCTTGATACGCAAACCTTTCATGACATAAACAATATTAAATAGGATTAAAGAAATGACCATCACTCTACAATTGCAGTAGATAGACTAAACTATCGCCCGGTTCACACCCAACCACGTATATTGAACAGGTGACAAGGCTCATCCCTTGTTTCCTGTTTAGGATGTGGTTTCCGGGTTTTCTCTTTTCCAAACTTTTCACTCTTTTTTTTTAGTTTATTTTTTTTCAATTGGAGTAGATAGACTAAACTATCTCCCGGTTCACACTCCACCCACGTCTATTGAACAGGTAAAGAGGCTCATCCCTTGTTTCCTGTTTATGATGTGATTTGCGGTTTTTCTCTTTTCCAAACTTTTCACTCTTACGTAGCCCCCTGCGCATCAGTGGCGTTTTCGCTTTGCTTGAGGTGATATATATATATATATATATATATATATATATATATATATATATATATATATAGTGATCAGGAAAATGCAAAGCAAAGAATGTTAGAATATGAAATCTCAAACGACTCAGTTAAAGCAATAAAACTATATGGATACTGTAACAACAGACTGAACAGTTAAGAGTATGATACTACTTCTACTACAACGTCATCTATGGGATTTTATACTATCCCAACCCAGGCTATACAAACCGCATGCGAAATGGATAGCAGCAGATCAAAATCTTGACAAACTCTCTCAACCTAACGCCCGCCTGATAGAATGGTATAACAGTACAGCCCATACTCTGCTTCCACTTCAAAAAGGAGAAATAATATCAATACGACATCAAACCAATCACAGGTGGGACGCAACAGGTAGAGTCTTCGAGACACTACCTAACCGCCAGTACCAAATCAGGATGGAGGGAACAGGCAGAATCACCTTGCGGAACCGCAGATTTCTCAGGAAGCTTCAAACACCTACATCCCTACCCCCATCCCTAGTGTTCTACGAGAGCAAAGTATTAAGAAAGCACAGGAGTCCGGTACAGATGTCCCACGTGTCAAAGAAATAAAACAACATCACCCAGCGTCGCCCAGCCAAAAAGATCGCAGCAGAATACCAAAACATGGCTTCCAGAAATTGGCAGCTATAAACTGTACCAGTAAATCTTTCTTAGAAACTAAACTATGTGCTTCTATACTTAGCATTGAGATTTATTTTTATAGAATGGCACTGAAAATAACATGTATTGAACAGACGAGCGACAAGGAAGTTCAAAAAGAAAATAGAAAATACAGGTGACATATAAAATCAGATAATCACAGTTGAAGACTTTGAGAAACATTATGAGGAAAGAGATTTTACATAATTTATCACCCTGCGCATATATTATAAGAAATGTTATCGAAGGAAACAGGCTGTAACCTAAATTAATTTGCTTGTATGAAGGTGTCGAAATGTGTGGATTAAATTCAAGAAACAATGCTTTTAACAACAAGACTGTAACGCATCTCTAAGAAATTTCTTTAAGCAGGCTTAAAATTCAGTGTATATCATTTTGCCGGAGTGTAAAAAAATTTGTTTTCATAGCGTTAAACATGTCGGATTTCGTGCGAAAGAAAATATATTGCGGGAAATTCATTGCCGTATTTTAATAGAAAAAAAATTCTGCACTTGAAGCACACGGATTTCTTGTTGAGATTTACAGCGACTATACTCTGTAGGAATCAATATACAAATGCCTAAAATATAATGTTAAACGTAATGAAAGCTCTGCCGCACGGAAAAATTTAAAGGCATCACTTTATGAAGAATCATTTCAGGCTAAATCTGAACTGGCTTAATCACAAAGAGTTTGAAAACGTTTGAAACCATTAGGAATGACTCAAAAGCATTGACAGTGAGTGCGATATGAGTTGAAGCCAAGCGACGCTGAACGGCGTTTTCTCATGTGTGAACAACTGCTTTCACTGCTGGAAAGGAGAAATGATTTTCCGTCATATCAGGAACGGCGATGAAAAGTGGATTTACTACGGGCAGACAATTCATATGTCAACGCTTTTGCTCTGCCATTGTTTATATCAACTGTGTGTATTTTTTTATGAGCTTCTCAAACCGACGAAAAATATCACGGAAGATCGTTGCCCCTATATGTGATGAGTTTGAGTCTATCTTTGAAGAAAAATCTGTCGCTATACGAGCAGAGAAAAAAAACAAAACAAAGTTACTTTGTAAAGTAACAACGCTAGAAAACATGTTACAAACTGGTGAAAACTTACGAGGAAATGCCTACCCTATCCACCGTATTTATCGGACACTGAAACATCCAAATTCTCACTTGTTACGATCGATTTTACATGGCATGATAGAAGAGCATTTTTATTCTTAATGAGGACGCCAAAATATGGGTCGACTTCAGGACATCCTCTAAAGTCGTTTGGTTTTTCCGATGTTCAATTCAAATGATGTCACAAGGAAAATGTAGATGTTACACGATACCCGCCGCGCGTATTACGTGATAGCTTTAACGAACTTCCCTTTTCAAAAAAAACCCACCAAAAAAAAAAGAAAAAAGAAAAAGTACAGTACAATCAAATAGGAGTAGCTGCCGACTGAGGAAAAGTAACGTCCTTGAAAAAGCACTGTTAAGAAGATTAAAGCGTTTGAAAATTTTAAAAAATGGAAGATTTTAACATTCATTATCTGCAGCTAAAATAAAATATGTAAGAATATTTGTAAAACTAAACTGAAAATTAATGAAAACTTACTTCTCGATCGTTTTTACCAAACTTGTTAAAATATGTAAATATGTTTGTATTAGGGCCTTGAATATGTTCTCGCTGAATTTTCATAAAATATCATGTTTATTTTTAAAAAAATCAGTAAAACGTATGTCAAGGAAAGTAATGTCCATTGCTAGCAATCACTTATTCCCATTAGTATATCCATTTTTTGAAATAAAGTTTCGAAACTACATTCCCACTGTTAAATCGTGTAAGGTTGGTGGTAGAAGAAAATTGTTTGATATATTGCCTCTCTTATAGTGAGGTGCTTTTTATATTTTGATTTAAATAGTACTTTTATATTTTTAACCATTTTTTTCTTAAGGGTTGTTGTAAATTATGGGTTAATAATTGTTTTTTATGGCATTATTATTACTAGATATGTGGCATAAAATGCGTCTACTCAGAAAAGTTGTAGTCTGTCCATTATTGTAATTGATTTATGATAGAAATACGATTCTTCACAGGGCATTGAAATTCATACATTACTGTAGTCAGCTCTAGATAAGATATGATAGCTTTATTGTTATTAGAAACAGCAAGGTTTGCTGCCTTCCATTTCCTAATAGATTTTTAATGTTTTTGAGGAATTACGGCAGAAAAATAGTGTTTATTAATTTGTCGTACAGAAAATTCGTCAAGGCTATAATTAATTTGCATTGGGCTGCATTAAATTATGTTTATGTTTTCTTGTGCTTTTTTAAAAATACTATTTTCATGTATTTTCGTAAAAATAATTTAATTTGTTTTTCAGTTATATAGTTTGGGAAAATTATTGTTGATTAATGTTTGTTTTATATGTTTTAGTTCCCTCACACAAATATATTTTGGAGAAATGTTTAGGTGCTCTATTTAAGAACTTTGTTATTACTACCATTTTGTGTCTTTTGGGGTATTGGCTATTATAGTTAAGAAAACAATAGTTCTTACAGGTGGACAATATGAACTAATGGACAATAACAAAAATCCGTTTCTTGACGTCAATGTAAGATTTAAAAAATCAATGAAGTTATCACTTTTCTGTATAAAAAAGTAGCCAGTAAATACATCCAACAGAAACGATGTTAAGGTTAGTTATATCTGTGTGAAGAACTTTGATAAATATTAAGGATATGCAGTATTAATAACGCTACCAGAAATAATTGTAACTGCCTAAAAATACGATCTACCCTCTTACAATTCGATGTGTGATCGAATGTATAATTTACAAAGCTAACCACCAAGCATTACTCGGTTGTTAAATATTATTTTCGTCCCACTCAAAATCAATATAGAAATAACGTTTCTACAAGCATGAATGTAATATATTCACCGTATGAACTGAAGCATCGTTTTTTTTTGCTATATTTTTAGGATAATGTGTATGTTTATGTGTCTATGTGTGAGTGCAAACTTTGCTAAAATATTGGTTCAATCTCTGATCACAATTTTGTTGAATATGATTTTTTTTCAATAATGATTCAAAGTTTCCTAAATGAATTGTAGTAGCGTGCAATGTTCCCATCGCTGTCATTACTATATATTCTAAAAAAAAAACATGTATCAATGAGGCTTCGGTATATTCAAATATTCTTGAATTTTAGTTGATTGTTTATATCCTAATATATCTGATAGCTTTTAAATATGTAAAAAAATATTTAGACCTTTTTTGTATTTGTTCTTTATGAAAAACAAGGTTTCATGAGATTACCTAACCAAATCTTCCTCAGAAAAACGTTAAGATAAGGCCTGAAATATAAATATATTTCATGTGAACTCAGCCATACGATGACATTTGAATTCATGCTACGGAAACCATTAAAGGCGCAGATTTTCTGGATCAATTCAGTGATTTGTAATATGAAATTCCCGCCCCATTCTTTTAACATTCAACTAATCATGTGTTCACTCACAATAAATCCCGGCAACATGATAAACTAAATCATCTACCCACACAATGCGTTAACTATCCACATGACAGAGCAAGGTATCGGCCATATTCTTTTTATCTTTCGTGTCAGCGAAAACATAATAACTATGTGACAAAGAAGAGTTATTCAAATCATAATACAAATTCGTTTGATGGTACAAACATTTATATGGAGTCATCAAATCAGAGGGAATTCAATTATCGTGTTCAAAGCAATGAAATATTTGTCAATTACATTTTATACATTCAGAAATAGTGACTACACTGAAATATTAAGATATTGCACACATTAATTGAGGAAATTTGATTTTACGACGTTTCCCACGATTTAAACCCGAGATCCACTCAAGTAGATATTTACCGTATGAGACTATTCTGTAGGCGTCAGTACATAAGAAAAAAGAAGAAAAAAGAATCGACCGTAACCTTGGATATCAAGTCAGTCCGAACAATTATTTGCTTAAGTGCTTCGTGTGTGTTTCGTCAGGCTAAAGGCAATAAATAAAAACTGTTTTCGTACTTCTAGAACGGTTGCCGACCAAAGCCTACAGAAGCAAAATTGTCTTACAATTTACGCGTATCTTGGGAGAAAAGAATTCGACTGATTGAAAAAGGCTTTCAGTTGAGCGTCATATGTGATACTCGCTTGAGCGATCATTTTTGGATAGTGACATGATTGAGTAGGCAAAAGGTTTTACCGCAATAGTTTCCCATTGC
Organism: Ascarosepion bandense; assembly: GCA_037127315.1. Lineage (NCBI taxonomy): Eukaryota > Metazoa > Mollusca > Cephalopoda > Sepiida > Sepiidae > Ascarosepion > Ascarosepion bandense. Next base: position 622,758 of record JBBBDQ010000303.1, on the reverse strand, counting down.
TTTTTGCGATAGACTGGTTGCCAACCAAGGTTATAGAACTAAATCTGTCTTGTTGTTTAACCCATAGCTAGAGGGAAAAGGAGCTAATTAATATATTTTCTAAATGTATTTGTGCGTAAGCCAATGCGACAGATTCAACTAGAATTTATACTCCAATGCACAACAACGTGGTTCCCAAGGTAATATACTATATTCTATACATTCTCACTGACAGATTTGGTAGCGGTTGGGGTTAAATTAATGTAATCAACTCGACTAAAATATTGAGCACGAATATTTGATTCGTCATCACATTACTCTTCAGTGCGAACACGGGAGAAAAAGGTATATATTATAAGAATATGGATAAATCTTGACTTGATGCGGGTACATTTATTGTGGTTGGAATTGATTTGAGTAATATGTTAATTTAACATTCCAAATAGCCGCAAGAATGCTTTTGGATTCTGTCAATAGGATGAGTAATGATTATTCTTCAGACACGTTTCAGTATGTGTGGAGTTTTTTTTCTTTTTAAAAAATGATTAACAGTGTCAGCTATTCATAAAATCAAATCTCAATTATATGCTTTAGGAGAAAAAATGGATGGCAAGTTGAAAGATTCACCTCAGGTTAAGGAAACAGGAAAAAAATCTTTTAGATGAACTATATTTTTGAAATATATGAAATTTTTAGCAATATATTGAATTATTCTTTTTTAACAATCGATGACACTATTTTGAAAACTTAATTAGTACTAACTCGACAAATAAGAGCATGTTTACTTGTCTACCAACATTTCCTTAAATATATTTACTACCATGGCACTTGCATGATTACTTGTTCTCGAGAAGCAAGTATATGAAATAAAGTCAACATAAATAGACACTTTATTTGCCGTGATTTAAAAGACAACTTATGGAGAAATACAAGAGAATATAGAAAAACATCTGACGCCACCAAAAATTGATGAATATAATGTTGGCAATTGTAATTATAAATATTCTAGCAGTATAGCCCGGCGTTGCTCGGATGTAATGAAAGCTTTCAAACTAATCCATGGTCCTGGAGCTCAGACTCTTTGGATGTTGGCACGAAAGACTAAAAATCAATAGTTGTTTCCAGTTAAAACGAAGCCGTAGACTGAAAGAAAAATGAATGGAAGTAAGTCAAATTTTCAAATAAGTTTTTTTCGTCGTAATCTGATTTTTTGAAGGCTAAATAAGTCCTCTGAGTAAATGGTATCTTGGTTGAGACTAAGAACTACAATTACACCTACTTAGAGCCAAGTCTGAAGCAAAAACTAAAATAATAGGGCTGAAAAATAGAGACATACAGGCAGATAAACAGACATACGCACAAACATCTTGCCTTTTATAAGGTTGCATTTATTACAATAGTTCAGAAAATTGATAATATATATATATATATATAATTAATTTTCTGAACTAATGTAACGAAAGCAACCTTGAAACTTCTGAATATCGTTTCTTAAGTCTTTGTATATGAGTGTATCAAATTTGATTAAAATCTGACCACTCCTTCTATAACCTGAAGTAAAGAAATTTTACAGGGAAATAGGTAAGAATAGAATTGAAGTGATAGTCCTCCCCCAAAAATGGAAGAAGTTAAACAGTTTTGCGAAAAAATATGGGCTTGTCATAAAGAACATAACAAAGAAGTAGATTGGATTGCGCAAGAGGGAGAATGACTGAAAAATATACCAGAACAGATATGGGCTGGAATTAGAGAAGAGAATGTTAAATGAGCACTGAAAAAAGCACACAATTGGAAATTTCCAAGAATAGAAAAAATTCCTAACATTTGGCTATATTATTTAAATACATCACATCAAAAACTAGCCAAATAACTTCAAGAAATGGTTAATGATCCCACTAAAATCCCTGCATGGATGACCAATGTTATTACAACTCTTCTACCCAAGAAAAGTGACACAAACAACCAAAAAAACTGCAGACCAATTACATGTCTTCCGACAACATACAAACTATTAATATCACCGCTAATTACTTGAGGCGTAGGATAATTATTTTGACCTCTTTACTTCCTTTTTGCTATTACTGCGCGATTTCATTTGTTTTGGAATTCAATTCCGCGTAGTAATTACACAAAGGAAGTAAATAGGCCGAAAATCGGCAAACTACGCATTAAGTCATTCTGCAGTGAATAACATTTTTGAAGCCTGGTTACGGGGTGAGATAAACAGCGACAAGAATTTCGATATTTTTCCGGTTGTTAACATGATAAAAGGTAGGTTTCGACAATAAACAATTATCGATTTGAGTATAGCATATACATTTGCACGGAAATAAGGATGTTTTGCAAAGGCCTTCGGGGAACAAATCAAACATTTACCCAAGAAAGACTTAAAGATCCCAGTAAAATTCCTGCATGGATGACCAAAGGAATTACATTTTTTCTATCAAAGAAGAGTGACGCAAACAACCAGAAAAACTACAGACCAATGACATGCCTCCCGACAACATACAAACTATTAATATCTATTTTAACAAAACAGACATATTTATTCCTGGAAAAAATGGCATATTACCAATTGAACACAAAAGGTGCAAACGTGGCTGTCACGGATGTAAAGAGCAATTGCTTATTAACACAAGGATACTGGAAAAATTGCTAGAATACAAAGAAAAATCTTAGTACTGCCTGGCTAGATTATCGTAAGATATTCCATAGTGTACCATATCCTAAAGAATTTAAGTATACAGAAAATATCACCCATCATCACCAATTTCATCATACAATGGATATCGATACGAAAAAACCCTTAACCTCAATCATATAAATGGAACCTATAAGTCTGGTGAAATAAACATCAAAAGATGTATATTTCAAGGTGATACTTTGTCTCCCTTACTATTCTGCATATCATTAATAACACTAACCAGTCAACTTAACAAGACAGAATGTCGTTATAAAGTAGCCCAAAAGAAAATGAGCCATCTATTTTACATGGATGACTTAAAAGGTTTTATGCTAAGAATGATAATGAGCCCGGAAGGTCTTCTGCAAACTGTAAAATACTTCAGTGAAGATATTGGAATGAAATTCAATATGAATAAATGTGCTAAAGCTACAGTCTTACGTGGATCACTACACGAAACATCCTCAATTAGCTTTGACCCTGCTGTAACAAAAAAAAAATAGAGCCAGAAGAAGCTTATAAATACCGAGGTGTAAATGACAGTGAAAAACTTCATCATAAAAAAATTTAAAAAATAGTACGTAACGAGTACTATAGAAGGCTACGACTAATATTAAAAACAGAATTATGGCCATTAATAGCCTTGCAATCCCAGTTGTCCAATATAGTTTGAACATCTTAAACTGGACTTTAAACGTATGGGTTCTACAAGAAAGCTTCTTTCTAAGCATAAGATGCATCATTCAAAAGCTGATGTAGATCGTCTATACATACCCCGTAAAGAATGTGGAAGAGTTCTTATTCAGCTAGAATTATCAGACAAGACAACAACTATTGGCTTACTCACATACATAGAAACAACAAAGGACTGGATGATAAAATTAGTCAAACAAAATGAAAACAGAAAGAAAAAATATTCAATAATAAAAGAATGCAGGAAATAGAAACAAGATTTACATTTAGTAGATTCTGTAGAAAAGCAAAACAGAAGCCAAGAACCAACTATTGAGGCAAACATATGAAAATGAAAGCCAAAGATAAAGCACTTGAACATATGAAACAACGCTGGCAAGACAAACCTCTGCATGGCCAATATCCAGAACGTGCCAATAAATCCAATGTTGATAAAGTTAATACTCATCGATAGTTACGTGCATCTGGATGAAAATCTGAGACTAAAGGCTTTATTCTTGCAGCGCAAGACCAAAGTCTGTTCAATACGAATTTCCAAACAAACATTATACATAATAATGCAGGTTCTTTGATAAATACCAATAAACAAGAAACTACCTAGTGTCAGGATGTTCTGTACTTACCCCAACTGAATATAAAAATCGTCACGACAGAGGTGGGCAATATTTACATTGGAAATGTGCAAACAATATGAAAAAAAATGTAAGCAAACTCTGGTATGAACATCACTTAGCACCGGTTACAGAAATAGAAGATGTCACAATTCCATGGGATTACACCATCCAAACAGACAGAAAAATTGAAGCAAGTAGCCCGGACATTATTGTTAAAAACCAGAAAGAAAAACACTTGCTTATTCATTGATATGGTTTGTCCAGCGGATTGTAACATAGCAACCAAGTAATTAAAATATCAAATATTAAGATCTGGAAATTGAAATAGAAAAACTGTGGAAATTGAAAACAATGGTTGTGCCAGTGATGGTAAGTGCACTTAGAACGATAGAAAAAGTGATCAAAACAACACATTGAAAGAATCCCTGGAAACCCCAACTTAAGAGATATGCAAAAGATTGTCTTATTAAGTACAGCACAGCCCACACACTAAAGAGAACTTTGTCTATGTAACACTAGGGATGATAGGGAGATATAAAAAACATGAAATGGAGCCATAACATCACGCCACGACCTGCCTTAGTTCTTCCCGCAAATTAGTTGATAGTGCGACCATTGCAGAAATAAAAATATTATGAAAAATAACAATACCGCTAGGAATATTAGGAGAGATAGAAAAAACATGAAAAAAAAAAAATAAACAGGAAATGGATCCATAACAAAACACCACCACCTGTCTTAGGTCTTCTCGCAGACTTGATAGGTAGTGCGACCATAGCAGAAATCTAAATAAGATGAAAAATGACAATAATAATAATAATAAAGCATCGGTCAAAATTACAAAGAAAATGGCGCGTTGTTTAAATCTACGGAAAATTTAAAGTTTTGAAATTTGGTTATTTTTTTCTACATTTTTAACGTAAATATGAATTTTTCTTCTTATTCTATTTAATTTATCAGTTACTCGTTCAATGATCGTGAATAATTTTTGTTATCTGTATTATTAATCATATATTCCTTAAAGATTTTGATATTATTTTTAAATATTTGGAAAGGTAGCTTTTCCGAAAAAAAAAATATGAATCTTTTTAGAAAAACTACGATTTATTTTTAGAAAACACCATGATGTTTTTTAGAAAAACCTACAAAATTATTTGTAGATAACAATATTTTCAAAATTCAGTGAATAAATAACAGAATATATAGATCAACACATAAACGAACGAATACATTTTGAATATGTATCATAATCTGAAATCAAATCAATAATCTTATATTTTTTAGATATACTTTTATAAACAATATCACTGTTTACTTTAAAGAAAGGAATGAACAAAACTGATACCACCACTTTTCTGTTGAAATACAGAATAGCAAGAAAAAAGTCCCAGAGAATTATCATAAGAAAATGTATGTTCTTTTTAAGAATGAATACCAAAAATATTATTAGTTTATTAAACTTTGTATTACTTTATAGCATGTAGAAATTTTGCTGAAATTTATTTTTATTTTCGTCACCGTTCAACGTAATATTTACGATTATTACTTTTTTTTATTTTTGCGCTTTTTACTGGAATCAATACGTTGATAATGAAATTCTTGCAAAAATCTCGTAATTGTCAGAATATAATTAAAGTTTCAGAACTTATCGGCAATGATATTATTTTTAAGTTTTAAAAAACTTTGCAGAATTATTTTTCATGTTTAGGTAATTAATTTAATGGAATTAACAAAATTTAAATTTTCATTTAAAATATATTTCATTAGAAAAAACACTGGTGTTCTTGGAGAAAGTAAATCATCAACTTTTGTTAAAAAACTAATATTCTTTGACAAAATGATATTATTTCCCGAATTGAAAATTGAAAAGGAATATATCTTTATTAGAAGGAATTCAATTGCTTTTATAAATAAGATGATTTAATGACATTGTTTTCTTAATAAAACATGTTTATCGAGAAATATTGAAATTTTAAAAGAATATATGCTGAATTTTATGTTATAACTGTTTTTTCAGATCATATTAATATAACTTTAAATCTGTTAATTTTCTTCAAATACCGTTTTGCAGATATATATTTTTTATTTTTGTATGAATCGTAAATCATTAAATTAATTAATATTTACAAATGTGCCAAAATAGTCATTTTAGCGAATTTAAATGAAAACCTCTCTAAAAAGATCAATTCTAATAAATATATTTTCTACTTCAATTAAAGTTAAAAGAAAGCTTTAAGAATATTATTCGTTTTTCAAAACTTATTTCAAATTCTAATATTATAAAACTAGTGAGTAATGTTAAGTAAAATAGTCTTTATTTTTCCAATTTTCATGGATATTCTATTTAATATAATGAGATTAAAAAAGAAAATTATTATTGTTAACATCATTATCTTTAGTAAAAATCCTAATCTTTATTAACTGAATATTAGCTTTTTTTGTTTCCATCATTTTTTCTCTTGACAGTTAAAAGAAAAAAGTATTCGTTAAAAGGATTAGTGATGGTAGCTTTAAAATTAATACATTTTAATTTACAACTAATCAGATTAACATCCATTATGCAACAACAGTAAAACAAATGAAATTCAAGAAAAGTCTGTTTTTTTTATTTTTCATAATTATACATATATAATATGTGATTTCAAACTAATATGCTAGGGTAATAATTTTTTGCTTCGTTGAATAGCTTCTTTTTCCAATATTTTCCAAAATTCTTTCATTTTGAATTATAATCGCGTTTTATCCTATGGCAACACATCATTGAAAAGAAAACCTCCAAACCACAAACCGCAACTCAAAATGTTCATCGTTCCTAAGAGTTAATGTCCCTTGCGTTATGAAATCATGAAAAATCCTTTAGAGACATTGGAGACCTGCAAGTAAAATAACGTTTTCCTAAGTTCCGGGCAATTTTCGTGAAACTTTTTGAGCCGTGCGCACCACGTGGGAACAAAAAGTTGAAACCCAAAAGTTCAGTATACCTCTTCCAGTAGATTAACAGGGAGCCAATCCCTGAAGAGGGAACAAAAGTGATGTCGAAGAATCTGCCATTAGAACAAACGCTTACACAAATATTGAATCTTCAAATCCTTACAACTAAAATAATTCCAATAATGGCCCTGCAAATTCTTAAAATAGATACACAAGTATTTATTTTAAAAAAGAAAAGTTGAAAAGAGGAGTTTAAGTTTGAGATTTCTTTAATGGCATAATAACCTCTGTAGGGCATTTGATGCGAAAATGATGAGGTTTTAAACCATTTTTTAATGTCTGGTTATAATGAGAAGGTTGATTTAATTAGATTCTGTTGATTTCTTTTATTTTAAAAAAAACTCCAAATGTCTTCTAGTTTTCTATTCATAATGTGTTGCTGATAATTATTTTCCCTTCAAAAATGTTTCATGGTAACACATTTTTTCATTCAAAAATGTTATGCTAATAATATTTCCTTCAAACATTTATTGTTGGCAATATTTTCTTTCAGACATGTATATTCTAAGTTATATATCTCTGTAAAAATCTATTTTTATATTTTCAATTTTTTCCTCAGTTTTGGGCCTAGCTATTTGACCATTGCTGGAACCCTAACAGATGCTACCACCCCGTGTGAGGCTGGACCTTCGAACAACAGCAAGCAAGAGGTAGATCCGTGCTCCTAACAACCTCCAAACCAGAGAGCTTCTGCTGTATGAATTTTACCCTTATACCCAAAACCAAGTAAATGAGGAGTACACATTTTTCATGTTTCCAAACTATAAATCGTTGAACAAATCTCGGAAAAATATTAATAAAAGAAAACTGGCTGGCAAAGGAGGGAAAACAATTAGAAAGTACGTTGCACAAACATAACCAGCCAATATAAGAAAGAACATTATACGAAATAACCAATTGACAGACGCTGAAATTAAAGAAATGAAAACCAGAGCAAACAGAATAGTTTAATCTACAGAATATTAATTGGAACCAGAGAAAGATATAAAAATTCGTGGCATAATGCAAACCACAGATCATAATAAAAGAACCGATACACACGCCAAACACCGAGAAGATAACATTGGAAACTTAATAGTATTTGAAATATAGTCCCTAACCCACCTGGCAGAATATTGTGTTCAATTGCATAAAGAAACCATGGAAGAAATTGTCATGTATATAAGTAAAATAAAAGGTATTGAAATATAGTAACTAAAAAATTCTTAAAATAACAATCAACAAAGTATAACCTGAAAATTAATTAACTCTACAATGCAGCACTCAGTTTGATTCCGGATAAAGTAGGCCCACATATGTCTCAACGAAGCAATAGAGTCAACAACAGAATCAAATAAAAATAAACATCAAAGTAAAAAAAATGTTATCTCACAGACATGAAGAACTACCATGGAAAGTAAAAATAGTGAAAGACATTGAACAACCGAGGAGTGAATTATTTGTACTCAATGAACTTGCAAGAGAAAGAAATGCAAGATGAGAAAAGAGAGACGAGACAAACAGAAGCACAAAATTAAGAATGAACATGAACTCTTATCAATTACAAACAAATAAAGCTAACTATACAACGGAAGAATCAAGATTTTACAAAATTTTTAAACCGTCGCGAAGACATTTTAGAGAAAAATAAGAAAACAAAATAAAAAATGAAGGGAAAACACCCCAAATACAAATATAGTTAAGGTTATAAAGTTCTGCGAAACATTTTGGGGTTTTCCCTGAAAAAAAAAATAACAAGGAAAACAGATTAAATTGCGCAAAAGTTAGAATGTATGTATAATAAACCAAAATAAACATGGGCGGTAATCACAAAAGATGATGTTACATGTGCTGTGAAAAGATCGCCCGACTAGAAGTCACTGGTAATAGACATAATCTCTAATATCTTCATCTCTTATGTAAATACACTACACAAAAATTAGCCAAAGAACATAAAAAATGATCAATGATGATATTAAAATTTGTGCATGGGTAACTAAATGATTTATTTTTCTTCTAAGTAAGAATAGTGGCACAATCTTCCAAAATTCTACAAACCAATTACATTTCTTCCCACTATTGACGTCTATTCTGAAAAAAAGACATATTAATTCTTAGTAAAAATGGCATACTACATCTTGAAAAAAAGAGTTCAAACATGAGTATTACTGATGTAAAGAACAATTTCTTATTAAGATGATGGTGGTTGTTCGGTACTCCCTACAGTGGTTATTGTACAGCCTTTGATAATATACTACATTCCTATAATGGACTGCCTCTCGTGTTTGACAGATAGCAGCTTTCCTTTTAGAAACATTAATATTTACAAGCCATTTCTTACCCCAGTCAACCATGGAGTGGAGGTCCTTCTCGTGAAAAGCATCGAAGTTATCTTTGGCCGCCTCAGGGAATCTATAAAACTGGTGACATAAACATCAACAGAAAAGTATTGCAAGGTTACTACTTTTCTCCCTAACTCTTTTGTATATCGGAAGAGGACGTAATATGACAAAATTTATCTCAAAAGAAAATTAAAGATTTATTTTTCATAGATGACTTAAAGTTATATCCTAAGAAAAACAAAGAGTTGGAAGGTCTCCTGAAAACCCTAATTGTTTTAGTAATGAAACTGGAACGGAATTCAGTTTAAATAAATATGCTAAATCCAACATTTTACGATGATCCCTAAAACAAACCCTCTCTATTAGCTTTGATCCTGGTGCAATAATAAAAAAAGTTAAAATATTATAAGTACCTCGCTGCGATGGACGAGAAGGATATTCACCATAAAATGAAATAAAATGTGTGGAAACAGTAATATAGATTAGTTCAACTGATATTAGGAACTGAACTGAATCCTCAGATCGAAATTATGGCCATTAATAGCTTTGCAGTCCAGTAATAAAATATAGGTTCAGCATCATGAACTGAACACATTCTTAGCATAACATACAGCACTCTAAGCTGCTGCATACCGCCTCTACATCGCCAGAAATGATGAGGTAGGTTTTCTTATTCAACTACAGATCTCATACAAAAATCAACTATTGACTTATTAAGTTAAACAGTCACAAAAATGGACGGGATGATACAATTAATTCTCATTTCAAGGCAGATTTTCGGGCGAACGACATTCTTTGCTTCAACTAGTCTATACCGTCGCAGCTAGGAATGGATATACCAGGTAAATTATGTTGACTTTCATCAATTACCTCCATTTTTTTTTAATCATATCACCCCGAGCAAGGCGGTAACGCCACTGATGTGCAGGGGGCTACGCAAGAGTGAAAAGATTTGTAAAAGAGAAAGTCGGAAACAACATCCTAAACAGGGAACAAGGGATGAGCCTCTACACCTGTACAATAGACGTGGGTGGAGTGTGAACCGGGAATCCATTAATAACTTTAATACAAGCAGCTCAGCTTCTTCCTGTTGAAGAGAGCACAACTGGATAGATTCAATACAGCTCTTATAAGAACCAGGCTGTCCTGATGGACCTTCCTTTTTCTAATAGAATATAAATGTTAGATGTTTTCTCCCTATATACAGGGGATGGTGGATGCTAGTTGCAATGGCGCTGCTAGAAATAATGATTTTTATTTATTGAAAATAAATTATAGGGTAAGAAAAATTAATCACTACAAAGACTCGAAGATGCAGTTTAACATTGTTATGGCCGCATAGTGATAACTGAGCCGATCCAATATATGTCAGCATTAAACCGTTTTCTGTCGAATCACATTTTTTAAAGATGGAGGATGCCAGAACATACATAGCACAAATTCTATCTGAAAGCTAGGTTTGATTTATCACATAATTATTAATAGTTAATAGAAGTTCAATGAAGTCATATGCCGTAGAGAATGTCGGTTGAAATGTCATTGACATGAAGAGCATTGCATATTCAGCTCGCTTCAGGTAAATGTTAATTCTATCCAATAATTTTCATCTTCTCTCAATTGCTTACTGGTTCTAGGTATGACGGTAAACTGCATCCGGCAGCAAGACCTCTGATTGGGAGGTTGTGAATGTTACCAATTTTTAATTGCAGTTGTTCCCAGGTCTAACCTGACCCAGATTGGAAACACCTGTTAAGGTCTCAGCTATTTGCAAATAGCTAACCTCCAAAATGGGGCCAAAACACTATGACAGAATAAAAATAGACTTTTACAGAAATATATACATAAAAATAGACTTTCAGAAGAAAGTATACATTTTTAATACAAAACTAGAAGAAATCTACAGTTTTCTAAAATAAAAAAAAATTCTCAAACAAAATTGCTTACTCAACAAATGGTAAGTTTGTCATTAGAAAATACCTTGAAAATTTGTTTAGCTCTATATCAACATCTTTTGCTTAATCAATGTCAAAACCTATATCATTTTAAACATCTGTTTTTTTTTTTAGGTAATAATGGCTGTACTGTTACAGGTTTTACAAATTCGTAATAATTAACGCACCAACTGTGGAAAGAGGAGCGGATTCGTATCATTACAATGATATTTGCATATGAGTATATAACGAACCCAAAGATAAATAGAATTCAGCTGTCGAATTAACAATTTGAGCTATTATCAATTACACCCCTCACGAATGAGACCTTACACTACCTGAAATATCTAAGCATTCACCTATCTATGTAAGTGAGCAGGCTCGATATTGCTTATCATCACTGTCCGTACCAGTACTTGTGTTTAAACATGATGCTTTTACAAAACTTGTAATTGGTTTGGTTTGGAAAGTGACAAGATAGATCTACATGTAGTTAATTTTGTTAACGTATATTTTCTTGATAGAAAAATATATATTCTAATTTTCATGCAAGAAGCTATATGTTGAATATAGATAACCTTGGTTAATTCAAATTGATAACTCGTTTAACAAACTGATAATTGAACAATTGACAAAATGACCATAAAATGAATTGACATATTCAGAATTATGAAATATTTAAATCTACTAATTCTATGAATTATCTTATTACGTTTAGCTAGAAAAATAATTTATCTAATTCCTTCCAGTATCTTTTCCAATAAAATAGTACTGAACAGTGTTATCAACCACTTACAATTGTTTTCCATGTCATTATGCCGTCTCGTTTACTTTCAATATTTTGATGTGAATGTTGGTTTTCATTATTTTTATTGTGACCTTTGTGTTCATTCTTAACTTAATGACCTATGGTTTTAACATTCAATATCTTATTATTATATTCGTCTCTGAATGGATATTATTTGACCCTGCTCAAATATAATACCATTTAGCTGTTATTTGTTTGTTTCATTAATAAGAACGACTTCACATTATTCCTCGTCTATTTTTTTACATATGATTTGATGATGTTTTTTACGTGATTTGCTTATTCTTTACTCTTTCGATTTGTTTTTTTCTTTCTTTCTGGTTTTAATTTTCGAGTAGATTTTACTTCCCTCATGTAGTATTTCCAAATTCGAACTTCATATTATTTCTTTCCTCAGCCTTTCATCTGTTGAATTACGTGTTTTATTTTGTTTTTCTTTTTACCGAGATGCTATGACATCAAATTCGCAATTTTCTTCATTCCTTCTTAAATAAATTATATTAGCTTCTAATTCCACCATTTTTCTAGACAAATTATATATCAGCATTCTCCTATGTCATAAATTTTCCTCTTCCCACATTCTAAAATTATTGCAATTTTCTTTCTTAAGTGTTTCTTTTTGAATTATGCCTTTCATTCATCGGTGTCAGCAGACTTTCCTCGCTAAATTTACTCTTGTTTGTGCAGAAAAAAATATTTCGGTTTTCCCCTATAGAATATTTGCATTTTATTGACAAACAGGTATAAAAATTAGAGAAGCTGTGTGACAGTGTTGTTGTTTTTGTTGTTAATGCTCTGAAATCCTCTTCAGAATCGAATGACACAGACTCACAAATATAGGCGTGGCAGATATATTATTTACGAACATTCTGGCAAAATAAAAAAGACAGTTTTAAATAAATACAAAATTGAAGAAAAAGTCTTACTTAAAGAACCAACGAACTTTTTATATTATGAATGATTTTTAAAATGTATGTTTTTCTTTTTGTGGAATTAAGCTCAAATCTTGCACGATTAATACAGACGGTAGAACATATTCAATTTTGAGGGTATAGTTTCTTAGCATTCTTTTGAATGATCTCCTTTAACTATTGGGTATATATAAAAGTAACATATAAAACATTTGGATGTACACATCTTCCACTAAGTGACTTATGAGATAAATATCAGAATGAACCTGGCTCTGTTGTTTATTTATTTAAATCAATAAGTTTAAAATTGATTATAAATCGTGGAGAATTCAGTCAAATGCTATCTTCTTCAATGTGCGCCCAAGTATGCTCGTAATCGAAATATATTATATGAAAAATTAACCGTAATACTAATAATTTGACATTAATGTCTAGTTGTGTAGAAAACATCGGCTTTTATCAACCGATGAAAAAATCCTAATTTTGGATAAGATTCATAAAAATGTGGCGGAAAGACATAATCTCGCTGCTGACATTGAATGAGATCTACACTCTGTGCTGAACTGGGGCAGGAAGTGGCTTGTCAACTTCAGTTCGTCTTAAGACCAAGCTGTTGTCTGTCAACCATTACAGGTAACCTCTCCTACCTCCCATAAGCATGGACCAAGCGATTGTCCCGGAGAGCAATACACTACACCACCTCGGACTTACCCTGTCCTCAGATCTCAAATGGAACCACTATATTGAATCCATACCAAAATCTACTGCTAAGAAGGTTGGGTCACAATATCGATCCAGGATGTTTTTTTCCGCCTGAATCCATCCTGCATATATACAAATCAACCATCCGTCCATGCATGGAGTACTGCTGCCATTTATGGTCTCCTCAGTGTTCTTGACAGGCTCCAAAGGAGAGTCTGTAATGTGATAGGTACTGATCTGGCGGCTCAAATGCAGCCACTTCCGCACCGTCGAAATGTGGCCTCCCTTTGTCTGTTCTATAAATACTTTCATGGCTTCTGTTCGGAGGAAATTAAGTCACTGGTGCCTCCTCAACAGGTGTTTACTCGTGCAACCAGAATGGCAACTGGATCCCACCCATTCACAGCCAGCTTAGCCAAATGCAGACGACAATTCTATTCCTGCTGCTTCTTCTCTCGCACTTCCCGCCTGTGGAACTCGCTCCCATATTCTTGCTTTCCTGACGGCTACAACCTCCATAAATTTAAATGCAAAGTCAATACTCATCTACTAACCACTGGACACTAGCTCTCTCCCCACCCCCGTATAACCTTCCCTTTCTCTCCACCTGTGTATCTGTCATCGCACCTGCTTTCTCAGCTTTCTATTGCTCCTTTCTAACTAGATTGTAGTCCTCACTCTTTTCTAATTAATCTTTTTACAGTTATGTAGCCACCTGCACATCAGTGGCATTTCTGCCTTGCTCGGGGTGAAATGATTAAAAAAATTATTGAAACTTCTTTCAAGAATATAGATTAATTTAGTCAATTAGAGATTTATCACTTTATTCCTGTTTATAATTATAGGGAATTACTAATAAGCCCTTTGTCTTAAGCAGTGTGGAATATCAACATCTTCCCCATGTTATTATTTTATCTTTGAGTACTAGATGATATCACCTTAAGTCGTTGTTTGTGGCAAAACCTTTCATATGATGCAGTTTCGGTTATCTCCTAGATTTCGTACTTTTTTTCCTATTCTCTAGAATAAGTTCTATTTAGAGAAGAGTCGCTAAAACAGAACTCATTCGCTCGAAAACATTTTAACTATTAATGTATGTAAACATTTTTATACAACTTAAAATTTAGATATTTGTTATGGGGAGTCTCACTTATTCCTCAGATAATGGACTCTCCCTCCTATATGAAAAAAGTTAACAGGAAGTGATCGGGAGAAGTTCTTAGGTGTTTTTGGGAAGTTCATAGGAGTTTCTCAGTGTTCTATTGGTGTTCAGTAGAACTACTTTGCAGTTGATATTAGTCGACAGTTAGCCAAATACTAAAAGGTCAGTTTTCAGTGGAAGATTACCATGTTCTTAACATTTTGAGTGCGTTAAGTCGATTAGCAACAGATTATAACCTGCAGTGCGAAAATTACTCCACAACAATATTACTTAACAATTTTGGAACCATGCATAACGACTATATGAATGTTTAAATCTTATGAGGTTATTTAAGAAAACGTTTCGAGATTTTTTATCAATCTTCCCTTACTCTCTAAAATGGCCCTAGAAAAATCAGCGGAATTATTTGGAGAAAGGCTGCATTACGGCAATTGATTTCTGCTAAGACATACGAAGTTTTCTTTGATAAAACAAATAAGCACAAACACCCAATGAGTATGTTGACCTGATGACAATGAGAAGATATACCCTAATAAATTCAATATAAGCAATAGTAAAAAAATAATAGACAAGATCGATTTTTCTATGGAAGCTGCATAAAAAAAAATCTTATTTAGTCTAGCCCCAGTTCTTTGCATTTACTTATGCACAAAAAGTTATTAAACCGACTCTTTCCTTCAGTTATGTGTTAAGCAACAAGCCAGATTGGGTTCCATGGTCTTCGCTGGCAACGAATCTACAGCAGAAACAAATGACAACCTACTACGCGATTATCTTCTGTCCAGTCAAGCGTGTATCACTTATGGCGCTTAATTGATTAACTGAAGCAAATGCCTATCGTGCGAAGAGAATATATTTTATTTTGCATTGTTCGAAATATTGTCCTCATCTTCATTGTCATATTCACAATGTTTCAGTCGTTGTACTCTCTGAATTTCGCCATTTGATTAGAACTTTGAAACGAACACTTTAATTTGATTAATGGGGCAGATTGTTCTCGCTCTGGAGTACTAGAGAAAAGAAATTGCAAACACAGAAATTGTTCAATATCTAGAGTTCAATATCAAGATTTTTTTAATATCAAGAGTTCAATATCTGGCGAACAAAACTTAGAGATTTGAGGCAAATATAGATATACGGAAATGCCATGACTTAAGGAAAATAAGGACAACAGTATGATCAATGTAAATAACATAAATACTTCATATCCGATATATAGACAAATAGAGAATATTTAGTTACAATAAAATCATTTCTACTTTTCTAAATATTTCTTTTTAAAAGAAATCAGCAAGACGTGTATATTCTAACGTATATTTTTCACTGTATCACATACACTAAAATGTTGGTTGGTTGGTTGGTTGTTTTTGTTTTATGGCATATCAACCTCGGCGGGTCATTTATTGCCAACTAAATTTTGATTTGTTTATTTCTGGTAATACTTTTTCTTTCAACAATTTATTGTTGTTGTTTTTAATATAAATATTGTGTCTAGTAATAATATTTCTTTTCGAGTACCAAGATTCATTGGGATTTGTTTTTAAGGGCAGGGTCCCCAAGTCCTACCCTGTTATTTAACCCATAACTGGACGGAAGGGATGGATTAATAACTTTTCCAAGGGTACCAGTGCTTAAGTGAATGCAGGGTATTAAACTAGAATTCGAACTCGGCTCACCGATTTCTCTTTCCGAGCCGATATCCACTGCACCACAACGCGCATCCGTCACTAAACGCTTACAGCACCCAACTAAAATGTCTGATTCAGCATACACTCCACAGAGCTAACTATGAAATAATTATTTGATGAATCTACTGAAGTTTATCTTAATAATTATAAACAACCAATTTGATAATTATGAACGTATATTCTATAATTTCTGTGCATATATTTTTACATTCCCTGTCTAATCGTGAGTGGAAAATTGTGGTAAACCAACTTAACTTACAACATTTATGGCTGACTAATTCACTGAATCATTTTAATAATCTATGAAAAATAACATTTATTTGCAGTTAGACAAAATTATTTTCCGAGTAATAGAGAGGTTTCCATTAATTAGTTCCTTTATTATCACGTTTCTTCGATTGCTGTTATATCTGCACATAAATTCGGCTCTCTGTACAGGGCCCAAAAATTCTTTCCGCCTGAATCTATCCTGCAATTATATAAATCCACCATCCGCCCATGTGTTGAGTACTGCTGCCACATCTGGTCGGGTGCCTCTTCTATTCTCCACGGTGTTCTTGACAAAATACAGCGAAGAATCTGTAATGTGATTGATACCGACTTGGCTGACAGCCTGCAGTATCTCTCTCACCGGCGTGACGTAACTTTCCTGTGCCTATTCTATAAATACTTTTATGGCTTCTGCTCTGACGAACTTAAATCAATGGTGCCCCGTAGATGTGAATTTGCACGAGATACTAGATTGGCAACTAGGTCCCACCCTTTTACAGTGAAACCGATGAAATGTGACCGCAATTACTACTCCAACAGCTTCTTTCCTCGCACTTCCCGCCTGTGGGATTCCCTACCGCATGTTTGCTTCCCCGACGGCTACAATCTCCATGAGTTTAAATGTAAGGTCAATAGACACCTCCTAACACACTAACTCACACCCACTCTCTCCAACTCTCTCCCTATGTACATCCTAAGTCGTCTATCACCCCACTTCTGACATTTGCCATACCCAATCCCTCTTTGTACCCCTCTGCGCTCTAGTGGTAGTGGAATGCCTTGCTTGGGGTGACACGATTAAAACAAAAAGTGTTCGCCTTGATTCAAATTTGTCTTGAAATAAGATATGTTAGAGCCGTTTTTATTGTTTTGCTGCAAAATATCTTGCAAGTTATAGTTCCATTTCACAGTTATATGAAATATATAACATTTTTAACATCAAATATATTTAGTTAAAAAATAAAAATAAAAAGAATTTATACAATACCAGGAGTGATCAATGTATAATAGGTAACATTACCATTCAGATCGAATAAAAGAGAACGGATTAAATTGTTCATTGTCTACTATTTTAGATGTTACTGTTTCCGTGAAGCTTAATGTATGGTTTCAAGACATTCTAAGAATTGTTGTCATATTTTACTGCATAAGAAGACGAGCAATATTGCTTAAACCAGAAAGTTCACTCAAATGCGACAAACCTCCGCCAATTCAATAAAGATATCATCTCAGAAATTAGCTTGAGATGGTTCTAAAAATGAGAAAGAATTACTGCAAATAACTTGACCGAACCCAAGAATGAAAATACAAAAAATGACTCGACCACTCAGAAAACTAAATGCACAGTTCAAATGGAACACGTAAGGTAAATCATTAATTAAAATGATCTAGGAGTGGTAATTCCGTATTTGGCATTTGAAAGGCACACATTAAATTTTATTAAAGAAACACGAAAAATAAGGGTGAAGCTTTTTCCTGTTACAGATCAAAACCACAATCTAATCAGTTCATGCAATATGAGGATAATCATCCCTAAAATTTTAATCCGACTTTTTTCTCTAGTTATTATGATATCTTCACCATAGTCAAACATGCAAACAAACACGTTCGTATACAGCACCTGCACTTTAAGTCAAAAGTATTAATATTTCAACAAGCCTAATATTTTCATTTGGTGTAATTAAACATATTATTTCTACTTATTATACAATTCCATCAATAGTTTTTGTTATTTTTGTCTAACTTGCAGCAATATGAATTAGCAGACGATAATTATACTAGATTAAATTAAAAACAGACGATAAAAATACTTATTATCGTTAAGCTTATTTCTGTCCATGTTGTGTTTCTTTTTTATCATTTCACTATGACCATTGGTATAAAGCCACTAAGATGCAATTTATTTATTGAGAGCGATATTTAATGCGATAAATTTAGTCAGGTTAAATGAAAAAAACCGTTTCATGAAAACAGAGTGCAATTGGGGTTATATTTAAATTGCTAAGTTCATAGCTTAGAGCAAACAAGGAAAACAGAAGTTCCACAATCGATGAATGTTAGAGAATAAAATATTAGAATATAGGTTTACACATAGTCATTTCAGCAGGAGAATGAGAAAACAGTTTTTAAACTACACCTAGTTTCAAATTTTTAAAAACTATTTACAAACATGCGCAGGCGACGTAGGTTAAAATTGTGGGAAAGAGACTGAATCCGAGATGTTTAGTCGGGACCTTTCAAAATTTAAGTGTTTATTGTTTTAAGATTTTGTCATATTTACCGTCAAATGGAGTAGATAGACTAAACTATCGCCCGGTTTACACTCCCCTCACGTCTATTGAACAGGTGAAGCAGCTTATCCCTTGTTCCCTGTTTAGGATGTGGTTTCCGGCTTTCTCTTTTCCAAAATTTTCTCTCTTTTCTTTTTTTCTTTTTTTTCGATTGGAGTAGATAGACTAAAATATCGCCCGGTTCACAAATCACCCACGTCTATTGAACAGGTGAAGAGGCTCATCCCTTGTTCCCTGTTTTCGATGTGGTTTCCGGCTTTCGCTTTCCCCATCTTTTCACTCTTTTCTTTTTTTAATCTCTTTCAATTGGAGTAGATAGACTAAACTATCGCCCGGTTCACACTCCACCCGCGTCTATTAAACAGGTGAAGGGGCACATCCCTTGTTCAGTGTTTAGGATGTGGTTTCCGGCTTTCTCTTTTCCAATCTTTTTGCTCTTTTCTTTTTTTCTTTTTTTCAATTGGAGTAGATAGACTAAACTATCGCCCGGTTCACACTCCACCCACGTCTATTGAACAGGTAAAGAGGCTCATCCCTTTTTCCACGTTTAGGATGTGGCTTCCGGCTTTTTCTTTTCCAATCTTTTCACTTTCACGTAGCCCCCTGCACATCAGTGGCGTTACCGCCTTGCTCGGGGTGATCTGACTAAAAATAAATTGCTCACATTATTTACAATAATATATGAATGATTCGTCGACGAGCAGAAAAAAGATCACTCTGCAGTCACCTTTTTATAGTCTGTCTTCATTTTGTTGTAACTTTTTGCGCAAAGTTGTTCGACAAAAACTTGCTGCAGCTGTTCAAAAAACCTTGAAATATTCGAGAGTGACATTAGTATAATCATACTGGCAATCGGATACGCATAAACAGCACGTAACATACTTGATAGATTTAACTAAATGAATGGCGCAGTAGCGTTTGTGATAAATAACAGAACATCATATATTAAGTGCAACATGAGACAGGGAGATGTGGATGGCGATTATCACCCATGTCAAGAGACATTGCACAGAAAAAGAGATGGAAGGGTCTTATACTTTTTGTACTGTTGTTCTTATCTGTTTTCCTCATGTTTATTGCCATTTTTACGACGTTTCGACCGTTGTACGCTCTGGAACTTCTTGTAACCTTTGTTAGATGGATGGTATTAATTTGAATTTTTAATTCTGAAAATTGGAGAATATTTATTTTCATCGCGTATAGTAGCCGAGATCTTAACAAGTGGAAAATACTGGTACAGATTACAATAAGTGCAAATTTACTTTTGATAGCAGAAGTAAGCGATTGTATGAATATTTTTCTGTGTACCAATTAGTAGGACAGTTGATAGAAGCAAGCAAACAATAACAAAAAGTGTTTTTTCTACCCTTCTATTAGAAACAAAATAGTTAAATATAATTGTTTTCTTTTTGGGGTGGTAAGAGTTTAAAAGTGAGGAGAATAGAAACCTCATACTTTCCTTTACCATCACAGTATTAGTGCTTGTTTAATAAGACCTGTGTTCAAGACGAAATTAATTATTTTTCCTCCTTGGTTTAGGATGAGAAGGTGGAAAAAGATTTGAATGGCGGTTTGAATAATACAGTTGGACTGAAACGGAGATGTTGCTAGAAGACAATTTAGTAAAGCTAGACTGAGAAATCATTGTTATTAAAGTAATTTTACAATACCAGCCAACTGATGAGTGTCACCTTGCTTTGACTTGCTTGTAAATCTTCTAAATATTTAATATATATATATATATATATATATATATATATATATGTACCGTGTCGTCGTGATCTTAAATCGGATTTTCATCATCATATACCAATCCCTCGAATGTCAGGACAAGCCTCGTCAGGTGATAAAAATCAATCCTTTTTTAGCTAATCTGAGATCAACAGCACAACGTGAACGGAATCGACAAATGTTCAGAAAGACCATGTGCTAGAAGATTTTAACCGAATACTTTATATTTCAATCACTGGCGTATATAATTCTTATTCCATCTCTGATGCTACTCACGGATACCATCTATCTTGAACTCTACTCTTTGAATTATTTCTTCACCAGTGCTGTAGCCGAGTATTGACCTCAGAACTCATTAGTTCAAACCATTAGTATTAAGCTATACCTATATTTGACCTTCATGATTGGGGACAATAATCCGAATAGTGTAAAAACATAAATACTTTATCATCTCAGAAATATACACAAATACAAAAGAATTGCTACAAAAACTCGGTTTTGGGAAATTATTACAGATATTGTGCAGTCATCTATTTGTGTTAAATACAAGAAAATGTGCAGACGAACGTTCTTACTTCCGGTTCATACATGCATGCTTTCTAACAAAGTTAAAACATTTCATATCGCAGAAATTTTCTCAAAATTACTGAAACTAAATACGCGAACCTTCGCTATTCACCACTGCTTATACGGCATAGAATTAATCATAAAAATTTCGTTTGTTTCAGGCAGTTTTTTGTAGTTCTCATTTTGTAATTTTCAGATGGTTTCCTTTTCGTTTGCCTCGTTTTACAATTTGCAAGCGGTTTCTTTGTAGATACCCTCGTTTTTTAATAGACAGACGGTAAGAAAATGTGTAAATTTTTTTAAACCACATTCACCTATATCGGAATTTGGAAAATCAATGAAGAAAGTTTGATAAATTCTCTTACATTTAGATATATTTTAAATTGAATTTTGCATCAAACCTTACCATCACCTGTGTATATTCATAGCACCCAACAAAAAAAATACCATTTCCCAGTTTCATGTAATCTACAGATATCACAAGTGTCAGCTAGCGCCCACAGAGGGAAGAGTCAAAGAGTCAAAGAGTTGAGAGCTCGTTGAATTGCAAATAAAAGTCCATTTACATCGTAGAATAATTTCCGTGTCGTGGAAAGTGTTTCGGTTTAATTTTTGAGAATAATACCAATTTCATCCTAATTGAGCTTAATAATGAATTATCGAGAAATTCATCGCGTTTTATAGCACAATATGTGAAGATTTCCTAATATATATTTTTATTAATATTTTTGATTATTCCCATGTTTAGGAAGAGGGAACATATGTGTGGTTTAACAAATCTTAATCTATTAGAATCACGCATTAACAAATAATAATCCTTGTGTAATTTGATATGAATTGTTTCGTTAGATAAGTAATTCACCAATGAATTTTATATTGACAGTGCGTTCATATTTGATTTGAATGTTTATCTTCAGTTGCATGTCTTCACTTGTAGCTAGGTCATACATTAATAAGAACGTATATTAACTGGTAGAGTGACTATGAAGGTTAGTATTTAACCTGTGAAATTTTTGGAACAAATAAAAAAATTACGAAAAATCTATGCAGCTTTCAACAACTATTTAAACAGAGAACATTCTTATGCAAACTTCTAATGTACATACTGAAATAGTCCGTGTCATCTATTTTGAACGGCAAGGTCATTAGCAGATCACGCTCTGCGTCAAGGATAGACAGTCTGGGGAAATCTATCTAATTATCGAAAATAAGAAAGAAAAAATAATTGAAATAGATTTTGAAGGAGAAAATATTTCTCATAGCCGCAGAAGGCAGATTTGGATTGTTTCCGGACAGTAATGTTTTGACATTGACTCGTGTGATAAAGTTGATCTCTATTGGTTGCTACTCTGCAACGAAACTCAGTAAAAATAGATTGGTTTGTTAAATTTAACAACAAATCAATATTGTACAGTTGTTTACGGACGAGAATAAGTCTTAGAGCAATAATTACAATGGATTTGCGGTAAGTCATGTTTATAATTGTGTCCGTAAGCGATACGTGTACTAGAATGCATAACTGATATATATATATATATATATATATATATATATATATATATATATACATGTGATAAAACAAAGTAAAGTAACGTTTTATACTAGCGTAATAAAGATATTAATTTGATCTCTTCTTTAAAAACAACAAACAAACATTCGTCTTGTTTATTTTGCAATGAAATAGTTTTTCCGGTAAATAAGAACACAATGAGTATTTTATTTATATTGTATTTACAATTATAAGGAAATTGTTCGTTATTCATCTCATGATTTTCTCAATTAATTCCAGATAGCTTGTATATTTGGGGCATTCTCGAACGTGTATTTTTCTTCTGGAGAAGATGTTAGGTAATGTCTATTTTCACTCACGACTTGAGCTCTTTTTTTTTATCACCCATCTGTTACCTGTTTACAACTGGTTCGTTAACCTATATATTGGACGAGGGAATCTACTGTCAAAAGGGAAGTATCTAAATACAGTGTAGAATTCACTTTACACCTCAGTTCGCTGCTACATCGGGTTTATCTGTCTTTCTGGCGTAAACCTGCATATAAAACCCAAAAATTATTGGTGTTAATAAAATTCAACTTCTTATAAAACAAATATACATGGTTTATCAGTTTGTTAGTAGACAGGCATTTTAATAACTTTAATGTTTTCTTGTTTTCTCATATTTTCAGATAAAAGGTGACAAACTATATGCTGCCTCATCAAATGAAAATTCACGTAGTAAATTTTGAAGTGAACGCATAGCATAGTGATTTATTAATTACTTGTTTACTAAAAGTGGTACGTTTGTTTGTTCAACAGGAGTCAAACATCAGACGCCTGCTGTGGGTTTTAATCTTATTAGAATACAATATTTCTAAAAGAAATCATAGAGGCCTATTAGAAATAAATTTATAAATAATTTAATATTATTGTCAATGATTCCAAGCTTGTGAGAGAATCTATCGGAAGGATTGTGCATGAGGATCTGCGATACATCATACGGAGAAGTTAAATCATATTCGCCTATACAAAAGACAACTATCATATCCCTGAAAACGTGACAGCTGAATAAGCTAAAATTCTTAGTTTTTCACTGGCGAGATAAAATTTAATTAGGATCTAATGTTAAAACAGATTCATCAGATATGTTTATACTGAGAATCAAAAGAAGTTCATGCGATGATGCTCACAATCTCTACGACAAATTTAATGGTTCTGGGAATTTTTAGAAACGATAAACATGTAATAGCTCCCCAATATTGCGCTCATAGATTAAGTATCAATTCTGCTGACTATAGTCAGATGGTGGAGAGTATTTTAAGTCCTGTGATATAAAGCAAAGGCACAGAAAGTCTATATACACCAACCAACAAGACTCCGTGAAATGCCATAAAGATACGCAGACCCAAAAACAGATAAGTTACAATGTTCATGATTACGTCACCGAAGCATGTAAACAAGTAGATATCTACACTTTCATATATTCAACTACTTCCTACAAGTTGTAGTCGAGATGGTAGATAATCTACACTGTCAAAACGTTATAAAATATCAGAGGTCCTCCATAACTAGCACAATGTGAAAAAGCCATAATCTTCATCAAGCAAAATTTTCTGAAATCATATTAAATTAGTTATCGAGGCTAACCACAAATACACTCTGACAATAAATCAAGAAAAGACAAAAAATTATTCCTGTCAATTTTTTTCTTAAAGAAACATTAAATGCCATAACTTATGCTTTTTTAATTATTAAATTCTTGCAAATGCCTCCCTAAAAATCATTTGGTAATTCCTTGAATGTCACTAACCATAATTTCTTGTCCCTAACCCACTATCGAATAACAGCATCTGTATCTCCGATAAATTTCTTGCAAGAAACATTATTTTTGAGAATTGGCTTCACTTTTACCATATGAACTAATTAACAGCAAAGGTATAAAAATATCGACATAAGATAGGCAGTGCACGAGAAACACAATGATGATGCTGTTGTTTTACTTTCGACATGGTCATAAAAATGGAGATAGTTTTATTTTCAAGAGAAATATTTCATTTGTAATTATAGACGAAACATATAAAGAACAACACGTTAAGGAAATTTGATTTAACAGAAACAAAAAATTTATTTCTTAGAAATTAAAAATAGAAAAATTAAATAATAAATAAAGACACCTATCAATTAATAATTGATTTTATCAATTTCAATTGAATTATCTTTGGATTCAATTAGTCTTTAACATGCAATCAGTAGGAAGTGTTATCTAAAAATTAATCAATGATTTCACGATAAGACAAATCAAAGTAATTTACATTTTCTTCAAAACTAACGTATATAAATGAACTGCGGATTGCACACACACACACACACACACACACACACACACACACACACACACACACACATATATATATATATATATATATATATATATATATATATATACATTGTTTACAATTTCCTATAAGTATAATGAAAATACAGCACATTGGCGGAGTTTTGTAAATCTAGGAAAATTGTATGCAGAACACAACTTGAGTAATTTAAATTTCAGTCAAAACTATCGTTTATATACGACATTGTTATATATATATATATATATATATATATATATATATATATATATATATATATAACGTAGAATACTTGCTATGTAAGGCAGGTAAATTCCGATAGAGACGAACTCAAAAGAACTTAATGTTAAGTTTATTTATTTAATTTAACAGTAATATAATTTAGTAAAAAGTAGATAATTACATATTCTCTGAGTAACTAATTTTGGGATTATTTTAAATATTATTAACTACTGTATCTTTTTTGTCTGACAAGCAGCTTTTTTCTGGCTCCTAAATACGTATTACCCATGAAATTGTAGAATATTTATTGTAATTTTCATTGTATCATTTAAGTTTCCAATTTCTGAAACCCTGTTTTCTCATGACGTTTTTTTCAGAAAATCTTCAATCATCTTTTATTTTTTAAGTAATTTTTTCTAGTTCCTATTCACATTAGAACTTCCTGCTTACTCATTTATCCACAATAGTTTCGGAATCACTTTGTTATACCTCTAACACTTCGCTCCTCTACATATCTAAATACCTTGTTTTTATACTTTTGTTAAACATTCTAACATCAATTCAGGGGGCTGCATAAGAGTGAAGACATTGAAAAAGAGAAAACCGGAAACCGCATCCTAAACAGGTAACAAGGGCTAAGCCTCTTCAATTCTAACGGGAATCATAACAGTTTACTATTTTTACATTATTTCTAACGACATTTTCCAAAGTTTTTATAAATGCTTATTTCATAAGATAAACTAGTTTTTATTCTGATGCGATATCTGATAATTTGTAACATTTTCTTTCGTTTTGTCCTACACGCGTTAAATAATTAATTCTGTATCTTCGTTTTTTCTCCTTTTTTTTAAAAATCATATCACCCCGAGCAAGGCGGTAACGCCACTGATGTCCAGGGGGCTACATAAGAGTGAAAAGATTGGAAAAGAGAAAACCGGAAACCACGTCCTAAACAGGTAACAAGGGCTGAGCCTCTTCACCTGTTCAATAGATATGGGTGGAGTGTGAACCCGGCGATAGTTTAGTCGACCTACGTCAATTGGAAAAAAAAACAAAGTGAGAAGATTAGAAAAGAGAAAACCGGAAACCGCATCCTAAACAGGAAACAAGGGATGAGCCTCTTCACGTGTTCAATAGATGTGGGTGGAGTGTGAACCGGGCGATTGTTTAGTCTATCTACTCCAATTGTTTAGTCTATCTACTCCAATTCGGATGTCTTCTGTTTGAATCTTTAAAATATTGTTTGCCCTTAATTCTAACAAACACAATATTCTGAAATAACGCTATAGGCACCCTGCAACAAAAGAAAACGTCAAAGTGTGGAAGATCTCTTATGAACCAACGGTCAATCCACATAAACAACTAGCGATGATTTATATAGTCTTCGCTAAACTGCATTGCCAAACGTGGTGTGTCCGGAACATTCCCTGAAAATGACGGACACGAACAATGGTGAAAGTCATCCAAGGAACGGTTCATGAAATGAGAGTGAAGAAATGCTTATACAAACAAAAAACATTTTGAAATCTCATATTATCAGTTAGTCTTTTCTCTCGGCTTTACTTTGATATGCATCCCATAAAGATTTTTTGGTTTCTCTTCTGGGATCTCCCATTAATACAATGCTATCTATATTTCATTTTGATTATAAAAATTAATAACAATTTCGATACGGTCTTCTTTTTTCTCAATATAATGTCGAATCTCAATATCAAAATTATGTCCTATTTATCATATGCGTTTTCTTTCTGTCATGGCCAGTCAACGGGAAAAATGCTAAAAGTGGCTGATTGGTTTTATTATGAAAATAAAGAAAGGAAGAAAAAGACGTATGAAAGAAATCCAAGGCAGGACAACTAATAAAGCCGTCGTCTGCTTCAATGAAATACACACAAAAATATATTTATTTTTATAATTTCTTCTTAATTGATTCATTCTTATTGCACAATTTTGATAACTTTTGAAAGCATAGTGGAGTAGTTTTAAATGGGAATTCATAGTCAGGATAGATGCTTCATTAAAATGGGAATTGCGAATCATCAAATATCTTTAATTTTCCAAGGTCCGGCACTTTTTGAAATATTGATAAAATTACAATTAATGGATAATTTCATTTTACGCTGAATAAGTAAAGCAAAATAAACAAAATATTTCTATGAACTGAAATCGCACTTTATTTCAATTAATAAATACCTGAATATATTACATAACAGTAAATTTTATATGATCCATTTAGTTAGTTTTTAAAGAGAAATATCTTCCAATATTTTAACAGGATTATCACAATAATATAAAAAGATATATATCTTAATATTTACTAGAAATATCTCTCAATATTTTAACGAAAA